>JADFUC010000336.1:0-43705 GCA_019722365.1 Lithospermum erythrorhizon
CACTAATTGAACTATTAAACATTAACATCTTGACTCATCGCCCTCGACATTACAAAACCAATGTAACCTTATAATTGCTAAACTTGTATTCACACTTCACAATTGGTTCAAATTTTACAGGAAACTGTAGATCTACCTACAATAATTCAATTACATTCCATTAAGCATTTCTCCAAATCATCCAATCTTATATAAACTTTTTTTTTTCAAGATCCTCAGAAAGCATGTAATAACTCAATTTCTCTTCCTCATGATACCAATTATTCTCAAGTCAAGACCCTAAAAACCAGATGAGTTCTATTCCTCATAAATTTATATTCCACCATATTTACAACACGTATATTCTACCACACTTGTTAATACTCCTGTCCCTTAGTGGGATTTGTCAACCTTCATCTACATTCAGTAGTCCATTAATTCAACTTAGAACTAACATTACATCACCATCATTTTTAGTTCCTAGCTATATTATCCCTTAAACAAAAATTTCCCATTTATGACCCGAAGACATTAACTATCATATTTCTCTTATAAGTAGACCAAGATCTATTGATATTTCACATTATCTACCACTCTTAGTGTTAGTCCAACTTCTCTCTCCGAGCTGAGCTTGTATTTCAAATCTTATAATTTACAAGAACTCCGCCTTATAACCAACTCATCCTTTGTGCAATTTATCTCAACCTTTGAATGGAATTACCACCTGCCATTCACCTGCCTTTGGAAACAGTATAATATCTGGGAACATTTTACTCCCTATCAATTAGTCCTCTATTCCTTCTATCGGCTAACCAAAAACCGTATATTTGATTCATATATTTAACTTTAACCTTCTTAACCATCATATTCAATGCCTTTAACTACATAATTGTGAGATTCGCCTTTACAACTCCACTCAACTCATCTAACCAAAATTCACAATTTGTTCTAAAATCAACATCTTCTTTTATATACTATATACATAATTCAAGTCTTCAAGAAATCATTCTTCTCATGTCTTTTTCCTTGGAATACTGAACAATCAAATTGCACTCCATTAATTAAATCTTTGATGCTCCAACTATTATTACCAAATTTATATCTTAATTTCATACTTTCTCCCTTCAATTCATACCTGTTACAACTCCACGTATCCTACACCAAAGATAATGATATACATCATACCTCCCCATGGTTCTATTCCTGCTTCCACGCTTCATTATACAAATTCATCATAATAATAACCACCAAAATCTCAAGCTTCTAACCTAACTTCAATCATGTTCTGTAATTCCCACCCCTATTTATCACTTTTAAATAATATATCATCATGTTTAAGATCCCATTCCATAAACACCCAACACTATATATCCAGCCTCCCAAAGTTTTATTAGAGAGTACTACTAAACATCGTTTTTCTCCTGCAGTCCCAAAATTTCTTTTCTTTTTTTTTTTCACTTTATTCTTCAAACAACACTTCACAACTTAAGTTAAACTCGTAACTTCATAATGACAATCAATTAAAATATTCATTTTATCCTGATCTACTCAGCTTACATTAAATCCAACTTTATATTCTCTCTAGTAGAGTACTCACACAATTTAATTTCACTAATACTAATTTTTTTTCCAATATTTTATGTACAATCATATTCCAATACATTCAGATGATCGATAACCTCTATCAATCACCCAATCAGAATAAATGCTTACGAAAAATTTCCTATTTCACTTTTATCCCCTCAATTAGTATCTATCTAAATAGAATTTTCACATCAACCTATATTTATTAATTTAAGCATCTTCTCTTCTTGCCTCTCTATTCATACCCCACATCTATGTCAGTGATTCATTAACTCACTTCATCTCTACCAGTGGCCTCATCCTCGACATACGTCAACTAAATTAATCCTCTCTACCCTAACACTCGGGTCCAACTATCATAATTATCACTCAACACTCTTCCACCAATTATTTAAAGACCGATTTAACTTCATGCATCTAAGGATCACACCACCACAATCATTTGGGATAATTTAATACTCTTAGATTTCCATACAATACCAACCACTCAACAACTCCGAATCTCGACATTATATAGAGACTTTCTTTCCCAACATCTTTGGCATTCCCTTTTCCCAACAAAATTCCAACCTAATCCATATCTTAATGTCTTGCTTCAAACTTTTCGCTGAGTTCACATCCTATAACTAATGCTATCCAGAGTAAAAAATAAATTCACCCAACTTCAACGGGAACCACATCCATAAACATCATCAAGTGTGGTTCAAATTTACAAACCACTTCACTTATGTCACCATAACAACGAACACGATCACATCTCAACCTTCCCTGGCGGTGTCAAGCACGCCTCAGCGAAAATCTCCGTGTATCCCCTGCCTGCATCAACGAAAGAAAGAAAATTCAGACTCCACAAGAACACTCAGATATCGACAACCACTCGACCATCTTACACCTAGGCACATAACCACACAGGACACCACAGAAAAACTGAAACCTAAGCTCTGATACCAAAATTAGACGACCACCTGTGCCTGGGTCACCTATGTTGCGTCAATAACAACATGTACACCAGAGTTTCACCGATCGACGACAACATAAAAGTATTCCCCATTTTATACATTTAATAATAATAAAAATACACTTTGTCCATCGCGTAACTTAACAACATATACAATAAAAACATAATACAAATCCACACTTAATTGATACAACTCAAAGATACACAAGAACCAAAATACAACATAGAAAGTACGGCAACCAGACTTCCAATGAAATACAATATGCTGTGTCTAATATACAAGTCGACAACAACAGTGGAAATGGATCAAGGAGAATTCCTATGCTACCACTGCCTTCATCTATGATCTTCAATCCGCAGCCTCTATCAATGCGTACTTCTTCGATAACCTCAATGACAACTTTAGGAACCTAGACATAAACGCCTCACGAGTGAGATCAGGAGTCAGCCATGTTTCAAGTTGAATACAAATACCACATAATTGGATCACATCACATATATTCATACTCTATATATATAACATATCTATACACAACTAGGGCTACAATAAATAACCTGCTCACAAATCACATAGAGTTCATACGATATCACATAACACTTTATAACCATCAACAAAGATATTCATTTAAGGAAAAATTTCTAAGACATTTAGTCATCAAACGAAGAATCCACCCGCAAATAATACACATATGAGGAATCCACCTCCAAATAATACACAATAGGAATCCACCTCCAAATAATGCATGAGGAATCCACCTCCACATAATCGACAGGCCTCCATCCTCCTGAAGCTATAACTCCCTCAATGTGTTGTCACACCAAACCTCAATAATCCACTCGGCTACCCACACAATACGCACACCACACCAAACTCCCGGTCAGTCAATGGATCATTCAAGTAAATAAATACACACAAGGCACCAAAGGACATTCCGCATTAATAAATCTACTAAATACACACCCACACACAAATACACAAATTTTATTACTAATCTCATAATATGAATCTATCTACAATTCATTCTATAATACAACTATAAATCTCAATTATCTCATAATATACTTCATAATCTCAATTTATTTCATCATATGAATCATAAGTCGACTTACATAATATCAATCATATAATCAAATTATTTCATAATATAGATCATAAATCAGCCACACACATATCTAATAGTCCCAAGACAACACATGCAAAATATAACATAATATATATGAAAGTGTCCCCTTATCGTGAGATTTGTACTCCACCCTCAGGCTCCAAAAGCAAGACGATGACTTTAAAAATCCTCAAGGATCCGTGCTCAACCCTAGATAATGATTTAGGATTACTAGAGGCTAAATCCACCTCACTTTGACTGAAGCTTAGACAATCGAATGAGAGAAACGGAAATAGAAAATTTTGAGGGGGGGAGAAATTTCGCCAAAGCAGGGCGTTATGGAACGACTTGGCATGTAAGATAAAGGGGTGGTAGGTGCGATATTTGTAGGGGAAGAAATTTATGTCTGCTCGTTTCGTTAATTCTAGCACCTTCCGCACTTAAATCTCAACGAAACCGATTTCCATTGTGTTATTCCCTATATATATATTACTACTCATCTCATACTCATCCTCGATATATATCGTAATATTATCCAAAATTATTTATATGGCTATTCCAAGTTCCCACACAAACCGAACATACCACCAACCGAATTTATCATATTAATTCCTCCTACTACTCAACCTCAAATTTTCTTAATATCACCTAAATACACCAGAAACTTATATACTATCAACATAATATTGGTATGAAATCCAGTTATTACATAATTCCCTCTATGATTCTAATATTTGAGTACATCAAATAATTAGCCAAAAGACTCCTATGTATAGGCTACATAAGATACTAGGTCTAAAACCTAAACCGAATAAGAATATTAAAAAGCATCGATCCTACCAAATCAATTGCTGGTTCGATTCTGACTCGCTTGTCCTCCGATCTCCTCCCAAGTTCTTTTTCCCCGTGGGTTTTTCTTCTACATCGGACTCGGCCTGACTTCCCAAGTCCCGATCTCCTCCCAATTCCTCCCGATCTTCTCCTGACATTTCCTCATGATACAAAATTTAAAATTTGGGTTTACTCTCCAACAAATGTAGTTATTTTATAAGTAAAGGTTTTGAATGAATAAAAATTGATCGTTCTATCGAAAACTCTGTTTAAAAATGTTCCTGAAACTATAGAATAGTCTGATCAAGGCCGCCTGGGACGCACTTTAACGGACGATGAACCTGCTCGACGCTTATGCGGACGTTGGAGATGTTTCTGGGGTCAAAACCAGCTCCTAGCTCAATTGGTTGGGATGGGCTTTTAAGTGCTACGATCAAGTCTTGCTCCAACTATTTTACCTCTCCATTTTTGCTTAATCATACTTTGACATCAATTAATAATTATTTTGACTCAATCTCAAGTTGGAAATTATTTCAATTAATTAAATTTAACTATGTTAACAGTTTTAATTTGATTAGAGATAGTTTTAATTTACATTTTGAATTCAATTAAAACTAAGATTATTATTTAATTATTTTAAATATTTCAATTTAATGAGAGATAGTGTAATTAGTATGTTTGAATACTAGTAAACTAAGACTATGGTGTAATTAAAATTGTAATATTGATTCAGAATTCTAATTAAATTAATAATTTTAATTAGTTAATTTAATTGGAGACTTAGAATTATTTTATTTGATAGTAAGATTTTCTAATTAACATATTATCTTGAATTAAATTTGTTTAAAGTGTGAAATTGATAAATAGTATTTTTAGATAATGACAATTGTTTTTATCAATAGTTAATACACTTAAAATGATATATTTGAGTTTCATTCAAATGAATGTTTAAAGTAAAGCAATTGAATGTACTATTTAATTTTGATGAAGAATATAATTCAAATAATTTAATTCGGATACATATCATATTTAGATCTATGTTGTAAATCTTTACTATTTTCTCATATATTATTTGTAAGATGCTTTCAAATATAATTATTTGATAATTTCATGTTTTATTTATGCATGCATGTATATTATTTAATCTTGATGGATGACAAAAGTATATATGATATGACATATTTCAACATAATCTATGCACTTTCTTTTTATTAAGCATGAAGCATGTATCGTTTAGTTTTGCTCATAGACAAGAATTGGATGGTATGTCAATTGATCACAATTTAGAGTAAAATATAATTAGTTGAGGACCAAGACCACTAGATGAGCCAGACTTGTGGGATAGATCACTCAGAGACCAAGACATAGTTTAGGAACTAACAAACCTAAAACCCCCCTCTTATATTTTTATTCCCCAACAAACTTAAGAAAAAAATTGATATTTATTTAATTAAAGACAGTTTGAGACTACTTTAAATATGCCTCAACACCGACATTCTTTCTGCCAAAATTAAACATCAATTGTTAATAGCAAACTAACCGACCACACTCATGTATCTTCAACCCAACTGTTTTTTTACTCACCTCTAAATACCTCCGAGCAACCGGTATACCATTAACATGATATTGGTACGAGACGGTTATTTTGCATTGAATCCCAGACTTGGGTCCTGCTAGAACCAAAAGGATTGATGAAAAGATCGAAATCAAGAACCAAACTTTGGTCCTTGACTCATGATTTCACACACTGTTGAGGAAGAGGAAGGCTAGGTTTTTTCTATATGAGCTAAATGTTTTGCATCTTACATGTTTCAAATTTTTAATAATTAGCACCCATTCATCTACATTTTATAATTATTCACTAGTAATGAGTTAAATTTAAGCAAGTTCTAATCGAACTAAGAATCCATTACCCTCTACATAAAGAGTTACGTATGTACATATACATACTTCAGTAGCAGATATTTACATAATGCCAATTGTTTTATACTTGACTCTTGCTATGGAAGAACTGTTGAACTGGAGGCTTAATGAGCAAGTTCTGATTGAGATTTATAAATTCAGTTTCTGTAAACGATAGCAGAAGCGATTAATATGTTAGCGAAGCAATTCAATAGTCACCAAACATAGTCCATACCAGTTGGTGATGTTGATTCGAACTAAAAGGTGATTATGCTAATTATGAAGCATGAGTTATATGAACTTATAGTAAACTTATGTCCGATCATTTCTGAGAGTAAATTAATTTGATAATGGAGTTTTATGCATTTAAACGGTATTCGGTTCAGATAAAGATATTTTAATAATATTTTTAGTCATTATTACGTGATTTAGATTAAAATAATATTAAATTAACTGATGGGGTATTCAAGGTAGTATAAACATTTTCTATGTGTGTAGTTAAAAGAAATAATGAAACCTTTAAATAATTTTAGTTGGTAATATCATATGAATATATATTTTACATTTGAATTAATTACAAAACTGTAGAAATCATCCTTATTTTGTCATGAACCACACGAACTAACTCAGATTTAATTAATTAGTGAGCTTAGCTTAAAAGTAAGCTAATATTTCTATAAAAAGACAAAAATCTCATCTTCCTCACCCAAAAAGAAACTTAAATACCGTGAGCCTCAATGTATTTCTCTTTAAAAAGATTCTTCAATTTTGTTGTATCATTTGATCATTTATACAACTTTTCAAATACTAAGATTCTCAACCTTTTTATTTTCAAGCTGAAATCATTATTTTAAAGAAATAGGAAAATAAATAGGTAAAAATGATTAAAATGTGAAATTAATTAAGTTATTATCACTAAATTGAATTCAAAAGAAATTTTTAATTTTAATCATTTACATTTACTGAATTTGGAAGTCAAACATAGAAAGTATAAATGAAAAACTATCATACATTTGAATAAAATTAAAATATTAAATCCGGATACTAATCAGAAGGAGTAACTCAACGAAAATTTTGAGGATTGAAATTGTTTGTTATTTTTTGTGATTTAATTAATGTAACATGTGCTTTAAATAAAAAAATAATAATTTTGTTTATAAATTGAAAAGTAGTATTTACATAACTTTACCTATAAGATTTGAGCTAAGATGAAGAAAAGAGTTTTGATATTTATTTGAATGTTAAAATGACTATAATTGTATTTAAATGGAAAATAGATTTACTTGTCAAATTATTTTTGAGCGAATATTTCGAGAACTCTTTATTATATTTTGATTAGAAAAACTTTATGATGATTATGAATTATTTTTAGTATTTAATTGTATTTTATCAAGTCTTGAAAACTAAATGTTATTTAAATGGGGTTTATATTCTAAAAAAATCTTAAATATGGGGATTTATTTTATTAAGATAGATGTGCGGTCAAGCCTGTAGATATCCATTCAAAACCCCATTTAAAGAAAAATAATAGAAAACAATGCTGTCAGATTGATATTTATAAAGACCACGTGAATAATGAATACTTCAATTACTTTTTATTCTTGAGCGAGTACAACTTGCATTGGTAAACTTCATATAGAGCATATATATATAAATATATATATATATATATATATATAAATATATATATATATATATATATATATATTATGTTTATATTCTATGTGTCAGACATGTTGTTTATATTTAGAATGTATATCGAAATAATGGGGATTTGACATTGTTGTTGCCCAGGATTATATTTGATCCACAGACGGTATTTATTTTGCACGCTGAGTTGAATGAGATTACTTGATGCATATCGATGGGTTGCCCATTTGTCTGGGAGATTTGTACTATATCGGTGGGTTGTCTCGATCCGAACATGTACTATTATCAATGTCACCTAACATCTAGCTGTATATTCATGGACCAAGACATTTGTCCTTATTACATTATATATACGATCATTTATAATACTGAGTCTTGATATTTACTTTCATTTCTTGACTTATTTTATGTTTATCATGTTGTTTACTTGAGGAACATTTAATTATGCTTATGTTTCATAGAATATATAAAAGTGGAGTATATATTAGCATGTTTTATCCCTCATGATGTTTGAATAAGAGGTCACCATGTGGGCATGAATAGTTGTTACTTTATTTACTCATTATTGATTACGATAAAACTCATATATGTTCGGATTATATATAAGTTTGGATACCATTCGTGGTATTTGTATTCACTTCAAGTTTTGCAACATACCCTTTTCTCTATCAGGTGGATATTTTATGCCTAGGTTTTTAGGAGTTGTTTGGTTGAGGTTTGATGTTGCCATTAAGACTGAAAGTAGATTTGTATGCTGTAGTTTTCAGCCCTTCATCTATTGATTTTCCTTTGGTTTGCTCCTCAAAAGCTATAATGCCTTGAGGAGTCATGTTAGGCCATATTACCATGAGATGTATTTTGAGATGTCAATATGATATCAGTATATTATTAAAATCTTGATGTATGATTGTTCGATGATGCATTTTTGAGTGTGTGTCATTGGGTTCAATTACTTAGACAAAGGTTTTATTAGTAATCAAATGAAGTATTTTTATGCTGTTATTCATCGAATAGCGAATTTAGTATTCAGCTGATGATTGATCCGAACTGAGGCCGACCACCGGGTCGTTACATTCGAACTATAATCAATAATGTCTACTTAATTCTTTTATACCATTAGTCTAAATACAAAAAAGAATCAAACTGAGATTAGTCATTAGTTCACCATTTCTAAATTTAAGTATCAGAAAACAGAACTGCAAGTAATACTGTAAAATAAAGGGATGACTCTCGTGAACTCCTCTACACCTTAAGTAAAATTATAACGTTCTGCCTGTGATTTAGCTATACCACAAGCAATATCTATTAACTCATTTTAGCTCACATATTTTTCAAATATATATATATATGTCAAATGAGTAGTAGCTTGAGGAAGATAAAGCAAATTGGTGACCTCTAATCGAATAAACCTGTTTCAAACTGCATGATACTTAGCTTAGAATCTTCCACAAACACACGACTCAGCGTTTGAGAACATTCTTAAATTCACTTCGCGTATATATATGTCAAACTATTGAGAACGCTTATTATCAAATAAAGAAATTTATTTAGCATAAATGTAACTCTATAACTCTTTTCAAGGAATTGATAATGAACCGTACTCAAAATACTCATAATATAATTTATGATTTAATCACGGACTAAGTCAATTCTTTGTTAGAGTTAGCGTAGCGTTAATAATCTTAGTTATAGAATGCATATCGACACACAAATCAACTTAAGATAAGAGAATACAAACGGATACGGGCGAAGATTGACAAAGAACATGAAAGTGTCCATTGTTATATTATAAATGATTGAATTCATGAGTACAAACCATCAAAGGAACGTAAGATTCCATAATGATGTTTCTATATAATATTGTGACATATATGAGATCAGATTGAACCCGTTCAAGTAATAAATAACTTTCTATTTGGAAATTAAAAGGTTATGCATCTATCTTTTATAGATAAAGATTATTCAAGTAGACAACTATGAGATAACTCAAAGTCAAGCCTAGACATTCTTCGAATATCTCAATGGAACATGGAAAAGTAAGTCAACCTGATTGAAACTTATTATGCATTATCCAAAAGCCGACAAAACATCATTTTGAACATGAATATATTTGAAGTAAATAATATCTTGAATATTCAAGGTTCTAGGAGTTTTCCAATCCAGGCATGACCTTTAAGCGAAATATAACAAAAATGTTATGTCCGCATAGTTCTATAAGATGTCATTGTAATAAAATGACACGACAACGAATTACAATTGATTGTATGTATAGTATCTTCTGGCTATGAAGTATAAATAGCTTTTAAAGTAAATATATGACTTGAATGTATCTGCTGCTCCTTAGGGAGATACTCAATCCAGTTGTTAGAACCCTTCGATTATAATGAGGAATATTTTGATAGAATTCATGATTTCAATTGTTAAGACGCTTAATGGTTAGATACATGGAGGCTAATAAATCATAATTCAATAGATGACTAAGGTCATCTCGAAAGTGAAATAGAATTGAACACGAGTCAAGTATATAACTCACTCTATTTACCTTCACGGTGGTTCATTAGAAGTGCTAAACGTGGTTTCCATTAAACGAAGATATAAATGCGTAAATCGTAAACATTTGATTGACCATGCATGTCAATGTAAGCTCATTGATTGGCTATGCAATAGTCTATTTCAAACCTTTTCTTATTGATTACCCAATTTGTTTTCATGATGTGTTTAAGGAGCGATCCAAAGAATGCCCCTAGTAATGATCAATGATGATCGATACTTGACATCGTTATTTGGAATTTCACATCCTCAAACGAGAATAAGAATAAGGAAAGTGATTATACTATCGCATCCAAGTTAAAAACTCAGATACGTATGGAGTTTAGAATTTTCATCTTGATATTTTATAGAAATAAAAGTGGTCAAGAGTGAAGAATGGTCTAAGTCTAAAGATTAGCTGATCACAACCTAGTTGTTGGAATGATTTGTTCATCGAGTACTAAATAAATTCTATTACAACCTTGGAAAGGTATAATAGTACTGATTCTTGTATATCTCAGTAGTTTCCAATTATATTTATATGACATACGCTATATTAGTCAATTTAAATATAAGATTAATAGATGATATTTGCTTTGTTAAGCTGTCGTGTCACTAGTTTCGAGGTGAATAAAATCTACGAGATGTATTCCTCTATCGATAAGCATATCTCTATTGAGGTCCGTCTTACAAGTAAGGACCTCACGTAAGTGAAAGTGGTTGAAATATATTACATGGTAATACATGACCACCGTATGCCATGTCGTGATTGGCACAGACATCGGGCGACATTTACATATCACGATTCCTATACAGAATCATGGGGTTTTACTAAAGGTATTCAATTTGGATTCTGAATAAGCTTCAAGTAACCGAACGATGGGTGTTTATGTTGTGAGCCTAGTTCATTTACTTTCTGAATAGGTTAGGCAATTGATCGAACAAGGTAATTTTTGTTTTGCCAACCCATCAACAAGAACTACATCAACGGACGCTGCACCTTCATATAGTAATTTACTTTTCACAGTTTGGTCAAAATAATAGATCCCCAAGACAACTCTATAATTTCTAAAAGAGGCAACCTAGTAAGTGTTCATACGAGAACTTTCAAGTACGAATAAAAGTATATACACAGACTACCTAATAAGTGCCATATCATAAAATTTCAAAGTATGTCCTGTATATAACACATGTCAAGTGATATAATACAAAGTCTCAATAAGTACAATCACCGTAATAAAATCACGTGAGACTCAACAACGCATCATAACTACTATCAAACCATCTATCTCTCATATATCTCCACACAAGTATACTTCAAACCTAACGCAAGATATGCCAACTGGCTTCACTCAGTGAATGGACCAATTCATGATTAAACATCGCTTGCACTACTGTAGTATAAGCCACCAACAATGCACACACAAAGAAAGAGGTCATAGATAATCACACCGCCTATACCAAGAGTGGCCAATCGTGACTTATAATCAAGGCTAAACCACACTTATATCGTGGTATATGCTGGGTAGCTGGCCACATATCCCGGGCAAGTTTATAGAGTCACCTAACCCTTAATCATCCCAAATCATAGGTCATATCCCAATACTCAAGTCACCTCAAAGCCACGCATAACCCAACCAACACCTCCCACCAACTAACTATACTTCATTTATTCTCAACCACATCGTTACCTAAACGCCTCAATATAAAAAATCAATCGAACCGCCGACAAGTGCCACAGTAAATGGCGCCGACAAGGCCACATAACACGAATGCTCTACAAGGCGATCGAACACAAGAAACAAGTCGAGAGTTCAAGCTATTACTTATCTAAGCAAATCTTCAACGCCATTTAAATACAATCACATAATCAGTATCATGCTCACACAAATGAATCACACATAATCATACAGCTAGAAATTTACATGTTTCACACAATTTAAAGTATAAAGTAGCACCTAGATAAGTACTCACCTCTACTAGTTACCAAAATCCTCATGAAACACAATCACGGTAACCCGCCTTTCAGACGATCAACACCTAACAAAATGTCTTAAAGTAATCAAAACCTACTACTATACTTATCTTGTAAGATACATTACCAACTCTGCTTTTAACCATTGCTAGTCTTGCCTAAAACCTAATGTTATTAACGAATAAATAACCCCTGGGTCGGA
This sequence comes from Lithospermum erythrorhizon, assembly GCA_019722365.1. NCBI lineage: Eukaryota > Viridiplantae > Streptophyta > Magnoliopsida > Boraginales > Boraginaceae > Lithospermum > Lithospermum erythrorhizon. The sequence continues at coordinate 12,714 of JADFUC010000336.1, forward strand.
CACAACCTAATCGGCCCCTCTAAAATTCCCCCACCTTATCACTTTAATATTTAAATCAACTTATAAGTCATCTATATAACCTCAAGTCCATAATTAACAACCCATACTCCAAAATCCCAATCACTACTCAACTTAATGCTAATCACACTCTCTAAACCTAACCCTCTAATCGATTATAAATTCATAAATTTAACCTTACAACAACTACAATGTTCCAAATTAACCCCTACACATTTAAAAGTCTTATAAAAGTCACATCAAAAGTCAACTAACCAGGAAAAGTCAACCGATCACCATAAACCTCAAACAACATCTTAATTCAATGCACTAACTACTTATATATTCATCAAGTAGTCTATAACAAACTTATAAACACAATTAAATTCAATTTAGCAAAGTAAACTAAAGTCAATCATGTCAACACCCAAGAAATATCCCAAAAGATTTTGGAACTTTCTTACCTTAATTCAAAGAAGACGAATATGGGAAGATATTCAAACTAACGACCTGAGTTCTGAAAGAACAATCGAAGAGAGAAATCAAGAAAATTTCAGCGATATGAGAGGGGGTCTGAAAGAGCTGTAAGGAAGATTTTGTGCTCAGCGATGACGGCTGATGTTGACAGAAGATAGATGAAGAATACTGAGTCCCGCCTGTCGCTAATTTCTCCACTTTCCGTACTTAAATCTCAATTAAACCGATTCCAAATGTAAAATTTTCCATGACATAACTACTACTCATATAATACTAGTCTCGGTACATCGATCTTATTCCGAAATTATTTATACTATCTCCGGGTCCCACCATCGACCGAAATTTTTTTTTTAACGTAACGGGTTATTACATTATCTAATCTACTATACTACATTTCCATTACAATACTATACTAGTATAATCTACGATTACTATTGTTTCAATTCAAGTATTTATATTATCATATTCACCATTTACCCAGACGGAAGGTAATCTATTGCCTCCTGCTCCTCTTTTAGATGTCTTTCTAGTCATTTGAACATAGATTAATAAAAATAAAAAGTAGTAAAAAAGAACATTGAAAATGTAAAATGTCAATTAATTGAAACTATATAATTGGTTGGTTGATAATTTATTTAATAACAAAAAATAGTCAAAAAGTACATTGAAAATGTAAAAATATAATTTTCTATCCTAGAATTATAAGTATTTTGAAACAAAAAATTAAGGCCGAAGATATGTAAAAAGGAAATCCAGATGGAGATACTATTGTTTCGATTAACTATCTTATGAGATTCGATTAGATTATACGAGTATATTATACTATTAATTAATGTATCGAAGAAGAGTTTCAAATATTATAAGATTGATTAGATTATATATAATATACTATTACATTGTTTCACTATTAAAGTATCAATATAAGGGATTCGATTAATCTATTATACAAGTATACTTTAGAATTACTATTGTATCAAATTTTGACAATCAATTACTATAAATTTTCTTAGACAAAAAATATAAATTTGATATAATCGGACTTTATAGTATAATGAAGTATTATTTTCTTACATGTTTTCATGACATAATTTAAAAGTAATTGATGTCCAAATGGACAACATTCGCCTGTCGGCCGAGGTTAAGGTCATCAACAACCCAGACACTGTAGCCTCCCATCGATTTCGCTGAATATAAAAAAAGATCTCATTTGACATTACAATAATAATACACTTTTGTCCATCGTGGTGAACTAACAACACATCACGCAAAAAAAATGTATCACCAACAAAACATACATCAACCCCAATAATACAACCATACACACACATATTCCACAATACAAATATATTCTGTATTTACGGGTCACACACGACCCCTCAAAATACAAAGTCCGAAGCGGAAACATAACAAGAGGTGAAAGAATGCTGAAGATCTTCTCTATGCCATTACCACCCACGATCTTTAATCCGCAGCCTCTCAACGCAGCCTCCTCGTGGAACTCCTCGATCAATCCCCTTGTGAACCTGTGCATAAAACGCCCGCCCATGTATAATGTGGAATCGGCTATAAAGTTTTGAGAATACAAATACCACCCATTTTAGAATCCAATCACATATAATCATGCTTATATATATAACATGGGCGCATATACACAACTGTGCTATATACTCTGAATAACTGGTCTACGATCACATAGAATCCTTATGCGATGTCACATGATATTGCTACACGAGTTTATAACTATCAATAACGACATTCATTTAAGGAAAACCTGCCTCAACACACAAGATAATCAAACGGGAATCCACCTCCACAAATAATCGATTTAATCCACCTCACAATAAACAAATGAGGAGCCACCTCCATCCTCCCGACCGAGGCTACTCCCTCAATATGCATATCACAAGAAACCTCCGGGAATCCACGCTACCCACTCAATATGGCATACCACACCAAACCTCCCGGCCTGGGGTCACCACCACACTCCACAAATATATATATATCAAACAATAAAGCAAATCAGCATTACGATTACACACACAAAGACACAACCACACGCAACATAAGTACACACAGCATTAACGTGGGGTATAACCAATAGCTACTCATAATCTTATAACATGAATCATAATCACAACTATCTCATAATATGAATCATAATCACAACTATCTCATAACATGGATCATAATCACAACTATCTCATAATATGAATCATAATCACTCAATACACATGTCAAAATAGTCCCATGAAACACACAAGAAAATATATAAAACATAATATATACAGTGGTTCCCATCGTAGATTCAGATTTACCTCTAAAAGTTAACGATAACTCTAGGTAGTCCACAGTTGAGTCCGGGGCTCAACTCCTATTCAAAGAAATTATACATTATAACACACATTCCGTAATAACGCCTCTAACATCTATTAAACCCCGAAAGTGTTATGTACCACATTTCAATTCAAAATAACTTCTAGTAATCATCCTATTCCTAATCCTTTAAGATACACTTCTAAAATCTAAATTATAACTACATTCTAATTACCAACTTCATAACTCCCAATATTCCTGTCATCACTCTTTATTACCTCAACAATAACACTTTTAAATCACATTCTAATCAATCCAACAATCCGATTTCCTCAACCTAATTCACCCATTATTAACAACCTTGTCAAAGTCCAAATACTACTCAACTTACCCCCCAAATCAAATCCAACATAATCTTTATAACCACTTTAAAATCACAACCTATACTCCAAAACAACTATATTAAACTCCAACACTTTACAAATTCTACATTTTTCCTCAAAAGTCAACAAAGTCAATAACTCAATCTGATCAACATATTTCAACCCAAAAATCGATTATTATAACTTCTAACCATAATTCCTGCTAGATTTATACAATTTCTACCATTAAAGCCTTAATCTCAAAGTCAATCAAGTCAACAAACTCAAACCTTCCATAATCCATGAAATACTCAACAATCTTCCACTTAACTCTAAAACAACTAATTTAAGAATCTAAGAACTTAATATTGTAATTTAAACCAAAATAGAAAGTCAACCTGAACCAAAACGTGATAAAATCTCAAAAATAGCAACCTTCTTACCTCGGAAGCGTGAACGCTGAAGGAATCCAAAAATAAAAACATCCAAAACCGCCATAAAGACATCGAAGTAGAAAAGTCAAAAACCCAAAAAGTAAGTGGTAAGAGACCAATGCATATCATGTGAGAGGGAAGAGTCGGGCCCATGGAGACAACGATGTGTGATGAGCAATGACGATAAAGATATTTGGGCTGATTGCCTAAGCCCCAGATTCTATTTCATGAGCATTCCACTTCCTATTTTAAATCTCATACCTAAAACCGATTTCAAATGAAATTTCATGACACAAACTACTACTCATATTTTGGCCTCTGTGATATCGATTTTATTCCCAAAATTATTTACGAGTACTATCTCCTGTCCCACCACCTAAACGTACTACCAACCTAACGATTTTTTTCACAGATTCCACCACTCAACTTATTAATTTCAAAATGAATATGAAAATAAAATATTTAACCGATTTTGAATCTAATACCGGATATAGAATACCGAATATAAAACCGAATAATGAATCGAATTTCAAATACGAATGTAAAATGAACAGTTACCGAATATTCGCTAATATGAAATTATTTATTATGTTATTCGAATTCGAATCGAAATCGAATATCGAATAGATTCTAGGCCCGATTCAACTATACAGCCCGAATTTAAATATCAATTGGTTTGACCAACCTCGAATAATTCGAAATTATCTGACATCTTGCATCCCTCCTCTTCGAATTTAACAACACATGGCTGATACTAATATTTGACGTTGGACAAACCCACACCTTTAGCAGTTTGGAACATTTGAACCACTGACCAGCGTGCCTCCCTTCCATGTCTTCTACTCCACGCTAATCTGCGCCTCTTCAGCACTACTCCACTTGTATTTTTCCAACCTTATAATCTTCAAAACTTGTCCCACATTAGATGTCCACTTTCCTCTCTACTGCATTAATAATCTCAGGATTTTGAGTTAGTTCCATTTCTCTCACTCCCCATTTATTATTCTTATAATTTTATAAATACGGCAACACTCTTAAAGATCTCTATATGCTTATTTTCATGTTTGTTTATGTTATGTGTTAATTGAAGAAGTAATTACTGAATGTTGGTCTTAAATTGTTTGTAGTATCATACTTGTTTTATGTGTCTTTACTTCTTCAGAACTGAAAAGGATGATATTCTGATTATTTGAGCTAAGCAAATTATTGTAAATCGAGGGATGTGTCTATCACAAGAAGCAACTCTTGTAATATTTCAACAAACTATTGCGTCCACACGGATTCAAACCCTCAATTTTGTGTTGTTTCCACCCCAATCCCTTGCCACTTACCACTTTGCTATGCCCCGGGGCAAATTATTACTCACTTCATCTCAATATGATTAATTTTGATGATTGACTTTTTAAATTTTGAACTCAAATATTTTTGTACTTTGGTGAAAAGTATGTCAAACAGTATTGAACTCATTTTTGGATTAAAGAATAACTTTCTGAATATATTAAAGTTATAGCCAATTAAGGATAAAGTTTGTTACCGCATTTAATAGTTTGAGTTTTGACCTTTGAAAAATTTTAATCAGAATAATAGTTTGTGTGATAGAGGAAGTATTTCTTTACACTAGCGATGTAATCTGAGAAAGATAAATTAGCACTGTTTTTATTATGTTGGTAGATTTTGGTTGAAGCTTTGATTAATTAAGTGTATAATAAGTTAAGATTTTCACAGAATATGAAATTGCCTTTTGTTATCAGTGAGACATTTGTACTGCATGTTCAATTGTTTCTATTATGTGTATATAATACTTGTATCTATTTTGTTAGCTGTTTTTGGTTATTTTCTTATTGAAGATATTTTGGTGTTTGATTATGTGTGTATAACTGATTGATGAACTGTTCTGTTGAAGAATTAGGCAATCTAGTGATGTTGCTCCATCTGTTCATCTTGTCATCTTTTCTGTTGTGCTGTGTGGAATTTGTGAATGCTGGTATAACAAGTGCTTTTATTCGTTCCGAGTTTCCATCTGTGGATATTCCGTTGGACAATGAAGTATTTGCAGTGCCTAAAGGTCATAATGCGCCACAGCAAGTAAGCTTTCAATATTCGGAAGTTTTTTTGGATTTCCATCTGTAGATATATTTGAATTTCTACTAATTTGAAAATGGGAATTAACTAATTTGAAAATGGGAATTCATGTCTGACCTTATATTGCCATTCTCACTGGAGTTCTCATTACAGCTGGCTAAATCGATAGTCTGAGTTTCTTCCATATTCTTAAGCTAAACAATGATCAATAACATTGATTATTTAAAGAAATGTTTTTGGCAAGGAGAATAATGTTAACACAGATTCTTATATTGAAGTTAAAAGGGATATTTCGATGATTTTTAGACAAATGTTGTTTTCACATATGTGAACTATATATATAAGTAAAGGCCTGGGCAGATTCAAGACCCCATTATCCTTTTCTTAGATAATTTATTTATACTATTATAAACTTCTGTGCCTGCTGCAGGTTCACATTACTCAGGGAGACTATGATGGTAAGGCTGTGATTATCTCATGGGTAACACCTGATCAACCAGGATCTAGTTTGGTACAATATGGATTATCTGATGGGAATTACGCCTCAAAAGCAAAAGGAAGTTTCAGAAACTACACCTTTGGAGACTACAAATCCGGTTTTATCCATCAATGTTATCTTGATGGACTCGAGGTACCTCTGATTAGTTTGGTTCGTTTCAATATTTCAGACTACCACAAGTAGGAAAGGTTCTGTCAAGATTCTTGGTTATGATCGTATTGGCCAAATAAAATGATGCCAGATGATATTTTCCATTTCCGTGCAACTCATTGTGTTTAATAAATCTGTAAACACCTTGATCCTTTTAAGCAACTCTCGAGCACTTGTTATATTGACAAAGAGAGCAGTTGGCAGCAATATATTATCCAACAATGTCCTATGTGCTCGATGAAATCTGGTTTAGCATAACATAAATTTTAGCATGTGTGGGGAGTGATGACAATGATATGTGGTCATTCCAGAACCTTATCAGTTATGAGCTTATTGATCCAACTTTTAAGGGAGCATTATGTGCTTCTAAGAGCCTACGCCTGGCCATTAGCTTGAAGTGTGCCATTTATTCCAGACGTTCTAAAGATTACCATATGAGATTTTTTTGTTTTTTTTGTAAATTCTTGCAATTTTAGTACAGATTACAAGGACACCATGATAGCTTTTACGCCAGTCAATTGCTTTAATTTTTAATATATTGATTATCTTGTTTTTTTGTTGTTGTTATAGTATGACAAAAAGTACTACTACAAAATTGGAGAAGGTGATGCTGCTCGGAGTTTTTGGTTTCAGATGCCGCCCAAAATCAATCCAGATGCATCTTACACATTTGGAATAATAGGTGAGTTATACAACATACTTTATTAAATTTGACAAACTAAGTTGTGATATCTTGCCAACATGACAGTGCCAAACAGTGAGTCTCTATTAATCAACTGTTGGGAGGTTGGTAAAAGGTTCCTTTTCAATCGAAAGAGATGTTTCGAAACAATAATGCTCAGAAGAGAGAACACTTTACTTAGTTAACTGTGATGCCAAATAACAGCTGCCTTTGGAAGTATTGGAATCTTACATAGTGATCATAAGCCACTTAGAAAGGATGCCTAGGAGAGGCAGTGATGATAATAGTTGGCTTTATAGCAGTATAGTAGGTATTAACCACACTACTAAACAACAGGTGCTATGGTCACATGACACCTCCATAGCACTGTCCATATAACCGAACAGTCAGCAGAAAAAAGAGTAATCCTTTGCATTGCACATGGTTGATAAATATATATGCTCTGATAAGCTTTTGATTTCCATATCTTCTTTGAAGTAGATATCTCATACCAACTTCGTACGTAAGATAGTGGGATAACGTTTTTACTATGTTGTTTTTTTCTTCTAGGAACCGGCTAGTTGTCTTTCCTATAGAATGACCATGCATTTGAACTTTTTAATTTGTTTAATATGTGATTTAATATTCAAAATTACTGTACTGGAGTCATTGAGTTTTTCTTGGAAGTTTTATTCTTTCTATGCTTGACTTTAACTTTATGTAACAGGCCATCTGTCTCATTTCTATTCCTTACAGCACTCACAATTAATTCTGCAAAATTTCTTCATAGAACAATGTGCATCTACCTTATCTGTGTACTCTTTTGGATGTTTCAGGTGATCTGGGCCAAACATATAATTCACTATCCACTCTTAAGCATTACATGCATAGTGGTGGGCAGACAGTCTTATTTGTTGGTGATCTTTCCTATGCTGATCGATATCAATATCATGATGTTGGTGTCCGTTGGGATTCATGGGGTCGTTTTACTGAACAAAGTACAGCATATCAGCCATGGATATGGTCTGCTGGAAATCATGAAATAGAGTTCATGCCCTACATGGTAAATTCATGAAATATACTTTCATGTATGCATTTAAAGAATGTAGTCATCACACTTGTCAAAAAGGTGAAATCATGAATTAAAATGAAAAAATGAAAATTTGCTAACGACAGTTTCTATCCTTGACATATTTGCCATCAAGTATGGCAATGTTTGCAATTAATTTATCATTTAATCAGCCGGACATGTGTAATGACTTGAAAAATGAATACTCTATATCTACCCATGGACATAATTTATCAAAGAGTACTTCGTGATGGAAAGCTTCATCAGATTTATAGAAGCTAATCTAATACTCCGTAATACAATTTATTTTACATTCTTTCCAGCAGAAGTCACTGCACGCTATTGGTGTACTTTTTCTAATAACAGATTTTAGTCTATTTGTCTGACACTCTGACCTAGAACCACATATCATGTTAGTCTTTGATATTCTAAGAATAAATAATTGACTATCCCAAAGTTGTATAATAATGAAGTCTAACAGATAAATTTGACTCAATATTTACTTGGAGATTTCGTAGTTTCCACTCAAGTCTTATTGAAGAAATTCTACTTTCAGAAATTTTCACACTTATTTATATCTTTTTGAAGTCTTCTTTTTTATTTGGATTACACTGGAGCAGTTGAAACATGATTATGACTATGGCGTAGACATTTCTCATTGTGCAAATTTGTTCATCATTGTTTGTTCCATAGTACATAGTTCGCTCAAGATGGTGGCCAACTCCGAATTGAGTTCGTTCGTACTGAATTGGAGTTCGGTTCGCTCATAATTCGCCATTAATGCCATTCTGGAGCGAACTTGAACTCCTTTTGCATTTTCCATGTTTTTTGGCGGCAGCACTAGGGTTTGGGGGCTGTACAACATAAAGGCTAGGTTCTATATATAAGAAGAAAGGATTTGACTCTAAAGTCATGAAGAGAGAGAGGGTGTGAGTTGGCTTAACTGTCAAGAAAAATTATTGGAAACATTTTATCTATTCACGTGAAGATTCGTAGATGGGTCCAAATTATTAAGATGAGGCAATCTGTCTCTAAGATAACCTTTATTTAATTAATTAAATTTATAATAAGTTTATTATTATTTACTTAATTGTTTTAATATTATAGTAATAAATTATTAATAAAAATAATTAAGTTTAATACTATATTACCACAACACCTTCAAAATTATACCCCACCCACCGGATTTATCTAAACTTAGCGAATCTCGAACCGTGATTTCTGCACTGTGGTGACTATGGTTTGCTCCGGCTGTCATTAAAAATCATAACCAAATTATTTTTCCATTATTTCTGTTTCTATGAACTTGTGTTATATGTTTAACTTTGTGTTCAGGGGGAAGTAATACCTTTCAAGTCCTATCTTAATAGATATCCAACACCTTATATGGCTTCCAAAAGCAATAGTCCACTTTGGTATGCCATCAGGCGGGCATCTGCACATATAATCTGTGTTATTCAGCTACTCCGCTTGGTAATTTAAATCCTCAGCCCTTATTGCATGTTTCTTATATGGTTGATAAGTATCTTACATCTATTTATTTAGTTAACTTAAACAGCTTAAAGTTATGGAGATAGCTAAATCACCTAGAAAGCAAGTTTTAGCTTCTTTAATGATTTCTGAAAATTATTCTCGTCCTTGGCTGTGTTGTTTAATCTCTCTGCCTCGTCTCGCCTCTCTGCCTCCCTCGCCTCGCCTCGCCTCCCCCGTCTCGGCCTCTGCCTCTCTCTCTCTCTCTCTCCCTCCCTCCCTCCTCCTCCCTCTCTCCCTCTCTCTCTCTCTCTCTCTCTCAGTGATTCCTTCGCCAAGTTTTTCTAGTCCATATGACTCGAGTTCTTAAGAGAAGGTTTTGTTTTGTTGGTTGGGAGTCGTCTAAGTTTATTTGTCCTCTCTTTTTCAGTATTTGCAGAAGTAGACATTAAACTGTGAGTGATGCTTTCTAATAAGTACTTCCTGACCATAGCAGTAAACTTTACATTCTTTACTTTTGTGTTTCTTACCCATAAAGACTTGTTACTCATACCTTTTAAATTTGGCAGTTAAATATACCCCTCAATATAGGTGGCTTGAGGATGAACTTAAAAAGGTTGACCGAGAAAAGACTCCTTGGTTGATTGTCCTTATGCATGTTCCTATTTACAGCAGTAACCAAGCCCATTTCTTGGAGGGAGAAAGTATGAGATCTGTTTTTGAAGATTGGTTTGTCAAGTACAAAGTTGACCTTATTTTCGCTGGCCATGTCCATGCTTACGAAAGATCGGTTGGTATCTTCATCCAATTCTTTGTATCTAGTGTTTCCTTTTTCCTGCCATCATTTCAAGTACGATTCCATCAGATAAAGTAGTTTGTGTGGACACATTTAAATTAAGGAAGATGTGAAAATCCATTAACTATATTTTGTTTTCTTAGAAAATTATACAAGGATCAAAGTTGCCTCTTATGAGGTTATATGAACTAGTTTTCTAGGAATTTAAAAATATGACTTTCGGGCATGTCGTATTCTGTCGAATTTTTATTATAATTTTGGTGAATGGTCTTGTTGTGGCTTTGACTTCATCACTTCTATTATATCTAGTTTTTATCTATTGCTTCTCTCTGAGAAATGGTGGTTTGCAAGTAAATTGTCCAACTGTCCTATTATAAACATTAATGATCTCTTCTTGCTTTCACTGAATTTCTTATTTGCTCTTCCATTTCCAGTATCGTGTCTCAAATGTACACTTGAATGTACCTCATCCCATCCCAGATAAGGCAGCTCCTGTTTACATAACTGTCGGAGATGGTGGAAATCAAGAAGGTCTTGCCTCAAAGTAAGTTTCTGTTGCTGTCTCATTAAATTTTCCCTGAAGAGAATTGTTTTCAACTTCTTAACATTTAAAAGGTGGAAAGTTTTGACACAATTCTTTTGCAGATTTAGAGATCCCCAGCCCGAGTTTTCTGCTTTCCGGGAAGCAAGCTATGGTCATTCCACATTGGAAATAAAGAACAGAACTCATGCTTTCTACCATTGGAATCGCAATGATGATGGTAAAAGGGTAGCTACTGATTCATTTGCACTACTCAATCAATACTGGTGAGTGAGCTTTGACCCAGTCTCTTGAAGGGTGCATAACATCAACTATGCTTCAATTTACATATATGTTGGTAAATTTAGTTATCATCTGATTTTCCTTTGAAAGATTGTAAATGTCATTCGACTTTAGACCATTTGCGAAAATACTAGGGAAAACCTCTTTTGCTCATGCGGAAATAATATTATTGATCTACTAACATGGGAGGCGTCGTTTTGCAGGGGCAAAAACAACAGGAGGAGGAGAAAACTTAAGAAAAATTATCTGAACTCGGTCATTTGGAACATTGCACTCAGTGCTCAGATGTAAATTCAGATTCTGGAAATGATTCACAGACTAGCCGAATCTGATCATCTGCAATTGTTTCTCTTTACTACCAGGAAAATGAACACTATTGCTACGAGGCTTTGATGCCAGCCTTCATTGTGCTTCAGCTGCATTTGTCTCTGAAAATTGATGGTTCGGCACATATTTAAGCGTTCATTATGTGTACAAAATATTGCATTTGATGTATCAGGAATAAGAAACCCTGATTGATTTCTTACAAATAGTTGGGATATCACTTTTGTGAAATGTAAATAAATTGGTGACATCTTGCATCTGATTATCCAAATGCCTCGTGGTTTTTATATGCCTACATTATATAGTACTTACTATACAGATAAGCAAGACTGATCCTGTGAAACCAAAAGAGATCTACTTCTCTTACCATGAATAATGAAACTAGAATTTTGACTTAATTGCAACATTTTCTTCACCATGAATCTTAAAGAAGGGTGGCTAAAGTCAATCAACCATTCATTAAATTTAGAACACGCCAAGACATAATTGTATATAAAAAAGGTGACATTATAAGTTTTAGCTAACTATTTTATATTGAAATTTGATGTAGTTCAAATGAACAAAATTAACAAGCTTTCTAGTCATAATTGATACATATAACTTTAATTTGAATAAAAATTATAATGCCAATAATTAAAAATATTAATAATACTAGCATTTTATCAAATATTATACAAGATAAATAAAAGTGAGTTTTAACTTTAAAACGCAAGCATTGGTGAGTTTTAACTTTTAACTTTAAAACGCAAGCATTAGAATTCAAAATTGGAGAATCTAGTTGTTGGTGAAAGTCCAAATATGCTCCTATGTTTAATTGAAGGTTGAAGTGGCACTCTCAAGATGCAATTTGAAAGGTTGGAATATTTTGGTCTTTTAAAGGAAATACTGACAATGGTTGAAGCCACATAATACTGAGTTTATAATTAAGAATTAGAAATATATGAGTGTATAACATTAGTTCCTCCGATACATTTTAGACTTTTTGGTCGAGACACTCCTAAACTATCACGTAATTTTTTATGTGGTCCTTGAACTTATTCATTTTGTCTGGACATGTCCCTATATTTCTCTCTTCTGTCTGCATAATCTCTGCATTCTAATTTTCTACTAAAATACATAATAAATTGACTATATTACCCCTAATACACATAGTGAAATGACTATTTTTTTCCTACATTATACCATGTGAGACAAAACACAATTCCACTCATATTACTCCCTATATTAAATGACTATTTTGTCCCTAACACTACACTAGTATGTGATTCAAAAATATAATAAAGTATGTTAAATATTTCATACAATTAAAATAACCCCTACACTTTCTTTCTTTTTAACATGTCTCACCCCTTTCTTCTCTTCAACATACCCTACCAATACCCTTACCCTACCCCCCACCAAAAATACCTCCACCTTCACCCCCCTCCCTTACCCTCAGATTGCCCCCACCCCCCAACAACCCCCACCACCCCAACCCTGCCAACGCCCTCCCCCACAACCACCACCCATTATGCCCCTCCTCCCCACAACCCCTGCCACCCACTATGTCTTCCTCCCTACAACCCCCACCACTCACACCATCACAACCCATTCGACCTAATCATCCCCATCATAATCACCCCACCATTTTCATCTAAAACCACCACATTTTCACCACCTAAAATCAATTCTAAACAAGACTCAATTGACATTTTTCCATTTAAATAAGCTAAAATCAGTCCCAAATATAGTGATTTGATTTTACCCAAATACTGATAGTGAAAAATGAAAGACTTGTCAACTGTCCAAGGTTGAGAAAATGGAGCAAAATAATGGTCATTTAAGAAATCTTTACAACCTTGTAGAATTTATATTGTGAGTATACGCTTTCTCCTGTGGTACTATTCACTATGGTTGGCGTTCCGAGCAAAGTTTCAACCGGGCTCCATTACGAAAGAATAATTCTCCTGCTTTTAATAAGATTGTCCCAGCTTTCGCAAATGTGATTTGTAAAGCAAAAGCTGTTTACGAGGGACTGAGGGAAAAGTGGATGTTATGAAAGTTTAGGGGAGGCGTGGGGACAGATGTCAATAAAGAAAGTGGTTTGGGAAATTTCTATTTTAACTACATGTAGCCATTTTAAAACGCGCCCTATTCTTTTGTAGAATGCTAGAAAGAAAATAATCATTTTAACTATTTAGCTATAAAATTGTGCCTATGATATCCTGCATGCTAACGATACCATGCAAGCTACATGTGCTATGAGCATAATTATATCGCCTCGCCTTACGTTATATTTCGCAATAATTTTGTGACTATATGTGAAAATTAATAGCTTTATGTTATTTTAAAAAGCTCACATAATAAATTTAAGGCAAAGTTTAACACAGAAAATAAATATGACACTGAAATGAATTGAAGTAATTGTGTAATTCAATAATTGTTTAAGAACTAAATAATGAGGTTTAAATTCATCAGATCTCCCAAAATATTGTCAACAGGTCAGATTTAATAAAAGCTTCCAATGATGTTAACATTAACGAGCATTTAATGTAGAGCCAAAATGTTAATCCCCATATAGAAGACTGCTGGAGTACAAGAATCTGTAAATTATTATTTTCAAATAATTTGTCACTATTTTTCGTCTCATATTTTAATACTCCTTTTTATTTTTTTTTATTTATCGCTTTAACAATTTCATGTGATAAATTCACAAGTTAGTAATTAAGAAAAATTATATCAAATATATTATTTAATCAATTAAACTATATTATCTACAATATAATTTGTTATAAAAAAGTAATCAAACGCAAAAACGATAATTATTTCAAACAAAAATTTAAACTAAAATGAGTCAAATAAAAAACTAAGTAGTATATATTAGGTTTAGGTTTAGTGTCCTATACTACCTACATCCTATATATATATGTATATTACCTATCGTAATTTTATTTCAACTGATATTCAATCTTCCTTTATATCTTATCACGGCCTAAGACTTCTCATATATTAAAATTTGTTTTCCGTTGCGCCTGGCGAAGGCTCGCTCATCAATATATTTCTTTTTAATTGTTTGCCTCGCTAAAATTCATAATTTTCGCTCTTCTATTTATTCTTATTATCATGAGTATAGATTGAACTCTTGTTCATCCAATTATTCTCTTGGTAACTTTTTTATTTAGATTTGTCCATTATACGACCATTTATTATTCTTCTGTTTTTTTTGTTTTTTGTTTTTTTGAGATTTTGGAGTACCAAAATATGTACCAATATTGGTCGGGAGTTGGGACTATCGCATTGTCGCATCGATGGATGGTTTAAATTACTTGTTCAATATTTGATTTGTAACACCTCGTCCCAAAATAGTTTGGACTGTAACACGCCACAAGATAAGTTCGGCCTTAGGCCTTACTCAACTCCGAAAAGTCGCATAAATGTTATAATAATTTCGTTGTTATAGAGAGAGTAGTATATATATATATATATATATATATATATATATATACATATTCAAATGAACTATATATATATATATTCGAAATGAACTTTGAATAAACCTTAGTCTTTTAATTTAATAAATAAATATCCCCAAAGCATTACTTAAAATATGTTCCACAAAACAAAACACGAACAACAAGTTAATCGAACATCCAATAGAATAATCAAAAGAAATACTTGATCAAATAAGAAAAAACTCAAAGACCTGTTCCACACTCAAGTTTAGACCACCCTCCTGGCTATTCTATCCACCGGTGAGATATGGGAAGAAAGCACCAATTAATAAACCACGTCTTCTGTGGAAAATAGAGATCATACATAGTCATAAATGATAATTATACCATAATATTACTTAACATTTATTTATAGTATCTTACTTTAAAATACAAATATACAATGTATATTTCAAGATCAGAAACATCTCATAATATATTATCCTTATCATCGTATCAACATCAATTTCAAAACAAATGGTAAGAACCCCGGCATCGTGTGATATCATTATATCACATGTCAGCGCAGAGTCACGACTCACGCCATATGTGCATTAACGCGCGATCTGTCAAGTAAGTTAATGGCATTTAACTCTTGTCACACGGGATCATATGTGCATTTAACTGGCCACACTCATGTCATAAGTTGCTGCGGATCATATGGACATGCCAAACACACGCACCGTCATTCTACATCCATCAATTCATCATTGTCGTTACTTTCTACCCCGTAGAAACGCCACAAATATTCCTAGCCTCTCATAAACGGTATATTTTTGAAACTTTATGCCAACAAATTCCCCGATACTAAATCAATACTTATAATGATAACAATGTAAATTATTAATCAATCTCAAAATAATTTTAAAACAATTTATTCAAAAAGAATATTAATAAATATCGGCAGAAAATATAAGATTCAAACTTCCCACCTGGGCCTCATCATCATTCCATATATATATATACCAAAGCAATCAAAATAAACCTGCACACAGACACAACACACAACACACGCAAAGACAAGTAATATTATTAAAGACACGTGGTATAACCACAATAACCACCATAATCCACATAAATACGAATCATAATCATAATAATCAATACATGTCAAAATAATCTCATAGACAAAACACATGCAAGTATAAACATAATATATAATATGGTTCTATCGTGGAGATTTGTACTCACCCGAGCCAAAAGCAATAATGACAACTCAGTAGTCCACGTGTTAGTCCGGCTCAAATCAAGAGCTCAAAGAAATTATACATTATAACACATTTCAGAGAATAATCTCTCTTAACATCTATTAAACCTTAGTATTATACCACATCTCACACTAAATTAACCTTGGTAATCATCCTATCCCAAAATTAGTATACACTTCTAAAATCTCGAACTTAACTACATTCTAAATTACCAACTTTAACAACTCTAGGTGGAAACTACTACGGTCCTAAATACTAATAAACGCAACTTTCAACCATTTTCAATTTCCATTTTTGGTCACATCCTCACCTCAACCATAACACTTTAATCAAATTCTAATCCATCCAATAATTATTTCCCCAACTAATTAACCCATTATAATCAACCTTTAATTGAAAAACCCAATTACAACTCGACTTGGAATAACTTAACTCAACAATATCCTCTACCAATCAACATCAAAACGTCCAACTTACCTTCCAAAACAACTATATTAAAGTCCCATAACATCACAATATTATAAATTAAAGAAAGTTAGAAAAGTCAACTAATCCAATCAATACATTTAACCCATAAAATCATATAATCACTACTACTCACATATTTCAAGCCAGAGGATACTCTATACCATCAAACTTAAAAAACTCAATCTCAAAAGTCAACAAATCAAACTATCAATTTCTACACATCTAACCTCCAAAATTCCATTGTTATAACCTCTAATCATCTAATCTAAGCCTAGACGATCCATACATATCATTCTTAGTCTCAACCCAAGGTCAACGAAAATCCCTTCAAAATCAAGAAATATCTCAAAAGATCTCAACCTTTCTTACCTCGATTCAAGAAGATTGATGAGGGAAGATATTCAACTTAACGATCTTGAGTTTAAGAAGCAACAATCGAGAGAGAAATGGAAGAAAAAATCAAGTGGGAGGCAAGCAGGGTCTCTGCCCAAACCAAGGGAAGGGACATTTATTTTAATAATGAGGACGCAGGAGATAAGAGGGGTCATGGAGATATTTAGGATGGCAAGGCCCCGCTTATTCATGGGTTTTATTTATCCACCCTCTCCGTACTTAAATCCTCAATGAAACCCATTCCAAATGTAAAATTTCTGATAAACCAATACTATATAATACTAGTCTCTGCATACATCGATTTTATTCCGAAATATTTATACTATCTGGGTCCCACCCACCAACCTTATATATGAAACACAATCCAATCTTGCTTAATCTGGGTTATTTCCCTGTGGAGGGCCTGAAGCGCGCCTTACTTCAAGGAGAAGAGCCCCGAGATGTCAATAGACAAACAGAATTCTATAGAACTCCTGGCCCCTTTACCTAGACTGGGTTCCATTTAGTCCTAGCCATGGCTGAGGAGTATAGGTGCGGCTCGGTGGGGTGACCGATAACATCAGACTCTTCCCCGCCTCTCTTTGATCGATCCTCCAACCTTTTAGGGCCGGGAGTTTATATATTTGCCTTTTTTTAGGTAATCGTGTACTCATCCCCCCCCCCTCCTCGGGGGTTTTATTAATATATATTTCCACTTTTTGCCCAGGTTTATCTTTGCGCTTGATGCCTTCTCGGCGTTTTAGTTCTTCTTCTACCCGCTTTGGTATTTACTCTTCCATGTTGGCCGGGCTTACCTCCGATCCTTAGGTCGATGATCTCAAATGCCGCCAAGCTGTGGATCCTATCTTAAAGAGTTTTGTGTCCCTGCTCATTCCGTGCCCTGATCCCTCCTAGTGCTTTCAAGATGGATGTGGACCTTCCGCTGGCGGGATGCAGACTGTACATGACACCCCTCTTTATCTAGAAACTCCCGCTTGTCCAATCTGGGCGGGATTTGGTCTCTCCGATCAATGGACAGATACATCAAACATTTAGATATATCACACAAATTTTCTTGTTCACGTCCGCCTAAAATGTGTGCAATTGATACTCTACCCACGTAGAACTTGTTGAATATTCAAGATAGTTAATTTGAACCAAGTCTTTTTATTGATGATAAAGGAAGTACAACAAATGGGCTTACACGTAGTATTTCCTCGTGTGACATTTATCTCCAAGACCATGATGACCGACGCCCCTTCAACGGTTTCCCTGCTCATAGGTGTTAATGGTCTACAATTTGGACAATAAGGCCTCCTGGGACTCCTGCTTCCTCGGCTTCACGTAGTGGATGCTTGTCGGCCTCTCTGACCAGATCCCCTACCTCATGAATCTTGTCCGCCTGGAGGTACTGTACTGTAGCCATCTATGGACTGCTGCAACCTCTTTTACTTCAATGTCCAAGTTGAGCCTTAGCCCTTCATTAGCTAACTCACAGCTTTTATACTGAACTGGCTCTGCGAATTCCACCGGCATGGCACTGATCCATACGCCAAACTCCAAGGGGGTCTCCCTCATGATTGATTTTAAGGCCGCTCAGAACGGCACCCATAGCACGTAGGCAAACTCCCCGGTCCAGCCAACCTCCTTCCTATTGGAGCCGCTTTGTCGCTTCTTTTAAGATTACCCGGTTCATCACCCCACCGTCCATCGCCTGTGATGACACGGAAGCGAACCGTGCCCATATCCAAATTTCCACAGGCTCAATCTTCCTGCCGTGAACTACGCCCAATATCACCGATCAAAGACTCCTGGTACCCTGACCCGAGTAAAGATCTCCTTGCGAACCGGTATACCGGCTCCCCGGTATCGGCCGGGTGAACGGCTCGGGCCTCCACCCATTTGGTGAAGTAGTGTACCACCACAATGGTGTACCTCTTGCCCCCGGGTATCCTCGGAAGATCTCCTACGATGTCAACAATTTTATTCATAGAAGGGCACCGCACAACATGCTAAACCATCTTAGGAAAATTAATTTGTGGATGCTATCGCCTCCTTGCACATGCATCACACCTCCGACATGGTCCCGGCATCCTAGCATGTAGGCCGAAAGTCCTGCATCACAGGATTCGAATCAAGGCCTTGCCATTAATGGACTTCCACACACGCGCCTATGTATTTCTTCTATTAACCATCGCCCTTTCTCCTCAGTGACACACTTCAAACAAAGGACTCAGCATCTTCTGAGAGAGGACCCCCTCTAGTAGGTATACCCCAAACTTTGCCTTTGATCTTATTAGACACCGTGATCTCCGTGAAGGACTCCTTGCCTCTAAGGGAAAATCCAAGATAGCCTCGATACCATGGCTCGAGTTTCTCCCCACACCTCCGGCATTATCCATCACTTCCTTCATCCCGATTTCACCGACGCACCGGTAATTCCATTGTACCACATAATCCGCCGTAGCTTAGTCAGAGTAGCTCTATCCACCTCCCGATTCCTCTTCGGGAACATGCTCCACGGGATGATCAAAAGCTCCGGCCAAACTTCTCGACTCTCCGCAGATATCGCATCTTCACCTCTTTCCTTCTTCTTCATCAATTTTAAAAATCAATGTTTCTCTCACATGGCCTACCAAAGAATTGAGAACTGCTCTTATATGGATGCCATATCATTTCAAATCATTTGGCAATGAAAGTCCATTGGCAAGTGTTTCCATACTACCTCATTGTTCAAGGATTAAGGAGAATCTAAGGGCATACTGATCTTGTGACTCTCCTGAGATCACATTAGAATACCAAATTCAAACCACACCGGTCAAGCCGCACTATCCACGATAATAACTAGACTACTGCTCACGGCTGCTTGGAAATCACGAATATTGTGTTTCAATAATTATGTCTATTGACAATTGTTGTAACAATTCATTTACTAGTCAGTTGATCCAGATTACTAAAATTATGTTAAATAATAGTAATTGTAATTACTAGCTCGGTTCTCGCGATAATACCGGGATTATGTCGGATTGTTAGATCCCATGAATAATTGTTATAATACAATAATGACTCAAATATATTATTATATTTGACGCCATTATCCTGAGCCTGCATGTCACAGATACAAAGGATGTTGAATTATATTTCATAATAAATTAAACTATATTTGGTAAATTGAGAAATTGATTGTAATTAATAAATTCTCAATCGAAAATTTTACATTAATAATGTAAAATATTAATTAGATGAACTCGAATTAATTAACTTGATAGTTAATTAATTAAATAGTTAGTTAAGCTTGTTAATAACTCGCTTGTACCCATTCCGCCTGTGTCGCCGCCCGAGGTTAGATCATCATCAACCCGAACACTGCAGTAGTCACCAATCAAGCGAATAACAACATAAAAAGACTTCATTTGATATTAATATTAATAAACACTTTTTTCCATCGGGGAACTAACAACACACCACTAAAATGCATCATCCAAAACAAATTATACATCAAGGTTTTGGCGAACAATAACCAAAAGCCATCATAATGACATAATCTCCAAAATACATCATCAAGTGGTAATATGGTCTAAATATAACCCTCAAAAGACGATACAAGTTTCTAAAGAAGACAGTCAAAGGAAAATCAATAGACGGACTGCTGAGCCTAGCACAACCGTCTTTATGTTAATCTGAACTGTCAAAGCAGCCTTGCAACCTCAAAGAAACAACTCCTAAAAACTCAGCATAAAACGCTCTACCATATAAATGGTATCTGTTTGACAGGCAATCACATTTATATATAAGAGGATATGCATAATCAATAATACGAAAATAAGGTAATAATGGTCTATACTTTACTGATGGCCTCTTGTCTAAAGATCTAAATCAAACATATATATATATCTATATTATATTCATAAAACATCAACGGCATACTCAAATGTTCATAAAATAATATAACCAACAATAGTATATAAACAAAATACATATAACATCCAAACTCCATCGGCATGTCCATCCTCCATCCGTATATCCATCCTCCACCGGCATCCACTCATTATATATATAACATAACATCATTCCAGTAATCCATCAAATATGTGTCACATCATCCACCAATATACGATCTCACAACCTCCTAATGAGGAACCAATATGCATGCTACCTATTCTCCCGATCAACGGGGTAACCCATCAATATGGCAATACAACCTTTCCGATCGAAAACTTCCACCGATATATACATCCTTCGAACATCGGGAAACCCATCAGTTATGCGCTATCAATCTATCCTTAAAAGAAACAACACAATACTAAATGTATCACATACAACACTCATAATATAATCACAACTAACTACAACAATATCATAACATCAAATCTCATTAGCTCACAGATATTCTTAAATATAATCACATGTCAATATACACCAAATATATAAATATAATATATATATATATATGAAAGGTTACTAACAAGAGATTTGTACTTCACCTCAAGCAAAGTACTAGTTTAACTAGCTTATTCCACCCTATCAAATCCTATAGAGAATTTTAATACTATAATATTACTTTTTCTTCTAACTCGAGTATATGTTTCAACTAATGATTTAAGAATTTTAGGTTGGCCACACATCTATTCCCAACCTAAAAACAAAACCCCTATTTATTGGGATTTAATATAAACCCCATTTTAAAATAAAGTATTTTCTTTGCAGTCTATTTATTTTGTTTTATGTTTTACTAAATTAAATATTAAAATAATTTCATGTCCTCATAAAAATTTCCAATTCAAAATATAATTAGAGTACTCAAATATCTCCGCTAAAATAATTTGTCTCAACAAAATTAATTTTTCTCCATTTAAATATAATTCTATTTGTTTTACACCTATAATTCAAATAAATACCAAACAACTTATAAATTTGCATCTTTGGAAATTAGTTCAATATTTGCAAAAAGTTCTATAAAAATACACTTTCAATTTATCACCAAAATTATTTCTTTTCATTTAAAATCATATTTAGTATCAAATCACGAAAATAGCAATTTCAAATCACCTAAATTCTTCGAGTTTCATGCTATAATAGGAAATTTCAATAGTTAATATTTTAATTTTTCTAAATGTATGATATTTATTTTATATTTTATATTTTTCCTAGCCATTTAACTTCCAAAATCTATAATAAATATAAAACGAATTAAAAATCAAAAGTTTCTTTCATGATTCAACGAAAGCGTGAAAATGACGAAAAAGAATTTCACAATTAGAATATTTTTACTATTTACTCTATTTTGATTAAAAAATAAAACATCTTTAAAATGAAAATAAATAGATTCAAGAATACCTTAAGTATTTTAAAAGTTGGGTAAATGATCGTAGAGCTTGATTCAACAAAATGAAAGAAATTTTTTAGAGGAAAATGGGGGAGGCTCATGGTATTTTGGGTTCTTTTTGGGGGAGGAGGATGATTTTTGTCTTTTTATAGAAATATGATAGCTTACTTTTTAAGCTAAGTCCACCCTAGTTAAGTTAACCCAAGTTAGTTAGGTAGTAGTTTCATGACAAAACAAGGGATGGTTTGCAGTTTTGTGTGGTAGTAATTAAATTAAATGTAAAATATATATTACACCAACAATACTACACGCCTAAAATTATTTATGGGTTACTACTCGTATTATTTCTCGACTCGTTTTAACTACACCACTTCGAAAATGTTTATACTACCTTCGAGTTACCCCATCAGTTAATTTAATATTATTTTAATATTTCTCCAAAATTTTTAATCTCACCACATGACACACCACCGAGCTACTAAAATATTATTAAAATAATACTTATACGGAATGGGTTACTTCATCATTAGAATTATTTTATTTAACGAGTTAGTTTGATTGAACGAGCCGGCTCATTAACTATTTGATTGGGCTTTTAGGTTAAATAATAATATTATATTTAAAGGGAATGATTAGGTTATTATTAGTTTAATCATAACCTAATAATTACAAAGTGTATTCACGCCTCCCATTTTATTTTTGGCCGTGTAAAATCAAGTTTGAAACTTGAATAGTTTCACTTTGGTTTTTGTCATCCGATTATCCAAGTGTTCTAGCAAACTCAAGTATAGGATTCAACCCCTCCTGGTGTGGATCAACTAGAGGCATTGCCAATTTGTGGTGCTCATATTGGAATTCAAAGGCTTAAATGAAAGGTTGGTGAGTGATTTTCATTGCTTGTAAGTACTCTCGTATTAATATATTGTTATATATTATTTAGATTTGATTTTATGACAATTAAATTGATCCGGTTATGCTATTTGTTTAAAGTTTTATTCGAAATATTCATAATTTTCCATCAGTGGCATCATGAGCAAGTTTAATTTGTATAAAATCGATCTAGTAGTTTTTAAATCATGTTTTATGAATTTATATGAAAATTTATGTTTATATTTTTTAGAAACTTTCCTTATCGATCAAACTTGGAAAGAAGTGACCGACCAGGCCTACAAAGCTAGAAGCGAGATAGATAGACTCCTTTCCGGCTGCTAAGGGAAAACAAGAAACAAATCAAATGATGGTTTTTAGCGGCGCCCCCACTTTTGGGTATCACAGGGTATAAGAGTCCTACCATTACCAACTTGTGAGACATAAATGCATGGAGTGCGCGGTATCAACGAGAAAAACAACCAAATGGAAACAACAACTAACTATGGCTCTTGGCGGACAACGTCTGGCGTAGGGAGATCGGAGCGGAGGAGCAAACGACATTTTATTCACACGGGCTGCGGTAGAAGTAGATGAGAGGTGGATTACGCCCCTTGTCCCGAAGTAGGGTAATATGTTCTCGACCTTTCTTGCTCCATTGAGCTTTAGGCGCTTAAGCGATCGGTCGAGATTATATTATGAATTTTTATGCCGTATAGAATTTACTAAAGTGTTCATATATTAAAATACAACAACATTTTTATATTTTGATGTGTTGATGATTAGTATAATTGTTTTTGCTTTTTAAAAGGGTTTCTGATTAATTTTAATTAGTTAATTAAAAGTTAATTATATTTAAAAGGCTTAAAGTCAAAAGATTTCGAATCTAATAATTTTTCAAAAATTTATGTTATAAGAATACCTCATTCAAAATTTGATTTTTTAACTATTTATTATGTATTTTGGAAATTATAAAGTTTTAATAATTCAAAAGTACATATTCAATTCTCACATATTATTTTGAGAAATTCAATCACGATATTTTAAGAATATTATGGAAATTATTTGATGTAATCAGAATTTTTTAGTAGTATAAAACTTCAAAATGATTTTTTTGAAAGGATGGAATTAAAATGTAAGCGAAGAAAATTAATTACCCCTAAATCCGAGCAGCGCGGGTATTTCGGGCGCGTCAGAGCGCTAGGGGAGTTTCGATGGCATTAAGGAAATCTTGTGCCTCCCCTAGGGGCTACGGTGGTCTTTATTACGTAATGAGGGGCGATGTTTGGGCGTCCAATCGTGATAAATAACACATGCGGTAGGGTTTTGAAAAAGCCCAATCCATTTTTAAAACCCTAGTTTTAGGTTTTTCAAAAATTATGATAATTTCAATTTCAGGTTTTCATGAATAAATATCATATATTAAATTATGGTAATTGTAATTACCCAATTTAAAATAATTTATTTAATTCAATTATCCATTTTAATAATTAACCTTTTAACATAATAATTATCTAGTTATCGAATATGTAATAAATATAATTACTTGAAGTATTTATATTATTATATACATAAAATAATTATTATGAGTAGTGGACACATGTTATATATATATATGTACAGATTACTTTTGATTATATATTTGTATGGATATTCATTTATTGCATGATTATTTCGTTTCCATATTGATATATTTAATAAATGCATAGTTTATGTGATTTATTTTGATGTAGTAATTTCCACTAACGTTGTGGGCTTTCGGATGATCGATTTCAAGTCTTGAGATTTGTTTAATTTGTTTATGTAGGTGATTTCCACTGCGTTGTTGGCTGATGATCTGATTGTTAAATTTGGCATCTGTAGGCATGCTAGTAACACAAGAGTTATGTCGTGATTACATAATTGGTTAGTTAACCTAATGATGTGTTAGTTTTTCAAAATGTATGCAGTGTTTCCGTTTGAAACGCTAGCATAGTAGATCTTGCATACTAATATATTTTATGAGATTTTGAGTATTGGTATTACTTCTGATTTATTTTGTAAGTGTTGCGCTGATGAATTACTAAACTGTTGTCTTTTACATACTTATTCTTGTTGAATTGAAATGGCTGCCTCTAATACACCTAATAATCTGCTTCAAACAATATTAACTTGTTGCATGTATGATGGTGCAAATTATGAGACATGGTCCCGTGAATTAAAGGTTGTCCTTAAGTGGCAATAGATCGAATATGTCTTATATAGAGGACTTCCTAAGAAAGCCTTACAGGATCATGACTATATAAATACACGGAAGAAATATGAGTTGTAGAAGAGGATGCTCTAAAAGTCAAGTGTCTTATGCTTACTCGGATGGAACCGAAGTTTCAGGTTATGTATGATGAGGATCGGTATGGCGTTTGCTCCGGAGCTCTAGAAGAGGATGCTTTCCCAAAGTGTTCGAGGTGTGCTATCTTTACTCGGATGGACGAAGTTTTGGAGTTACGTATGATGTGGATCAGGCATATGACATTTATCGAGCTTCTGGAGTGTATGAAGGAGCAAAGAAGGCATGAAATTCTGAATCATTCGTCTTTCTTGTTGATGAGACCGAGACACCGTGGTTTAGATTGTGTGCTTGAGATAATGGCTTTGGCCAAACGGTTTAGATCTTTTGGGATACCGATTGATCACAGTTAGAGTTTGGAGTCACTGAGATACACTTCAAGCGGTGTGTCGGATCTGATGAGGTTATAAGCGGTCTAAAGTTGACAACCTATTTGATGTACATAGACAAATCACCATTGTTGAAGCAAATGAGTGTTTGGATTTGAACAAAAGGCCTTCTGATTCTGCTAACGTCGTTTTAAGCGTGGCGTCATGAGACAAAAAAGTATCTCTGAGAAGATGATATACATGCTATTACTGAAACTTCAAGGTCATTGGAAAGGGACCTGTAAGAAGTTTAATGAAGATAGGGAAAATGGTCTAACGACCACTAAGCCTAAAGATATTTTTGTTATTAAAGTTTGTACAACTTCTAATTCTACTTTGTGGGTACTATACAGCGGTGGTTCTCACATTTGTGCAATGTCACAGGGAATTGAGGCAAGTAGAAGACTAGAAAGGAGATGGATCTCGTGTGCAGACGACGAGTTGCGTACAGCGTGGGATCCATTAGTTTAATTTACTTTCTGAGGCCTTGTTAGAATTTAAACAATGTTTACTAATATTTTGCCGTTGTAAAAATATTATTTCCATTTCCATTTTGAATAATGAGGTTTTTCATTTTAATTGATCTGATGCATTTAGCATCTCTAGGAATGAGTATAATATATGATATTCATCTCTCCAAAATAGTCTATATATTTTGAACACATCTATCGAAACTGATATAACATTAATCTAAAAGATAAGCTATGACATAAACCCTACATACATGGCATTGATTGGGTCATATAAATGAGAACCGTACCAAGAAAATTCATTCGATTGGAATACTTGGAAGGTTTCGATCATGAATGTTTGATAAGTGTGAATCTTTTGCCTACTTGGTAAAATAACCAAATCACCACTTCCCTTTGGATTGATAGAAAAGGCAAGTGATTTATTGGGGATCATCTGGCGATATATGGGCCAATGAACACATATCTGAAAGTATTTATAATTACTTCATTACATTTACTTATAATTCACAGTAGATATGGTTATGTGTATCTAATCAGAGCTAAACATGAATCACTTTGAGAAATTTAAGAATTTCAAAATTTAAGGAATTTCAAACCAATTGAACAAGACTATAAAAATTCTTGATGCGATAGAGGAGGAGAATATTTGAGTCATGAGTTCAATAATCATCTAGAGAGTGTAATTTTGTTTCATACTTGCTCAGTACCTTGTGACATGTGGTGTGTCTGAAAATCGAACCTTGCTTGACATGGTTCCGATCTATAATAAAACTCTCTGATCTACCGGTTACTTTACGGGGATATACTTCAAAGTGGAAAAATATATAC
Source organism: Lithospermum erythrorhizon (assembly GCA_019722365.1). Lineage (NCBI taxonomy): Eukaryota > Viridiplantae > Streptophyta > Magnoliopsida > Boraginales > Boraginaceae > Lithospermum > Lithospermum erythrorhizon. The sequence continues at coordinate 39,877 of JADFUC010000336.1, forward strand.
CTCACTTAATAAATGTCATTAAATCAGTGAAAACTCTGCATGAATTGTGGTTTGGAATGCTCCCAAGTTGGGTTTCTTAGGATTTAAGTGTAAACTTACGTTAAAAATTGTAGAACTAACACCAAATACGATAAATATTTACTATATTGGATATCCAGAAGGAAGCGTTAGTTACTACTTTTGAAGCATGAATACAAAACTTCGTTGCTAGATGGGGAATATTTTTGAAAAGAATATACGTCGGAAAGGACTAAGTAGAAGAGTGTTCATCTTGACAAAACTCAAGATGATGGAAGCGATTGTCAATACACCTAGTGTAAGAGAGGACCGTCGCACATGGGAGCTAGTGCCTGCTTACAAGAAGACCCGATTCTTGATCGGGAAGTTGTGGAATAACTTGACCATAGGAGATCCCACTACGATTAGTCAAAAGAACCGGACCGTTGGTATGGTGAATCATTCATGATTGAAAGTGACAAGCCTACCTTTTATGAGGAGGCAATAAGTAGCGAAGATCTTTGATTGAAATAACGTTAGTATAGAAGTATTATTTTAATATTATTAGGGTAGAAATTAGATTCGAGGTGAGTTGTGTTGTTAAGCAGAGGCGAGTTTAAAACAAAAGCTTAAGCAGAGACTTAAACTATCATAAATATCTCACGATTCCCGTATCCTTTATTATCATCAAATCTCTGACCCTTTTTTTCCTTGTTTGGCGAACCACTCTTTCACTTTATAGCCCCATAATTTTTTCGTTTCTTGGGTGGAATCTTGTTGCAATTCACTCCATAATCTTATTCCTCATCTCTTGATTATCAAAGGTATGATTTTGTCTTCAAATCTAACTATTTTGAGCTATAGTTGGTATCTTTGTAAGATAAACTTTGTTGACAAGTTGAATTTAGGTTATTAGAATGGTAGAGATGTATCATCTAGCTTGAATATTGGTTAAAGTGATTATAATCGATTTTTGGGGTTGAAGAAATGTGATGGGAATAGGTTAGTTGACTTTTAGGTTGACTTTTTCCAAATCACTTTTAAGTTGTAAAGTATATGTTATTAGTTTTAATATGGTTGTTTAGATTATAAATTGTGATATTATGCGGTTAGTTTATTAATATAAGTTAGTTAAGTGACTAGTGCTTGGGATTTTTGGAATTCAAGATTGTTAATAATGATATTAGTTTGGGAAAGTTTGTTATTAGGTTGAATAGAAGTTGTTTAAAAGTGTTAGTGTTTGGAATTGGAGGCCCGTTGGGTTGGGACTGTGATGGTTGAAATTTTGTCGATTGTAGTCGTTTTGTTCGTAATCTTTTCACCTTAAGTTAATGATTGGTAATTAAAATGGTTATTAAATTGGATAGTAACTAAAGAGAGTTATTAATATGGTAGTAGTAGTAATTGTGCTTCTAAGGTGTTTTTGGTTAGGTGTGGAGGAAAACCCACTTGGATTAATTTATTGCTAGTCAAGGTAAATTATTTAGCTCACGGGTGTAGATTAATTTACTTCTTAAGCCCAGATGTGTTGCATTTGTTGATGTTGTGAGCATGTTTATGTGTATCAATGTGTTGATTGTTGGTATGTGGTTGGATTGAGTGGTTTGCCTTGTCGCTACGATGCGAGTGTGTTATGATTAGCATACTACAGTGCGAGTGTGTTGTGATTACCTTGTACAGCAGTACGAGTGTATTTGTGGTTGCCCAGCAGCCTCTGATGCAGTGTGTTGTGGTTGCGCTTGTACTACGAATGCAGTATTAATTTGTGGTTGCCTTGTCTTCAAGTGCAGTGTGGTGATTGCTTGTACTACAGTGCGAGTGTGTTGTGAGACTGCGCTACGGTGCAGTGTGTGGTGATTGCCTTGCTACGGTACAAAATTGTGTTGTGTTTGCCTCGTGTCTCGTTAGGAGTGTCTTTGGTATCGGTATTGCCTGCTTGATTTATAGTGTCTTGTGTTGCCCTCGTACCTCGTTATGAGTATGATGTATAACTTATGTCGGCGTAAATTTCTGGGTTGATATAAAATTAGTAGTAGGAATCGGTTGGTTAAGGTTGATTGAGTTGTTTAGGCGTAGGTGAGTAGTACCAGCGTTCTTGGTAGGATGAGGAGTTAGATATAGTCTAGTTGTTGGTCGTGAGGTTTTGTTGGTTGATAGAGTAGAGTTGTGGATTTGATTGGGTATTGTTGTCCTTATTGCCAGGATAGCTAACATTCGATATTAGTTGTCTTTATTAGAATGTGCATATTGGTGAGATTAGGCCTATGAACTAAAGACCATAAAATGACGGTATTGATATAACCTTGTGATGTAACACATGATAACGAACTTCCATTGTGATATACTGTATTTATGGCCTTGAATAGTATTATAGCCTCCATAAATACACATATTTTATGCAAATTAATGGTTTTATAATTTTACTACTGCGTGGGAGTGAGTTAATTTCGCTCTTGAGATCGTAATCACTAAACTTCACGGCTTACACCTGTCGCTATGGGCGGCATTTTCATTTGTGCCAGGTTGACAGGTGGTGTTGTAGCGTTTTTCGAGCTTGTTCGAGTGATCGTGCCTTAGAGCCTAGGTGAGCGACGGGTGGCAGTAGATCCTCACAGTCTCGTTGTTTTTGGATTGTATTCGGTTATGCAGCCATTGTTGTATTTTTGGGATTTTTAAGCTGGTTGTTGTAGATACTTTGTATCGATGTTTGTTGTATGATGTTGTAAATTATTATTGGTTGGAAATACCACCGATGGATTCTTTTTCTTAAAAAGCTGCTCTTGTCAGATTTGTATGTTGTTTTATGGGTTTACTTGAGGACGGGGTGGGTTTGTAAATTGATTCATCCATCGTTGTGTTGACTCACAGTGTCGGGGATGTGGGCGGTCAACTTAGAGACGCCCGACTGGGCCGAGGTCGTTATAATTTTGGTATGAGATTCGAGGTTTGGTTATTTGGTTGTGCAGTATTGGTTATGTGTGCACATTTGTGTGTTTTCTTTGAGTTGTGTTGGTTGAGTCTTTTCTTGGAGGTCTAAGTCTTTTCTTTCGTTTTTTCGTAGACTATTGAGGATGCACGAGGTGAAGCCAGCGCGTAGAATTCCATTAGAGGCCAGCGGTAGACGAGGGGTCTTTGGAAGTAGGGCCGGAGGTAAGCCGGTGCAGCGGTAAGTTGTGGGTGGCTTGAGCCCGATTGTGGAACTGCGGGGTTCCGGTGTACATCCTGATCCCCCAGTTGATCCTGTTCTTGGGGATGAGTTACATGGAGGACTGAGTACGTGCGGATAGGAGCCCAGCCAGAGGTTGGAGTTCGAGGTAAGCTCTTGACCATTTCTGAGATCCCCGAAGTTCTTTGGAGTAGGTACTCCCGATTGAGCGTCGGTTTGTTAGAGACTTGGAGACCATATTGAGCGATGGGCATTGAGGATGAAATTTGAGGTCGGGTTCGCCACCTACGGACTTCACAAGAGTGCCCGGGATTGGTGGGGTAATCTATGGCTATCTATGACTGTTAGAGGGGAGGATCCGGTGTCTTGGGAGCGCTTTGTAGCGCTGTTCAGGGAGAATTATTGCTTGAGTACCCATATGGCCGCGCAGGGACGATTCGATGACTCGGGGTGAAGCGTCTGTTGATGAGTACGAGAGGCGATTTAGTGAGTTATGTCGCATAACCGGTATACACCCGGCCGAGTAGCGAAGATTTCCAGATTCGTGTGTGGGATGAATGGGAGGGCCTTAGCATTTATGTTGATGACCTTCACCAGTTTTCATGAGTTGAGGAATGCTGCAGCTGAAGGTTGAGATGGAGTTGGTGAGCCTAGCAATGCATGTAG
>JADFUC010001398.1:600000-1016670 GCA_019722365.1 Lithospermum erythrorhizon
CATACCTGAAAAGGCTGCATTATCCTGGCCCCTCCACTTAAACAGTGAGTCCTTTTCAAAACGGGGAAACATCGATTTTAATGAATTTTTATATTTCGCCTTAAAATACTTAAGTTAAGTCAACCGAAGTTTTGGTACGTTATGCACTTACAAATTTGACACCTTATGTCCAACTTGACAGCCAAAATGATGGAAACCACACCTTTATCAACGAAATTCAAAACGTTAGGAAGTGGTTTGAAAGTCACTAAAGGTTAAGAATAATTTGATAAGGTGCCCAAAAGTATAGGATCAAACAATAATTAAGCCATACAAGTATTAAGTATATTTATGCTCAATTGTCAAAGCATGGTTTGTTGGTAAGTGCGTTTATTTGAGCCACCTATTATTAATATAATGTCTGTCATGAGTGTGGTTATTTGCTCATATTGTATCCACTGATTTGCAGCAGAAATTGAAGGGGGTGATGGGCAATTAATAAAGGTCTTTGTACACCTGCAACAATGATATACCAACTACTGAAAGGCTAGTTATTATAAATAAATAAACGTTAAATATCAACACTCTCGCCTCACAGTTCCGACTGGAAGAACCTCAGACGGGGTTTCGCTAAAACGGAAGTTCTACCCCCTAATCAATCAAAACACATCCCCGTAATTAACTCTTCCGCGATATCACAACCTCGAGGGCTATTAGCCAGAATGATTTCACACTTTTTATTATTATGCATCTTATGAAGAACAATGTTATTGGTGACTTCCTAATATGAACTAATCATTAAAATAATATCCTGTTAAATGCAACTTGCAGGAGGTTCCTAATATGAACTTGATGATTGAGCATAAATGATTAAAACTGTCCTGATAAGCTTCGTACTAACAAGTGTGATTATTTAAAGCATACAATGTAGTAGTAGCATTTCACATTAAAATTCATCTAAGCAACACTTAAAGGAAACATTGTAAAAAGTCATGGAGGTAAAAATAACTGTATAATCTTACAATTCAGATACCTTAGGAATGATATCGACAAAAACTTATTACATTCTGGATAGTAAACTGCAAAGACATCGTTATTGTTTGGCAACCTGCCTGATATCTGATAATTTGTAAATGCACAAGTTTCCCTTTCTTATCAGCATTCAAAGAAAGAATGAGAGCTAAATAAAGTTTAGGAACAAGAAATATACTCACAATTATTACTATATAAATCACTTAAGTCAAGAATCATGAGATATGAACCAATTCAAGTGTAGGGAAATCGGCTATCAAGTTTTTTTTTTTCTTTTAAGTTGCACATGTAGAAGGCTGAAATGGTATTAACATAATTTCTCATTTTCTAAACACAACTTAATCATTAATTACTTTTTACGTATATTATGAAAATTACAAAAAATAATATTATGGAAAATATTTTTAAAACAAATTCAATGATATCAATTTTATATTTTTAATTAATGAATAAAAATTACTCTGGCCAAAGTGATTAACACACAATATCAAAACGCTTACTAATTGGAATTGGAGTGAGTATGTGTTGTCATGTTGTTATCAAAAAAAATCCAACCCACAATCCATCAGAAGTAACGAGTATTATTTTCTACGTGGTAAGAAGAGATAAACCCGACCCACTCAACTAATTACACGAAAAAATTTAAATGGTAATATTATACCAATTAGAAAAATAAAGGTACCGCATCGAACGTCTCATAGTCTTTTACTTCACCTTTAATCATGTTTAATTCATCAAAATGAACTCTCACACTTCTCGTAACCTAATACTAGGTATTAATTTAGTCAATAGTAATATCTACAACTCAAATTATCATACTATTATTATGAACGAAATTGATAAAGTGATAACGGCCCAATAATCCACTTAAAAAACCGATTCTACAAACATGCCCGAAGATTAACCAAGTCGGACTCTAGTATAAGGTCTTGTCCGTAAATAACCCGTCAGAAATCTGAACTCGACTCGTTAACAATCGGAAATCTGATTTTGTGACAAATTCATGCACCAATGAGACCATGGATCCGTAAATATCCATTTCACTAAGCCCATTAAGGTGGGGGTGGAGGTGGGGGGTAGGGGTAAGGGTAGGGCGGGTTGGTGGGGTGTAGGGTTTAGTGAACAACACTAACTTGATAAACAAGCCAATCTCAAACAATCAAAACCCCCCTAAACCCCTCTCATTTCCCCTTCACTTTATTCCAAAACCTCCAAAAAAAAATAAAAAAATGGGTTCCAACCAAGCCATCTCCGCCCTAACCACCCTAGCTCGCGCCGCCGCCACTTTCGGCCTAGGCGGAGCCGCCCTCTCCGCCTCCTTAGTCACCGTGGACGGCGGCGAACGCGCCGTGATCTTCGATCGGCTCCGCGGAGTAATGCCGTCGTCCGTCGGAGAAGGGACCCACTTCCTTATCCCTTGGGTTCAACAACCCAAAATCTTCGATGTCCGTACAAAGCCCCACACTTTTTCCTCAATTTCAGGTACTAAAGACCTCCAAATGGTGAATTTAACCCTCCGTGTCCTCTCTCGACCCGACGAATCGAAGCTCCCCACGATTTTCCAAACCCTAGGACTCGAATACGACGAAAAGATCCTCCCTTCTATTGGAAATGAGATATTGAAAAGCGTCGTGGCGCAATTTAACGCGGATCAGTTGCTTACCGAGAGGCCGAAGGTTTCGGCTTTGGTTAGGGAGAGTTTGATTAATCGTGCGCGGGAGTTTAATATTGTGCTTGATGACGTGGCCATCACGCATTTGTCGTATGGGGCGGAGTTTTCGAGGGCTGTTGAGCAGAAGCAGGTGGCGCAGCAGGAGGCGGAACGGAGTAAGTTTGTGGTGGCGAAAAGCGAGCAGGAGAAGCGGGCCGCAATTATTAGGGCCGAGGGGGAGAGTGAGGCTGCGAAGATGATTAGTGAGGCCACGCAGACTGCTGGGATGGGGTTGATTGAGCTGAGGAGGATTGAGGCGTCGAGGGAGATTGCGGGGACGTTGGCTAAGAGTGCAAATGTTTCGTATTTGCCTGGAGGTGCTAGTGGCGGTGGGCAGAATCTGCTTTTGGGTCTAAACGCTGGTCGTTGATTGGGTAATTGAATTTCTTTGTTTGTCCCGAATCGTGTTGTATTGTATTGTATTGAGTGATTTGAATTGTTATATTATGATTTATTGTTTTCCATTGCTGCCAACGTTTTCCTAGTTGATAATGTGACTTAAATATCGAGCCTCATTTGATGAATCTTTGGCTATATGTGAAATACAATTATGTAGTTGCTGATCAGAATTGAGGTTGTCGTTCCTGTTGTCGATGTAGCTATTATATTGTTACTGATGTACTAAGGTCAATAGGTGATTAGCTGCTACTATGTAGAATATGGCTTGTCGTCCTCATTGTGATAATAAAAGTATGTTGAATATATCTACCTAGGAGTCGTTTCAAGTGTCTGCTCGGGCTACTGTCTTTCATGTTATGAGTCTTATCTGGTTCCATGTCATGGCCATTATCTCTGATTTGTTGGGTATTGCTCGAGCTGCAACTCTGGCAAATTTGATTGGACTTGGATTTTCAGTTCCTTTAGTTTTAATTAGTCTGATAGATTGTTATGCAGACTCTTATTGCTTACCTTTATATGTTGCTTATTTCTCCATATGGGAGAGTTCATTGACCTAGTTTATTCAGCATAAATGCATGAGATGTTATTGTACTTTGAATACAATTCATTATGATGTAGCATATTGTTGAAAAAGAAAAAAGGAACCATGTGAACTTTTTAACAGATGACCAAAAAACGTCTAAAATATGGATGATGAAATATATGGTATATGAACTATTGCTTTCATAGTTAGTATAATTTGAACTATATATTGTATTGCTTTCTGTTGCATACGAGTCTTAGAATATCATAGAGCTCACCATTTCTTACCTAGTTATTATTTTGTGGTTTATCTTAATATTTTACTCTTTGTACTGGAGTGCAGAATAACTGGTCATATCTTGCTCTGAACTCTGATTTCAGTCTGAATTCTCGCACACTATTTTCTCTCTCACCAAATAGTAATTTGTTCTACATGCGACTTTTAACATGATTGTCTTGGGTAATTTTAAAATTTCTACTCTCTGAAGCATTTCTTACATATTTGACCGCTTGATATTCTCTTGAACACTTGTGAGAAATAGCTATGGACAAACCTTTTTTATTTTAAAAGTCTGCTTATCAGTTGCACGTTGAACTAATGGTCTGGTTTTATTTTTGTTAATTGTGTTATCGAATGAGTATTCTGTATTTAATTGTTACTGTGTTTACGAGGTTTGGTCATTTCATGAAGTAACATCTTTGTGTTTTGCTCGTCTTTCGTACCATCTTCCGTTACTTAAGTTTCGTGATACAGTATCATCATATAATCTTTCATCTTGTTCCTGCTCGCAGGGAACTGGTGCTGCTGTGATGGATGAAGCGTATGGGATCCAGATATTCTTTCATCTTTGTTTGCTCTTTCATGTTTCACTTGGTTGAAGAGAGACTCTTGAATGGCAGTTGTCATGTTAGTCATTTGCTTCTTCTAGTCGCAGTGTGCAAACTATCATACATAAATGTTCTAGTTCAGTCCCTTTATCTTTAATGGGAAAACTTCGAAACTTGCTTGTTTTCTTGAACATAATTGCGAAAGTATGGCATCTATATTAGAGTTCTGATTACTGTCAATCCTAACTCTTGCTATATCATCGTGAATAGTGTGCATTGACGCATCCATGCATACTATGTTTTTTATGAAATCTGTAAAGATCCCTAGTAGTTGGAGTTGTTCGGTTGCCTCTCTTTTTCTAGTGGCGATGTTTACCTATTTATCCCTTCATTCCCGGCTTGCTTTCTACCATTAGGGGTCACATCATTCTTAATTTGATTGATAGTTTGATGAAGATTGCAAACTCATAAAACAATGTTTACTCGAAGTGCAATTTATCGCTCTTGTTTTTTAAACGTCACGAAGCACTTAGTTGTTGCAAGGGTGGTAAAAATTGGAGGGCTAAATCTGTGAAAAAACATAGCATCAGTAAGTGATGGAATATAACACACCTCGGCCACCCAGTATTTCAACTTGAGGATATGGCTATTCTGGTGCTATATAAACCTTAAGACTTTTGGCATAGAACCATAGAATCAGACACTGTCATGGTAGTCGTCGAATCAGAAAGATCATACAGTACTGAACACCACAAGCCAAACATAAAAACTCTTCCAACGGAAACACATTTCCAATAAAAAACGGCTTCAAACCAAGCAAAACAGAATTGTAATTCCAACTTCCAAAAACAAGTTCAGTAAATCTATCTCTCCATACAGATGATCACTAGTTCTACAGACTAGAAAAGTGTCGTGTCAATCTGTTCTATTATTCTGAATATGTCCTAACTGGGACATGTCTCGAAAACAAGCAATGTATGATACTTCAATGGAAACAAACAGTGCAGCAAGCCAGCAACAAAGCCTAGGCAGTTGACATGTGGCGGATTAGGTCGATGACACGGTTGCTGCAAAATAAATCATCATCTAATTAGTGGATAGTTAAGTACTAAATTTCATCCAACAAATGTTGAAACCCTATAAAACTGCCACCTAGGGGGTCAATCGATTCTCACCTGTAACCCCATTCGTTGTCATACCAAGAGACAACTTTCACAAAGTTTCCATTCAAAGCAATGCCAGCTTTGGCGTCAAAGATGCTTGACCTGAGAATTGAGATTCAATAGATACAGTCATTGTCGTATATTTGTGTCACAAAATAATTGGCCAAGTGAAGCAAGCAAAAGTAACTGAAAAAATATATAATTTCTGATAATTTCGATAAAAAACAATAAGGTGGCATTTACCTGCTATCACCAACAAAGTCGGTAGATACAACATCATCCTCCGTGTAACCAAGGATACCCTTCAGACTACCCTCAGATTCACTCCTGAAAGAGATAAAAAGAATATCTATTAACTGAAGTAGACTAAATAAATAATGAGCAACAATTTTGTGGCATTGAAAAGGACAGGAAATTTACTTGATTGCAGCCTTGATCTCATCGTATGTCGCAGACTTCTCGAGCCTTGCTGTGAGGTCGACAACAGAGACATCAACAGTTGGAACACGGAAAGACATTCCAGTGAGCTTTCCATTAAGTGCTGGAAGAACTTTGCCAACAGCCTGTGTATGAATAGAGGTAAAGTTCAATTATCTAAAACATACTACCTCCGTTTTCTTTTTTATTTGTTTTTCTAGTAATTTTGACATAAATTAAGAAAAATTAAAAGTAGTCAAAAGTTATATTGAAAATGTGAAATGTCAATCATTTAAGACCATTTCATTTGTTGGTTGATAGTTTTATGAATAAAATTAGTCAAAAAGTAAATTTAAAATGTGAAACTATAACTTTTTATGATAAAAGAATAAATATTTTGAAACAAAACTAAAAAGGACAAAAAAACGGAGGGGAGTATTAGTTACATCCAAAGAGATAACACTGAATCATTGTAACTTGGTCATGTTAATGAGTGGGAAGAAGGGTAAATACCTTGGCAGCTCCAGTGCTGCTGGGAATAATGTTAAAGGAAGCAGCTCTACCACCTCTCCAGTCCTTCATGGAAGGGCCGTCAACTGTTTTCTGGGTGGCTGAAATGAAATAGAAACAAAACAATGTAAGACAAAATTGAATCCTCGAAATGAGGAAAATGAAGTGTGTATGATGTAATTCCATACCAGTTATGGAGTGAACAGTTGTCATAAGGCCCTCAACAATGCCAAATTTGTCATTGAGTACCTGGATAACCATCCACAAGATGAACGAAATCAGTAAATTTTCAGGTTAACAGAACCATATCACTCAGTTTTAATTCAATACCAACCTTTGCCAATGGAGCAAGACAGTTGGTAGTGCAACTAGCATTGGAGACGATGTCAATATCTTTGGTATACTCTTTTTCATTGACACCCACAACGAACATGGGAGCATTACCGCTAGGGGCAGAGATGACAACCTTCTTGGCTCCTCCCTTGTATCAATAAAGCACAACATAATCAACAATAATGTAACATTTAATAATCATTATGAAAATAAATTACTATTAAATGACTAAAAATTCTTGGTAAATATAAATTAAAGCACATAAATAATCAGATAACTAGTGGAAACAAAAGAGGAAGTATAATCTAAAAAAAAGAATCAAGTCATCATCCAAACCTTCAAGTGAGCAGCAGCCTTCTCCTTGTCAGTAAAGACACCAGTGGATTCAACAACATATTCAGCTCCAGCCTCACCCCATGGGATCTCTTCAGGGTTCCTTAAAATAAACAAAAATAAAAAGTTCAGAGCAAAAAAAAAAAACAGAGAATGGTCTATTGAGATGAAATCACAGGTTCAAAGCATACCTTGCCCCAAAGACGCTGACCGGTCTGTCACCAAACAGAAGGGTCTTATCATCCTTAACTGTAAGCTCGTGCTTTTTCCATTGACCATGAACACTGTCATACTTGAACATGTAGGTCTGCAAGTTTTCACATAAATGAGAAACCAAGGCAAACTTCGAATGCTCTCCGTAACACCATAACATGCCCCATTGCCACTAAATAGATAAGAAGCCTAGGTAGTGTAACGAGCCCTTTTGATTTATTACATTATTTGATTTATTTCTAATAGTCAACTGCACTGATTAAGTAAATCACAAGTCCTTTGTGAAGTAACTGACGCTAGACCATAAATTCAACTTCAGCGTGCATACAAAGATTTGAGTGATGAGACACTATTCACAGTGTATATAAACTTAGTCATCTGTCTCTATACCCACGCATGACATTATGATATTGATATAAAAAGCGACCTATCCCAACATACAAATTCATAAATATGGAGGAACTTAACTTCCCACCATTTTACTAAAACGAGACTGTATCATTGTTACATGGATCGACACTTACATGACACATCGGTACAAGTGATCCAACGTCATACACTAAACATATGCAGTCAGGCAATCACCATTACACTAAAGTAGTATCAATCGAACATAACCATTCTAAGTATGAACATAAACAATAAAACGGGGTCATTCGTTCATCGAATGCGTACATGAAATCATCACTAGACCAAATAAGCACCAATCACACCAAATGACGAACATAAAACCGAAAATCAACTAGATTCCATTATATTACCAAATAGTTGCAATCTATAATCAACTATTAAATCCTAAATGATCAGATCCATCATAAATCGATACGTTATGCACAAATTCCAACAAAATAGAGATCTACAAAAATAAATCAAATCGAACTAGACATGATCGAATCAATACCATGTACTCAGTGGTAATAAATGGATCGTTAACTGCAACGAGCTCAATGTCATCACTCAGTAGTGCTACTCTCGCCACCAATCGACCAATCCTTCCAAATCCTGCGTAAATTACATCAAAATAATATCAAAATCCAACACAAACAATAAAATGCTAACCTCCGTGTCCCAAAATGATTGTCCAGTTTGATCTTCAATGTCAAAATTATAAACTACATTTTATTTAAATTTAATTAGCATGTACATTAACATCATACGATATATTTTCACCAAATATTACGCAACACACAAAAAATACTCCCTCCGTCTCCCAAAAATATTGTCTAGTTTGATCTTCAATGTCAAAATTCTATTTGAATTTAATTATCATGGACATTTAAATCACATGATATATTTTCATCGAATATTATACCACATACAAAAAATATTGAAATCAAAATTAAAAAAAAAAGTCAACATCAAAATTCAAAATTAGACACACACTTAAAGCGCCATGTACAACATCCTGAAGCATTATTGCTAATTGGATGATTCGTTTTTATTTTAAAATTAAAAAAATCAACTATTAAAAGTCAAAATTGGACAACTTTTTGAGACAGATCAATATATATATATACCATTGATTCCGATCTTAATCTTTCCCATGATTTAACAAAAATGAATTAACAAATTAATTTGCGAAATGTATAGAGAGTTGTATTGTATAGAGGGGGGAAAGTGAGAACGGTGAGCGTATATATATATAGAGAGGGAAAAAAACGATGTTTTCGAGGGCGTGAATTTCGAGGTTTCGAACAAATGGGAAGAAATGAGGAGAAATATACGCATGCAAAACACGTAATACGCTGCAAATTGCTTAAATTATCGAAATGGCCACCGACCATCATCTACTTGGGTATCGATCAACGCTGACGGCCAACATAAAAAATTCATAACGCGTCTGCATCACATACGTATCGATACTAGAATACATTTGTACTCTTCATGTAAATATACAAATTTTTCAACGATATAATATATTTGCTATCATTTTTGCCTACATTTATTTCTAGAGTACATTTGTACATGTAAATATTAAAAACTTTGAAATAAATTAAAAGAAAAAAGTTGCACCATAAAGCCAAGCCAGACCAGAACTCCATTGAAAAAAAGTTCGCACCATAAAGTGTGGTTTCGCACCGTAAATTTAACCAAATATTAAATTTAATATATGACACACGAGCGACTCCCCAAGAGTGCTCCATCGTAACCCCTATGTCACCGTTAAATCCTAAAAACACTAATCGCCTAACAATTAATATATATTCATTCTTTATATATATATATATATATATATATATATATATATATATATATGTATATATATATAATTTGAAATTTTGTTAGGACCCACAGACAATCTAAATTATTCTTCAACGGGTATTTTATGAGATCGAATTTCTCATAGTTCCAACACTCCCACTTGCCTTGACGATTTATGATATCGTATCAACGCCATTTCCAACACCCCACTTGCCCCATTTGCATCTGTGTCTCATTTATATTCATGTAGTATAATTTTGGACCCTCATGTCGTTTATAATCTTTCTCAAGTTAGAGAGGAATTGTTTGGATTATGGTCAAAATTACATTATTTTTAGCATTCTATAAAGTCCTTATTACTTTGTGCTCCACCGTTTATTCAACATAAGCCTCATGGAGATCTTCTGGGACACGTATACTCCTCTTCCAAGTTCTCACTAACCATTATTGTTCAAAGATTACTACCAAACTATTTTTGAAAACCGTAAACCCACGCTGATTGACAGTGATCCATACTCCCTTTTGATCCAAGAAATCGATCAACAACACAATCATGCACATACTAGTCGCGCTTGATTCCGCTTCGTAAACACCCAATCGAGGACGATGTAACTGGCCTGTTCTCCCGCTGTTGGTGCTTTCGCTTGGATCACGTGATCCAAAAGACCTCTCCGTATCAACATGGGATCGCTGATGGAATCAACAAGGTTTGTTACTTATAGTAACACGATATGTAAATTTTACATACAAAAACTATTTTCTATAATAATGATGGGTCAATCTTGAAGTTTCCGGGATTCAAGCACATTGTCATGTCATGTCTGCTTATGACATCGAGATGAGCTACGCCCCACTAAATCTAGCAAGTACTTCGAGCAACAATGTAAGAATCATTACTTCTTCTTAGCAAGCCTATACTATTGCGGGTTGATTGGTCAGGGTATCTAGCTTAATTTGGTTGCTCTTTCGTTTCTCAACTTTACGCATATACGCACTTTCTTATATTAAACTATCGAGAGAAGTTGTCATTGTCCGAGTACATACCCGAATTTTAACAATGATATATTGACTTCTCTAGCTTCATTAAGCCAATAGAGATAACCATCTTTATTTCCGGGACACCTAATTTAGGCAACTTCCAAGATCATTCATCGCCGTTATAATCCCGACTTGCTTCGTAAAAACGCAAATCTCTCCCTGAAGTTGTCTTCCATGCAAACTTGCATTACGTATCTGACTTCATTCGACTCTTTCGACGCATTCCCGCTTTCAGTGAGCTGATACCCGCCCTGGGAATTCTTGGGACTTCCCTTTCTAATACATATCATTTGCCCTCAATTTCAAGAATTGCCTTGAAGTCAAGCCAAGGCCACTAACGAAATATGTGCCATCATGTGAATTTTCTGCTGTGGCTATCAGCAAAGGGCACGGCACGAGACTTCCATATTAACTACAGTAGAAAGTTCATAAAGAACAACTTAATCTATATGTCATAAGTATTCTATAATCTTATAATAGAATTATTATACTAGTGTTTACAATCCCACTAAACACACAAAGTATGCCAAGAACTTACGTAACCTAAAATGAACGGCAGCATGCCTTTAAAATATTGAACTACGGAAGAGGTTGGGCTGAAAATTGAATTGTAACAAATTAAATTGAATAAATTAATCCCGAGATGAAATTGTTCACACCAACCACTAACAAGTCCTCCGAAGTTTTACTGTAACTCCTTTAAAAATATTGAACTACGGAAGAGGTCAGTTTAAAAATTCAAAGTAATTTCTCCAAATTCTTACTTAGCCACTCAAATCGAGAAAAGGAGAGAGAGCCTTTTTTGCCTTTCTACAGTGCTTAATGCCAAAAAGCTCGAAAGAACAATTTTTTCATCTCCAAAAAGGGCATTTATATAGGCATCAAAACGAATCTACTTTTTTAGGCTTTGTGGAGAATTGGCAAAAACTCTACCACCTCCCTAAGTGTGTTTTAGTCGACCAACATGTGGCCTAGCTACTGCACCTTCTCACTCTTATCCCTAAAATAAAGCGCATCTAGTGCTCATTAATATTCAATAACGATTCTAAAAGCGAAGATTTAAAACCCTATCCCATATAATACTATAGCCTAATTAGGGGCGATTTCAACAATTAAAAATTCTAATGTTCTTACATAGTTCCATTTTAAACTCGAAAGTTATAATTAAATTATGACTCGCTGCTTGTACGCTACAAGGAATTCTCTTGTGCTCGATTGACAAAAGTCATATAGTAATAAATGTTAATCCTAACATTATATATTAGAATACTGGACATGAAATGACTCCCAAGAAGTTCATCATAACCCCTAATGTCGCTCTCGAGTATCTTAATAATGACATTATTATGTAATCGAACGTATATACGAACTTAAAATTAAACGAGTAAATCATTTGTACAATCGAATTGCTCCAACGAACACTATTTCAAATACTCCAGAAAGAGGACAAGGCCAAAAATTAAATTTGTGCACGGTGAAAGTTCAAGGAGAGGGGCGGGTAAAGTGGACGGCCAAAAGTTAAGAAAGTTACGCTTATCAGAATTACGTAAAATATTTTAAACGCGCTCTCTATACTTTAATCCCTAGTGTAGCGTTAAGGACAAAATAAATATTTAAGCCAGAAATTAAAAAACGAATTTTAAATGTGGAAAACCGAACAGGCCATTTAAAAGACGGAAAAGACAAGGGCATTCCCCGAACATATTGAAAGTACATGGGGCAAGTCTGAAAATATTGCATAGTTTAGGGGCAAACTGAAAATAAAACCATAGTTAAGGGGGCAGAAGGCTAATTAGCATTAAAAGAAAAATGTTGAAATTTGTGGAAACGAATTATGGGTCAAGAGGATTGGCTCGTATTTTTATGTCATTGCATCCTCAAGGAGTCCACGTTTCGAGGGAGTTTTGTATGGGTGCGTTGGGCAAACATTACATCTTTGGAGTATTCATATCCAAATATTCTTAATTTTTTTTAAAAATAAAACATTATGTATTTTTATTGTAAAGTAATATGTCCTAAAGAAAACATTATGTATTTTTATTGTAAAGTAATATGTCCTACAAATATTCTTAATTTAAATATATATTTTATTTTGATGATCTAATCGTAATAGATAGGTTATAGTGATTAATATTTTATGTCAACAACCAACAACATATGGCATTTAACTTAGTGATAGTCTCTAACCAAAAGGTATTTGAATTTTGATTTGAATCCTCTTAGAGGAATATTTTGTGGTTTGTAGGTTTCGGTCCCATTTTGTGTGTTTCATTTGCAGGTTTTTTATTTTGTTTATGATTTTTAGCCCCACTTTGTTGGTTTCATCAATTGGGTGGTCTTGGTGCAATGTTCAGAATCCAGACCAAGAAGATGATACAAATGAAACAATTATAGGATCCATTCTTATGTTTTAATTTAATTGGAAAAAAAAATGATATGGCATCAATCTTCTTGATTTATTTGTTCACTTTTCATATGTAGTTTTGAAGCAAAGGCATCATCGTGATATGATCACTAATTTGGAGCCAACTCGAGTGAGATAGCTTTGCTAATGACTCGAGTCATGACTTGATGAGCTAGAGAGTCCGACTTGAAAGGAGATTGCTTTGCTAATTACTCGAATCTTAGCACGATAAGTTGAGAGTCGAACTCACAACATATTGCTTGCTAAATACTGTATATATAAACTTCTTATAATGTAGGAGGTAATTGTCAATGTAACCTACTATCATACAATTGATAACCAGTTAAAACTTTCAGAAACAGTAAAAATCACAATTGATTAAGTTACATAATAAAAAAAGAGTGGATATTTGAACTCTTATATTGTAATGATGTATCACAGTTTCATCCATTTTGGCTTGATGTTCTTCTTGTCAGTAGGCTTTTTCTCCGGCATAGGAAGAGGAGCTACTGCTGGGCTCTGGTCGGTTGTCTCCATAACAGACTGAGCCGGCTCTGTTTGCTCGACGACCATTTCTAAGCCTTGGAGAGACATAACTTCCTCCTTAAGGTATGGACCTGAGACTGCTGTAGTATCGCTGCCTGAAACAAGACATATAACAGGAAGGCATAAGACGCCATGAGTATCATGGAAATGATATTGCCAAGATAAATAAAGAGGTTGCAATTTTCCAAACATGATGGGAAAAGATGAATTTACCTGTTGGCAAATTATATGCGAAATACACAATTGCTCCAGGGACGAATCCAGCAGAATAAAAATCCTGTGACATGTCTTTGATCTGCTTCTTCGGAGGAGTAGTATCTGCCAGTACAATAAACTTTCAGTTTCATAAGTCAAGATACTAATATGATGAATAAGTTTTAAAAATTGAAACAAAAGTAAATGTCATTATATATATAAAACGGCAGTTCTGGATGAGCAACTACTTTTGCGAGGAGATCAATTAAGCCCTGTATAGTCTCTGAAGGATGGAATGTAGCTTCCAACGTGTAATTGTCAGGAAATCGGACTCTCATTACAGCCTGCATGATGTGGGAATAAATAAAACAGATAAAAAACTAAAAGCAGCAGCTAACGAAATTTAAGACATTGTACTGTGAAGATGGCTTCATTAACACCTTTGTCATCTTTGACCTACGTGCAGCCTCTTCAGCTTCTCTAATTTTACGAGTCTTCAAATGTTTATCTGTACAATTATTAGACACATCCAATACATCAGTAAATCCCAATGAAACAGGCAGGATGCATCAAATCATATGAAGACCAATTCATATGATTTGTATGTATAATGAGTAATGACATGAGTAATGATAGCAATCGGACTGTACGAGAGCAAATGAACTTATATTAAAGATGGTAATCAATTACCTCATCAGGAAATATTGTAGCATGTAAAACAACTTAACTGATAAAATGAAGTAGCACCAAAGCCCTTCTTAGAAACCACTGCAATATGTATGTTGTATAATTGTGCAGGCAGAAAAATTACCTTCCTTCTTGGAAGACAAAAGTCTGTAGAAATCCTCAGGTTTGAAGTCATAGAAGTCGTCTGGCTCCTCTGACAAAGAATTTAAAAATGCAGACCAGCGACAAGGAAATAATCATTAGACCACAGTAAATAAGTAAACACAATTTTTATTCTAAGAATTATAGGCGAAGAGGATCTAAACATGCATTACCAGAGTCGGCAACATTACTAGCAGTTGAAGATGCTATTGAAGTCTCGAATACTCGAATATCTCGGCCAAAATTGTCTTTTGCAGCTGCAAGTTTCATCTGAAACCACCAAGAGATAACAATAATAAAGTTGCATTGTGATGGATGGATCAGGACTTAAGAATGGATTTACACCCTAAGGATTATTAATCAATTGATTTCAAATGACTCATACAAAGGAGTTTAGGAGTAATTTAAAATGGAAGATGTTAGATTTCAGTAATAAGAAAAAAATACCACAACCAAATGGAATCCACCTCACATCTTAATTATACGCACACAAACATCTATGTTGGATTTCTCACAAATTCATCCAAAATGTACATACAACTATACAAGACAAAGAAGAATCGTGCCACGTCTTGGTAACAGAATACATATTTTCACTCTGCGACTAAGTCCTCTTGAGAAAAACAGTTATGTTTTTAACTTGGATGCTGAAGAAACTCAGAAATGCATTTATGAGTGATATAGAAGTCTTAAACCAGCAAAATCATAGTCCACATTCTTATTTTCTGAACTTACCATTCATCAAGAATACCAAATAATTCATACAAGTAAAGAGAACAATGTCCCAAATTGAAAGGCAAAGTTTGTTAATTTCAGCATTGAGAAAACAAATCAAACGTTCTTTTAGGGATAGATGTAGCATCTCTTAACTCGATCTCATTAAAAAAATACCCGAGGCAAAAAAGAATCACTAAAATTTGCAACACAATCAAACTAAATCAGAAACAAAGACCTTAAAGATCAATCAAGGCTATTTTCAACATGAGAACTTCCAAAACAAAATAAAGTCCTGGCTTTAATATGCCCTTCAATCGTGACAAACCGTTAAGAATCCACCGGTTCCACCATAAAATCAATTGATAACAGGGGACTAACCATGACCTTATTAATTAACCTGGAAGAACATAATATATCGGATGTGGAACTGGCTCCTTCACGCAAATTATGCTTTTCACTATAATAAAATGAGAGTCTCGATAATCTGTTATGTTACAATTTGTGCGACATTTTATGATACACTTTGTTAAGACGATGACACATTTTATTTTTGATTTTTTTAACTTACAGAGTTAAATTAACTAGTCACGTGTCACCATTTTAACAGAATGTAACATAGATTGTTGCACAAATAAAATTATTACAAACGAAGTAAATTATCCCCAACATACAAATCCAGACATAATTACAATAAAACAAACATAAAATCTATAACTAATTAAAATTTAAACAAAACCCAAAATCGAAAGTAGTGTAAAATACATAAATATGAAATAAAAAAGTGACCTTGGCAGATGCAGCATCCATGGGATTAATTGGGGTATTAAGTCTCCTACGCTTGAAGGCTGATGAAGAACAATCAACTAACATGTGATTCAATACAATAAATAAAAAACACAAACATCAGCCCCCCAAGAGGATTTACCTCTTACTGATAACTACAATTTTGCTTTATCTTAACTTTTTTGTATTTTGACTATTTTTGTTTGATTTTTTGTATTTTGACTTTTGAGTTGGGTTGGGTGAGATAGTATGGGCCTCAAAACTTGGGGGAATTGGGATAGTCCCTTGAAGCTGTTATACACACACCCAGTCATTGCTGTTACAGATGAAATCTACTATTTCGCTCTCTTCTATCTGGCAAGTCGTAGTGAAGTGTGAAGCTTACAGCAAAATTTGCCATTTCATTCAAAAGCTACTATTCTCGGAGCAAGGGTTATAGTGTCCCCTCAATACTCGATCTAAAAAACCAGACTAGATTATTTGTTTAATTTATTACAAATCGAATTGGGAAAACTTGCACACGAGTTTAAAATAGATTCATTTATAGCTTGTTATAGGTTTTTTATGTATAGACCTGTCGTTCTTTGTCAAACAATTCCGAATTTAGTAACCGTTTGACTGTCATCCGGATCGAACTTGAGTATAAAAATATGTTTGATACCGAACAATCCGGCTAATTACCCACCCGGAAGGCGCACGGTGATCCATTCAACCCGGTCAATAATAACATAAAGATGGACTCCATGTCCACGAGGCACATCTCAATCTGACATCGGCCACTATGCAAGGCGCCCGCAAGACGGCTACACATCCCCCAGCTAGTAATTGCTGACCAGCAGCCAGCACATGTCATGTTATTCTGCTATGCTTACACAAGCAGATGTGCTGATTGACGTGGACTGCCTGGAAAGATATCTCTGGATAACTCCTCCCCTATACGGCTGGATGATAACCATGTGCCGCTTCTTCGCTGGAAATAGATCAACGTATAAAGATGAACTCATGCCAATTGGGAATAATATGGAATTTTTATCATATATCGATGAGTACATTATTACTCACTTTGATATTCGTCTCTTCAGGTCGTATGAGAAATGGATTATCCAAACTCTAGCTAGATATTCGTTTCATTCTTCTGATATCGGGTAGTAGTACGATCAAAATCGGACCAACTAACTAACCATATTGTTAACTCGTCTTGTTCGTATATAAAGGCACGAAGAAGCCTAGATAGACTTTCAATATATGTTGATGAACCACTAACATGGCAAGACTAGCCTAGCATCCCGTCAATTAATAAAATATAAGTGATGGATCAGATCTATTTTATTCCTGTGTGAATAAACGAGTTCTAAATAAAACATGTATCATGATTAATGTCTTTTACATGAATTGTATACAATTACTGTATATGCCTTTTATCGAGTAAGAGTACTACAATTGTTTAAAAACTATTTCTCCTACATTTCAATCTACAAAAATCCACATAACCTTAAATAGTGTCACTTCTTTTCGATTTTAAAAGGAAAAAAAGTTTAAAATTAGAGTGCTTTGTAAATGTCAACTTGTGAAGACTTCATGCAGATTCCAAAGTTGGCCGGCAAAGAAACAGGCTCAATCGAAAGCATCCCACTTCTTTGTCCACTTTCCATTTTCAAATCTGTTCATCAACAACCTCAACGTGACTCCCTTCACCCCTCATCCAACCCCACCTTACCAGCCACATTTTCCCAAAATTATAAATCCACCCCCAAAATTCAAAACATAAAAAAGATACAACATTGACACATAACTTAACAGTCTTGGACCCGAGTTTCCACTAGAAGGTATCAAGTTCAACTCTTGTTCGAGGAGTATTATTTCATATTTTCCTTGGAGCATTCACGACTATTGCATTAGTTATGAATTTTCGTATTCGTTAATAACAATTTTTTTTTTAAATACAACATTTGCTTAATAGGTCTCCTAATTTATTCATAACTACCATCTCAATCTTGTTCATAATCACTATCTCCATCTGTAAAAAAATTATTATGTTCATTTTTCTAAATTTTATAGACTTAATTCATACAAAATAAACTTATTATGTTAATCATAAAATAACTTAATTAAGTCAAAATTATAAATAAAAAAAATCATCAAAATTCATTAATAGTATGATACACCCTTTATTTCATTTTAATTGATTTTTTTTCATATTCGCCTTTGACCATATACTCTATTCGTATCAATGTAAATGGTTGTTTAAATTAAAAAATAATAATTTCTTCAAAATACTTGATTATTTTGAACAAAAATGATATTTTTTTCCAGATATTTTAAATCTTCTATCATCATGAAGTGTCGACTCTCATTTTAAATGGTAATGATTACATAATTAATAATACATTTGTAGTCTAAAAGATTTTTTATATTAATACGAAGGGATTTATTTTTTATTCATTGTTCTAATAATTATAAATTCGGTATCATTAGATTTGATTTTGATAACATTACTTTTTTTGCTAGGCTAAATTTCATGACACTAATTACAGAAACATTTCAAATACACATAAACATTTCAACATTTCAACAGCATTTAAACATTTTTTGCCTCGAATTTTGAAAAAAATCTTTTTGACACACTTAACTTTACTTTAATAGACCCATGACAAAATAAAAAATTATATATATATTACACTTTATGGGTCATTTTTTAAATAACAAACACTTAATTGGATAAATTTTTAATAATTAATTTTAATTAATTCAATTTCGAAAAAATAAATCATCTTCAACCTACCCACCCCACCCCCATTCCTACACCCCTCTCTTCGAAACAACCCTTGCTAAATATAAATTAGCTGTTGGAATCAAATTGTATGCTTCTGCTGCACATTCAGAGCCTGATATAATCAAAGCGAGGCTTCATTGTTGAAGACTTAGTTACCTTGAACGACTTAGCTATTACTTTGAAACTATAGTCAAAAGATGGGAGAATTAAATCAAAAGGTCACTGCTCCATCTTATATCTGCACACAGTTCATGCAAATTTAGTAACAGTATATTGCTCTTTCATGTTGTGAAACTTATAGTGACTGATCACTTTGTTACTTTGAAATCGACTGTACGTAGTCTTCTTTGAGTGTAATGAATATTCATTATTTTGTTGTATTGTCGATTGTATTTGTAGTTTTTAAGTGATTGTTTCTAAGAGAGGGGAGTCTGGCAGTGGGGGTGGTGGATGACAGAGTTTTTTTAATCAATTAATTAAAATCGATTATTAAAAAATTAATTCACCAAGATTGTTATTTTAAAATCTAATCTACAAAAGCCAGTAATATATAATTTTCCCTGTTTTTACCTGTGCTACCTTTAAAGTAAAATTCAACCGCTAAAAATATTTTTTAAAGTTCGTGCAAAACTCACCTCCGTGTACCTATTTGAAATGGTGAAATATTCGCGCGACTATTCAGCTTTCGTAATTCAACTATTCAAAGTAGGTTGCGATCGATATCATAAAAAAAAACCGAATTCAAATTCGGCCCGCCGTATTTTCCTGATATAATCATTTACCGACGGATCCGCCGTTTAACATGTACAAAATAAATAACCGCCCGATCCGGATATGAATTAAAAAACCGGATATAATCCGGTCCGGTCCGATTATTTAATAAAACTATTTTTTTTTTTAAATTTCTAATTCTTTAAAAGCTAAAACTCAACCCTAATTCCCTGATTCCTATTTCACATTTCACAGCCCCCAACGCCATAATCTTCTAAAGAACTCCGACCTCCGCCCAACGCATCAACTTCGCCTCCGCCCAAATCCTCCTCCTCCGAAAAGTCCTCCAAAAGTTCAGTTGGGTGTAAAAATAAATTCAATTTTAATTGAATTTTTACTATTTGTTTAATAGTTGTTTATTATTTTAATATTTGATTAGCGATTTAATTTTATAAGAAATTTCGAGCACAGAATATGTTTAATTTGTTAATGTTTTATGGTTATTTGTAAATTCTTGACATGCTTAAAATTTTGATTATTTGAAATTCGAAATTCGTGAATTCGTCCGAACCTGATTTCGGTAACCTGACCGATTTTAAGTGATTTTTTCACAAAACTGAACTGATCCGGGTCGTACTTAATTCAAAGTTTGACATAAAAAAACCGAAAACATCAATTAAACGATACTACCTCCAATTCAATATAGATGATGCTTTTCTGCCATGGCCTAACTTCGACCAACAATCGCTTTTTTATTTGCTAATTCAAAAATATAAAATTGATATTAATAGTCTTTAAAAATATTTTTATAAAAGTAATTTTTTATAATATAATTAATTGGGCTTATCGATGATCAAAAGCTGGATACCTAAAAATCCAAAGTTTTACAAGCTAATCGGTTTTAGATATTACAAAGCTTTTGAATTTACAAAGATACCATCGGACCCAAATAGTAGTCTCCTTACTTCACATTTCACAGAGAGAGAATTAGCAGGTGATGAAGATGGAGAGAGAGAAGGAGAGAGAAGCAGAGCTGGAAAGCGCAATGTACACCAACTGTTTACTACTAGGTTTGGATCCGGCAATAATCGAATTCGGATCCAATAACGGGTCAACCAATCCTCGGGTCGGGCTTTTCCGACACTCCAACCCGAAACTCGGCGAACAGCTTCTCTACTTCATTTTGTCCTCGCTTCGTGGCCCCACCCAATCCGCTAAGGTATGTCCCAAAAACAATGTCCACTTTTGATTGTTGAACCATTAAACTTTGAATCTAATTGTCTAAATGGTTCTAGATAGTGGGCACGAGTTTTCCTTGGTTGGTCCCGATAGTCACATGTTCTACTTTGGTAATCGATAGTGACATAATTTTTCTGTTAAGTTTAGACGGAGAGGTTAGTTTGGTATCAAAGTGCAGCAATTAACTCAAACTTAAAGTATGTAATTTTTTTGTACTCGCTCTGTCCCAAAAAGATTGTCCAGTTTTAAATTATGATGCTTGACCTTTTAGATGTGGAACTCAAATATTTTTTGTATATGTTGTATAATATTTATTGAACAATTTAGCAAAATGTTGTATTTTCAGCATATTTTGCTATTAACCTGAGTAATAATTTTGATCCAAATCGAAGTTGTGCGATGCGATTCAATTCATACGTCAAGTTAATTTTGACCATTAAAATAGCAAACTGGACTCATCTTTATTGGAGAAGGGAGTATTATTTTTTATAAATTTTGGTGTGATGGTAGAGCTCAGGGTTTGAACCTTGGTGGCTAGTTTTTTTTTTCTCCAAATGCTATACGGTAAGAATATATCAAATCCTAGTATTTTTAATGTAATTTAATATTGACATGATAATTTTGTTTTGAATCAAAGATTCAAAGTTACATGTGTCAATTAGTGCTTCGGAGTTTGTTAATTTTGACGATTCAAAATCAAAGTGGACAACTTTTGTGATGGAGGGAGATTTTTTGTGTTTTTCTTTATAAACGTGTGTAATGTATATGATTATGTTTAAATGTGTAGAAGTTGGATTGTTGCTGGTATTATAGTTTGTAATACTGAGGTTTTTACAGGACTTCGATAAGGTGTGGCCAATTTTTGATTCGGCTCAATCTCGTGAATTTCGGAAGGTAGATCTAGTTCTGAACTTAATTTATGTTAGTGTATGTATATACATTTTCTTATATAGTTAGATGGTCGATTGGATCGGTTTTATTGCATGTTTCTTTGAGGAGGAATTTACTAAATTGGTATTGTGTTGGGGAGAATTTAGGTTGTGCATGGGATAATTAGTGAGCTGGAATCACAAGGGGCATTGCCGAGGAGCAATTCAAGGGTTTCATCACTTGCCACATGTTGTGGACCTAGGTGAGTTATGTGATGTTGGAATGTGTTGTGACCAAAAGATCTAGGAGTTGTTGAAGAGATACTGTATGATTAATTTTTATGGATATTTGTAAGAGTGTTTGAGGTTACTGAAATGGTTAATTGGCTGCTTTTCCTGTTATCTATTCATGCTTCTCTTTTCAACGCATACATATATATACTTTCATATTTCTACATTGCGATCATAATCAGTTATGCGGATGAAAATGGTTTTTAGGAGAGGGATTGGTTGATTTGTGCTTCCAACCCTCCGCATAGTATATATTTGCATAAGGTTTCAGTTGATTCTTTGCAAAGTTTAATGGCTTATTAACTTTGTTACTAATGAAGAGCTGGTTATTGCTCAACCATACTTTCACTTCATCATGTTAACTGCAGATTTATTGAGCTTCTTTGGCAACTTTCTTTGCATGCTCTAAGAGAGGTCCATCGGCGTAATTTCTCAGCAGATGTAGTATCTAATCCACTGCCTGCCTCGCTTACTGATGTTGCTTTGTCTCATGCGGCCACATTACTGCCTGTAACAAAGGTAACATCTTTTAAATCTTACTTTCTAACTAGCTTCGTTTTAAGCAGTTGTGATCTTTCAAACATATTACTGTAAAGGTTACCCTTTTGCCCATTTTTAATCCTCAACCTTTTCCCGAATGTGGATTTTTCTATCGTATTTATTTGAAACGTAATACTCCATCCCAAAAAATGTAGTGAAGTTTTATTTTATTTGTTTGATAGATAAGAGACAAACCATACAAATATTCAAAGATTCAAAAGCCACAAATAAGCAGTAGCCCAAATGCATTTTGAGACTTTCCAAAATAAACATAAAACATAATATAAAGTAAAGATAGCTTATTACAACAGTCGATATTAAAAGCATCCTGAACTGAAATCTCATCAAATGTTATAATCTTCTTCCGGACCCAAGAACTCCACATAGTACTAAAAGGAGAATTTAACTCATGATTAATATATGCTTGTACCTGGGCAAAGGAAAAATGTTTGAGAAAACACGGTAGTTAAGAAAACAAAAAGAACTAACCTGGTAACCGATTTCATACGAAAGGCATTTAGGAGTTATTTCGTTGCGGGTTGGTGTCACGTAAAAACTAAATAATTTTAAATTTGTCGTATATTTGATTGACAACAGAAAATCCTTTGCAAACTTCTTCTTTACTATGATGGAAACAACCACCATGAATGTACTAAAACATTTAAAAGAGCTTTGAGCAATAGCAATATCATCAATATAGTTAAAATAATCATTAGACTGGGGAGTGAAAGCGATACCAGACTCGACAAAGTTTATGGAATAGATGTCCAGCTTATTCAGGTCCTCATCCAGCGCTTGCAATCTTCTTCTTTTGGAGTGGAGCCTCATCTCGAGGCAAAATCTCCATTTAGAGTATTCATCATTTTCAAGCTTCACAAATGGTCGTTCCCTAGACCTCTCCAATTCACTATTAAAAAAGATCCTATTGACTTCTTGGATGGCATTAATGATTGAAGAGTCAAAAGTGCTTATCCATATGATCAACACAGTATCTTGAACCAGCAGTAAATAAACCCCAATGGAATTGAGAATTATTCAAAATATGATCGAAAGAAACATCAGAAACCAATTTTTGCTTTTTTGAGTTGGATTCCAAAATAATATTGTCACCAGAAATCTCAACATCAAAACTTATCTGCCTCTTTAGATGAGTTTGAGGGGATACGTAGATGCATATCGATACGACAAACAAATTTCTAAAGATAGCTCTAATGGCGAATGGCGATCCGTGGAGATTTAACCCCAAAAAATCGCTGCTATGCTGCTACTGTATTCACAATTTATTAAACGACAATATTAGTTAATAGTCAAATTAACCAAATATAGGAATCTAGATACATATGCACATACATATATAAAATTAAACAAAAATCAAATATTAGAAATAATAAACTAAAACTAAACAAATAATCAAAAGTGAAAAATTATAGAAATTAAAAATTACATAAATTAAAATTATTAAAATTATGAAATTGGAAATTATTAAAAATTATAGAAATTACAAATTACAGAAATTAAAATTATGTTTTTATTTTTAATCAATTTGAGAGCTTTTTTGTGAAGTGTGAATATAAGAGAAGAAAAATTAAAAAGAAAGAAAAAAAATTAAAGAGAAATTACCCACCAACGAAAAGAATCGTATAGGATTGGGAGGCTCGGGGGCTTTTCATTAGCTATTTTTCAAAAAAAAAAAAAATTTAAACATACGCCCAGTGGCCAGCCATGGCTCGCGCCCGCCACATGGATAAGGGGCTTCAAAACGGCGACGCTTCTATGGACTCGCCGCAATCGGCCCGCTATAAGCCTCCCCGGCGGCGCCACGGCCGCCACGACGCCCACACGCTTACTACGCACTTTTCCAAACTATGGTCTCTTGGTTTGGAAAATTGAAGTCGTAACATCAATATATCAAAATAAAGATGAAGAGACAACATCAAAAAGAGCGGCCAAGTGGAAGAAGGTTTATGATAAAACCAGTAGGCGAGTGGCCTAAGATGGAAGGTCGATCGAGGACTTAGGATCGAAGGTGGAGGGCCAAGAATAGATGGGAGGTTTTGATGAGGGTCGTAAAAATAGATTTGATTTAGAAAAATGGGGGATGATGGAGTAATTCTTTGTGTTCGTGGATATGACGGTAGAAATTAAAGGTTTGTTTTTACTAATGTTGGTGTTAAAAAGAGAGAAGGATGTGAAACTTTCGAAGGTGGTGTGTTGTGGAGTTATGTTTGAGGGAGGGAGAAAAGATGTTGACTTTTTTGGTCATATTTGAATTTATGAACAAAACAGAAAATTTTAACAAATGGAAGCAAAGATCGAGAAAAAGAGAAAGAACAGAGGTGAAAAGAGATTGCACAAGACGAAAAAGGAGGAATTTATAATAGAAAACTAGTGTTTTTACATATTAACTTCAAAAGAAAAGGAGATTTGGATATTTTTCTAGACAGCATTTGGCTTTTTACTTTGATAGAATTAGGTGAATTTGAGAGATAGTGAAGTTTTATTTTATTATTGGTTGAACTTTTACTTGTTAGAATCAAACATTTTTGTATGTTATATATTGTATTTGGCGAACGATTTATCAAGGGATAGTTTTTTCATTGTACTTTACCATAGACATGATAATTTGATTCAATCGAATGTTACTTAGACTATTCTATTTTTATTTCTTTAATTACCTGAAGTTGACTGTGTTTTCATCATTTTCATTCTAACTTCTGCTTCAAACAGGCCAGAATAGCTCTTGAAAGAAGAAGATTTTTAAAGAATGCAGAGAATGCAGTGCAAAGACAAGCAACATGGTCTAACTTGGCTCACGAAATGACAGCAGAGTTCCGTGGTCTTTGTGCTGAAGAGGTGAGAAAATATTATTTTAGCTTTACTTTATTCTATTCCCAAAATCACAACTTTAATGTGAAGTACCTTATGTTTCAAAAAGAAAGAAAGAAGGGAAGTACCTTCAAGTTATGAATGTATTTGGTACATCGTTGTCAGGCTTATCTGCAGCAAGAGTTGGAAAAGCTGCATGAACTGAGAAACAAAGTCAAGATGGAAGGTGAAGACTGGGATGAACTCGTATGTAGTTCAAGTCAAAATTCCCATATGGTTCAAAGAGCAACTCGCTTGTGGGACTCATTGCTGTCTCGTAAGAGTAAGTAATTTACTTGTACTTATATTTGCCATCATTGTGTAATAAACCTTCTCTTTATTTTCATTTTTTGTACTTTATTGATAATGCTGAAAGAACTAATGTAAAATGCATGATAGCATTTCCTTAAATCCCATTCGGCATCGTTCATTTGATCTTTTCTCACTCTAGTATGTGTTGTCACTTAGGTCAACATGAAGTTCTTGCTTCTGGCCCAATCGAAGATCTCATAGCTCATCGTGAGCATAGGTAACTGCTCACCTACACAATCCAGGACATAATTGTCCCATTACATGAATTTGTTTTCATATTTTAATTGAACCTTCTTTGATAGGTATCGCATATCTGGTTCAGCTCTTTTGGCTGCTATGGATCAAAGTTCCTCAATTCCAGCTGCTGATCTAGCTGTGGATAAGAAGGGAAAAAATGAAGGATCTGAAGTAGACTTAACTAGAGAGCGACACCTTACTCGTGCTCCTGAAAGTGATGATAGAACTGCTAGAGGCCAACCTACTGTTGACATAGCTGAAGTGCTAAGGCGTTGGACACATGCCCTGCAACGAATACATAAGCAATCACTTCAATTGGTATGTCTTTCAGTCATAAGATGGATGTTCTATTTGGTGCTCACGAGATGGTATTTCGTGGTGGCATGTGCATAATTTCCAGTTTTTGTGTGATGATACCTTCTAATTTATAAGCTTTAAACTTCAATAATGGTGTGAGCTATCTTATCATTTGTAAATCTGCCTCTTCTTATGTTTTTAGTTTTTGTGCTGTTTACTGAATTGTTTTTCTAGCTAGCAGTCAAATGATACATTTGTTCATTGATAATCCAAGTGATGGTGTCTTGCAGGAAAATACCAATGACGGGGAGGGTCCCGAGCTTCTTCGTAGTGCACAAGATGGAGGTTCGATAAGCCATGCTGAAGCCTTATCTTCTACGCTCACTGAGCATCGGCAGCACCTAGCTAGCATTCAGGTAAGTATTAGTAGTGATAAATATAATATATTTGCTGTTAAATTTTAGTTTTTTGTTGAAGTCGAACTTTTATTTGTAATTCACCTTCACTGGAATATTAAAAATCAAAGTTTAATGTTGAAGTTTAGTTTTCTGTGCTCTTCCAGATCTCATTTTTGTCTAATGGGATTGTAGGTTCTCATCAACCAACTAAAAGAAGTTGCTCCAGCCATGCAAAATTCAATCTCAGAACTCACAGAAGAGGTGAATAGTATTTCATCCAATCTTCCACCTCTAACCAGGCACCAGGGCAGATCAGGCTCGCCTATTCAAGCTCAGAGCAGCAGGACACTGGTATTCCTTGAGATTTATATTTCATAGAATACCTTTTTATATGTTGGAGGTGCTAAAAATGAAGGTAACTAATTCAACTATACAAACCTGAAATTTGCAGGAACATAATAGTGACGAGCTTGTGGAGATGTCCTCTAGATTATCTAACATTCAACTAGATAAAGCTTCAGCTAGCCCCTCAACATTAAAACTCCCTCCCTTATTTAGTTCAACGCCAAACTCTTCTGGAAAAGGTGGGAACATGCAAAAGAGACAGACCCTTGGTCTAAGTAATCAAGAAGATTTGTCAGAGAAAAAAGCACTAGAGCAAGCCTTGCCAACCAATAATGTGGAAATTGCACCACAAGGTCTGCCTGCTGTACTTAATTTGGTGTTTTTATAATCTGGAATCTCCAATCTTTTCCTGAATCTGTTTATACCAATTTGGTTTTGCAGACGACAATAGTTTCTCTGTGCAACATCTGAAAAGATCTGTTAGAGAAGTCGCTCTTTCATCTGAGTCATATAATTTAGAATCATCTCAGGATAGTCGTTCTGAGGATAGTTCTGAGCATTACTTTGTCCCATTGTCGGGGACTGGTTCTTCCCGTCTTGTCCAAGACCATAAACCAAGTGCTTTGAAGAATAAGCAGCTATCTACAGGTGGAGTAGATTCTTCTTTAGAGACCCGGGCTTCTGGTACCCATAGCGCTAACATGTTTGATGGAATTCCAGACTTGTTGAACGATTTGGAGGCCCTTGATGATTATGATGGAAAAAACGGGTTTCCCTCTGTTGCGGGCTCAACGTCGTCAATGTCTGATGCACGTAGATCATTTTATGATATTGAGGAAATACATGATCAAGTTTTTTCACCTCCACTGCTGATGGACTCGTCAGCTTTGGCAGATTCTTATGAGGATTTGCTAGGTGAGCTAATGTTGCGTTAAAATGCTATACCTGTTCGTTTGTGTTTTTTCACTTGTCCTATGTCATTCTCTGATCTGTCCCTAATTTATTGGATGTCCATTGATTAAACTTCTTATTGCAGCACCACTATCTGAAATAGAAACCGCCTTAATGGAACACTGAGGGTTTTTGCCAATTGTTGATGCTGTTTGGCCAGTAGATGTCATTATATGCGTTTCCTCTGCAGTGCTAGGTGCTTGTTTAAAATCTCTGTATGCCATTGTACTCAACTCGTCTCTTCATGCACCATTTTTTGTTCGTAATGAAGAGAAGTGCGGCACCTAGTTCACGACTCTGGTCAATCCTGGTGGACACCAGAGTTTTGGCACGTCGACCTGATGTCCTCTGTAACATTTTATTTCGGTCTTGTGAGATTAGGCATTTTACCTCTGTAACCTAGTTGGAATCTGCGCATACCATTGGCAAGGACACTAGCAAATCGAGCTTGCAATTCACTCCATTGGTTAGATATGCAGTTTTAATCTTCAGAATTCTTCTGTTGTACCTAGAATTTGTGCTTTCATGTAAATTATTGCCCATGTACTTTATTATTTTCCTGAAGATGTAATTTTTTTTTTTTTTTTGGTGTTGTGATTTACTTCTACCATCTTTTCTAGTGTGCTACAACATGGCACCAGTTGAAGATATTTTTGGTTTTGCACACCCTTTCTTGTACCACTATCTAATGGGGTGAAAGTTGCAAAGTCTATGATATACAGTCCAACAAAAAGCATTCGTTTTAAAGAGTTGAGTGTGGAGAATTGTAATAGAGTTAATGAAATAAATAAAAATTTCGAATTAAAAAGAAAAAGAGAGATAATTGGTGAATGAAAATTATGCCAAGTAAAATGTAAGATTTTGTCATTGCCTGGCTCAAAAGATAAAGACATAGGATCCAAATTTCATGATATGAGTAGTTTTATGAATTCGTGTGTTAGAGGATCAGATATATAAAAATTATTTTGGAGAGTATTATACAATATAAATTCTATAAATTAGTATTGTTGGGATTACCAAAATTTATTAATTAAGCAAGATAATAATTTAATCAATATATATCCATTAATATATTTTTGTATTATATAAAAATTTGTTATCAATCAAATTATTTTCTAAATATAATATTAATTTTTTCAAAGCACCCTCCAATCCCCTACTTTTGCTTTATTAGTATATCATTTAAGAGAGTTTATTAAATAATCGAGTATTAATTAATCACATTTTTACTCTATTTTTTTTTTGTATTTCCTTATATGTTTCATTTTAAGATATTTTACCATGTATTGATAAAACAATGAATACTTACGAGATAACTATCCAATTTATAATTACAAATTTTAAAGCGAGATGAATCGAAAAGAAGTTTGGATCCATAAAATATTTAATGATGCATTTAAATCTTCGCATTGAATTAATAACAAGTTAATTCGGTTGCTAAAAGCATACAACTTGAATAAAACTACCCTTTGTCGGACTTTATTACGCCTCCCAACATCTTATAGATCCTCTCACATTTCTTTTTCAAATTTCTTAACATAGCGCTTTTCAAAACTGTTGTATATTATCCCCCAACTTCATCATCATCATAATATTCATACTCCTTCGTTTTTTTTTTTGACGTTTTCGCATTTCGAAACTTATCATCATAATATTCAAAACTGTTGTCTATTATCCCCATCTGGCCATCTTCATCATCATCTTCATAATATATATTCCCTCGTTTTTTTTATTTAATGTTTTCACATTTCGACACTTATCATCATAATATTCAAAATTATTGTCTATTATCCCCATATTCATCATCATCATAATATACACTCCCTAGTATATTTATTTATTTAACATTTTCGCATTTTGGATGCTTATGATCATAATATTCAAAACTATTATATATTACCCCCATCTTTTTATTTGAACATTATCATCATCATCATAATATATAGAATTAATAATAAATCCTTTATAAATTCCCAGATTTGAAGCAATTCACAAATCTCAATTCCTAATGATCCTCCATTCTCCAATCAAAACCCTAAGTAATTCAATTTCACAATTCCAAATCAATTCAAAACAACAACATTATCATAATATTATATTTCCTTACTACATATTCAAATTTTAATAAAATATTTTTTTGATAATAAATTCAATTTTTATTTTTTTATATTAAAGAGGGAGACAATTGGAGATGCCTAGTGTAGCAGTTAAATTATACAGCGTTTTTTTCAAATTTATGTTAAAGCATCGTTTACAAAATCGTATTCAAAACCCTAGCGCTTCCGCTACGGTGACGTCAGAGGCTGACGACACCGTGACTGGAGGCTCCTTCGGCGTGACGTCACGGCCGGAGGAGGAATCTTTATCGGCGGCGAACCCCACCTTTACGGATGGGGTAGCTACTAAGGACATTCATATTGATCCTTTAACGTCGCTTTCGATCCGAATATTCCTCCCCGAGCTGCCCTGCTCTCGACCGAGGGAGGGGGGGGAGGTAGGGTAGGGATTTGAATGATAATTGTGATAAGAAGGGTGATTTGGATGTGGATCAATCGACGCTTCGTCGAAATAGTTATGGATCGTTTCCCCCTCATGGCGAAAATGTTAATGTTTCGAGTCCTAGGAGGGAGTATTATAGTAAGAGTAATAGTAATAGTAGTAGTTTTAGACGGAATAGTTTGGGCGGGAGTGTTATTGATGGGGCTTGAAAGGAGGTGGGGTTATAGGGGGTATTCTCCGTTGAATTGGAGAAATTCAGGAAATGCCGCAGATGTTGCAGCCATGGTGGGGGTTCAAGGGAGAATATCTGTGGCGACGATTTGTTTTGTAGACGAATGGCGAAGGTTTGTGATGTTATTGTTTTGGGAGTTGGGTATAGGTTGGCTCCGGAGAATAGGTATCCGGCTGCGTTTGAGGATGGGATGAAGGTGCTGCATTGGTTGTCGAAGCAGGCTAATTTAGCGGAATGTAATAAGTCGATTGGGAGTACGAGGGGAGGTGGTCCGGATTTGAGGAAGTCTGACTCGCATTTGCATATTGCTGATGCCTTTGGAGCATCGTTGGTCGAGCCATGGTTGGCTGCTCATGGGGATCCATCAAGGTGAGATTTCTTGATCTAGTGTCTCGTTTCATAATTGATGCTCTTTAATTTACCTACTAGAAATAGCTTCATAATATAATTTGATCTGATGTTGAAATATATATATGTGGCATACTGAGAGCAGTCGGTCACAAATGTGGACGAGAAAACTAGGGAACCCTATTGAACTTCAAAATGTTGTTTGAACGATTTTATCGCAATGAGTATCATAAGTGAAATACCTTTGGTTTAGATAAGGAATCCCTTTTGGAATTTGACGTCATGATGTATTTTGCTCATACTGAGATATAAATGTTTTCCTTCACAGTTTTAGCCTTTACTATTAAGTTCATCAATCAAATTAGCTTTTTCTATCCTTTGTGCTGATAGTTTTAAGTTATCTTTTCAAACTCTATGTTTTGGGGTAGTCAAAGAAGCATGTCGTGATTTACTTTTGCTATTTTGGTTGTTCTCCCATTTCAGTTAGTGGTTCACCTTTTGAATGTGTACTGGTTTTTGTTTTGGCAGTACGTGTGACAGAAACCTTTTGTCTATCGAATTAACATTGTTGTTTCAACAGAAAGTTTCATCACTTTGGTAACATATCATGATGGTCCATACCTGCAGCCTGAAAATGGTCGCTGGACTTCATGTTATTGTTTCCTTTTTGTTTCAGAGGTTTTACATATCTTATGAAATATGGGTGGCTGTTAGATCTAAATATCGTCATACAATGTTGTATATTAATGGCAGTGGCATCTTTCTGAACTTGATGCATTATAGTTTAGTAAGTATTCAATGAGAATATTTTCTGTTAAATCCCACACTGAAGGGAATTACAGTTCTCCAGTTTCATCAGCCACTTGTCAGATCAAGTTGACAGTGAAGGTTAAAGGTTTTGATTCTCTTCTGTCTTGTGAAATAGTTGAGTACATTTCCATGTTTGATTCTTCTCGTTTGAGCTGGGATGTAGAAGTGTTTTCTCAGTAACCAGAACTTTAATGGTCAAATCTCTTCTAATATTAGTCTTAGGTTTTCCAATTTATGTTGATAAAGATTCTACTTCATTTTGCTGTGACATGTAATAAAAATGTTGAAGGTTGGTAGTTTTCATTTCTTTTAATCAAATAAATCATGTCATTGTAAATTTTAAGGATTATGTGTTATTTTATCAAAATTAAATAGGGTAACTTTACAAGTTTCCATCTCTAAGTTCTTATACTTGGTCAAAAGCGCCCTTATTATATGTATTTTACTTGTTATTTGTTATATGTTTGGTAATCCATGGTAAGTTGGTTAGTGGTTACATGTTTGTTGCTTAGTTTTGCTGCTTGACTTAAAACATTGTGAAAAAATCCACCAATCCCAAGGCTAACAACAAACTGCCAGGCCTAGTTGTTGCATATTTTAATTAACTTGGATTTTGTTGGCTGATTAACTGCTTGGTGATCAATATTATACTTCCTCCATTTTCTGTTTGAATGATCTACTTATAGAGACAAACTAGGCTATTCAAATGAAAAACGGAGGAAGTAATTTGTAGTGACAATTATACCACTTGTGTTGGAAGTCCACAAGAAAAGCCCCTTTCTCATATGTTCCAGTTTCACCAATTATCTGCTGAGTTATGAGTTCAGTACTAAGATTGGTTATTTCTTCTTTAAACAGGTGTGTACTACTGGGAGTAAGTTGTGGTGGAAATATTGCTGATTATGTGGCTAGAAAAGCTGTAGAGGCGGGCAAGCTGTTGGACCCTGTGAAGGTAGTCGCACAGGTCCTGATGTATCCCTTCTTCATCGGAAGTGTCCCAACACATTCTGAAATAAAGTTGGCAAATTCTTACTTCTTTGACAAAGCTATGTCCATACTCGCATGGAAACTCTTCTTACCAGAAAACGAGTTTGATCTGGACCATCCTGCTGCCAATCCTCTTGTCCCTGAGCGTGGACCACCCTTAAAACGCATGCCGCCTACACTCACTATTGTAGCGGAGCATGACTGGATGAGAGACAGGGCAATAGCTTACTCGGAGGAGCTAAGGAAGGTAAATGTCGATGCCCCTGTTCTCGAGTACAAGGATGCAGTGCACGAATTTGCTACTCTTGATGTGCTTCTCAAGACACCACAAGCACAGGCTTGCGCTGAGGACATTTCCATCTGGGTTAAGAAGTACATTTCACTCAGAGGCCACGAGTTCTCATACTAAATTTAGAGCTGTTGACACATACAGAAGTCATGCTTGGTTTACCCATGGGAACTCACTCTCAGGTCCGCTCGTGTTGTTCTTTTGTAAACTAGATTACCGGAGAGTAGGCTTCAGTCGAATTTTGAGCGATTTATTTTTTCTTTCCTCTTGTTACATTGTTCTCAATGTCACCCCCCTCCCCATGTATCTATACTTCCATGTTGTATTATTGATTGTTATCATAAGTAGAATTCTATGGGATGAGTCTCATGTGTAGAATTTCAGTTTACACATCAGATGCTCATTTTGTAACAAAAATTCAAGAATCATGTATTTCAGAAGCTTGAGAACCGATTTAGATTTGATCTTAACCGAAAAGCAATAAAATGTCTCAACCCCTTGAATTACAGGCGATCATATCATCATGTCTTGGTGCCTCTAAAGAGGCTTCCGCCTAATTATTGTAGACTTGTAGAGTTGTAGTGCATAGGGTGTTTGGGTGAATGTTAAAATGAATTGAAGAGATACGCAACTAAAGTTTGTTGCACAAAGTACCAGGTCTCAATTTTTGGACCAAGATAACCCTTTGAGATGGATTGATGTTGAACTACTGGAGTTAGTGCCTAGAGTTGTTGTGTTCAAGGAAGAATGTCTGCCCTTGGCAGAGCTATTTTAAAGTACTAGTAAATTGCATGTGCAACATGTGTAATACATACGAAAAATAATAATAATTGTATGACACTATTTAAATACAAAAGTTTATTCCAACTATTAATATATCCAGTACTTTTATAAAGATATGACATAGATATTACAAATATACCATTGTCAATCTTGATGGGTATTACAAAATACTTTAATATTATTATCATAATATACGAGTAAAAATATTTATAATTAAAGTTTGAGTTTAATAAAAAAGTATATCAATTAAAAAGAATTGAAGATGTGTAAATATTCAATTAGATGTACAAATTATTTCCTTTAAATTTAAATAAATTAGTTTAATTTATTAAAAAATCACTTCTACCCCCCATACCTTAAGCAACACTATACAATACAATGTAATAGTTTTTTTAATAAAATGAATTTAGTCCTATTAAAACTTCTTAACTAATACACTTGCAAATAGGGGGGCAAATAGTAATTTCGCCCAAACCCAACACTATTTGGGTGTGTGTATAGCTCAGATTTCCATACTAAATAATCATATTGGAAAAAAGTAAAAACTTTAAGCATCAACCTAACTTAATTGTTTTAATCACCTTATAATAATGCCGTTAAGTCCTTTGTATCCTACCATTACTGTGATTAAGTGATTATAGTCCTCCAATTAATAATTAAAAAAAAAAAACATTTATAATCTAAATTAACATCATAAAAATACAGTTGAGCTGAAAAATAGTGAAGATTTAATCAAACAATAAGACCATAGTCAGTTGTAAGAGACTCTAAGTAGACCACTTAATTTTCATACAACAGATCTTCATAGATCTCATCAATCAGGTACAACAAAATGTTTCCCAAATTAGTTGTCCACTTTCATTTTTTAAACTTATTGTTTACAACTTTTTTTTAAGTAGCTTTAAATTTAGTTGAGTTTAAATCATATACATAGTTATATAATTGTTCGTTGAATATCATCTAAATAATGACTTGAGTTGAGGCATCTCACATTAACTCCTCCATTGCATTTAACGAACTTAATATTTTTATTTACACTTTTTACATTGACTTCAATTATTCCGACTCTGAATTAAAAACTAACTTAATGAGTAGTTTTAAGTTAGTTTTGTAAAGCATAAGGAGCAGATATCATAGAGTATTTGTTTGATAAAATGCTGTTATGGATTAATTGCTTATATAGTTTATAGATTGTGCATTGGGCGATTGTTTATTTTCTCGATTCTACTGTCGATGAAGTTACTTAATTCGGTTTTAAAGTCGAAGATGTTGTATTCTCTGAAAATGGCTCGTGACACTATCTACGCTTGTTATTTATAGTGAAGTAGTGGATAGTCTTTGCAGTTCGTAGACAACCTCCGTGTAATCACAATGGCAAGGCTGCATACTATCCGACCCCCTCTTAGAGGCATTGGGGCATGTTGTTGTTGTAGTGTTGATAAGTTACTTCTTAGTGTTTGAGCTTATGTGTCTATATCGAGTAGATTGTGTTTGTGGAACTATGTTATGGTATTCAACTGATTTTGTACATTTGTAGTTGTAGAGACTGGGCTGGACTGTGGCATGTGCGATTTCGCTTGGATGTGAAGAAAGTTGGTTGGTTTAATGATGAGGAGGAGCGAAGCTAATGTAAGAATAGGGGCTTTGATTACTCTCCTCGTAGGGGTAGGAGTTGCTGCACTCTATGGGTTGCTAAGGCCAAACTCGAGTGGTTGTATCATGACTTATATGTTTCCTACGTACATTCCCATACCCACTCCTTCAAATGTTACTGCTATGAGGTATGGGTTGTACTTGTACCATGAAGGGTGGAAAAAGATTGATTTCAAGGAGCATATTGCGAAGCTTAGTGGCGTTCCTGTTCTTTTTATTCCAGGAAACAGCGGGAGCTACAAGCAGGCAAGTCTCTTTATTCCCATTTCAAAGGCTTGTCGAGCCTGAAATTCTCCTCGATTTTTGTGTTGGAAATCTATCAACATGTTTATTTCTGCTGTAATTAGAGGCTTATCAAGGTGTTTGATCTAAGGGGAGTCGTATACTAGGAAGATAATAGCAAGGACACACAATTTTTCTGTTATTTAATCCTTTAAAAATTGTTGCAGGTAAGGTCTTTAGCTGCAGTATCAGATAGAGCATACCAAGGAGGGCCACTTGATCAAGGGTTCTATCAAGAAGCCTCCAAGATTACAGTAGAAAATACTGATATTGACATATCAAAGATTTCGTTACCCAATCAGTATGCTGGCATGCTTGATTGGTTCGCTGTTGACCTTGAAGGTGAACATTCTGCAACGGATGGACGAATACTCGAAGAACATACAGAATATGTAGTATATGCCATTCACAGGGTATACTTTTGTCAAATTCCCATCGAAGTTATTGAAGCTTTCCATATAACTATGTACAGATATACTTTCATTGATTTTTTTAACGAATCTACAGTATGAAAAAGTAAATATTCCTAGTATTCTTCTTATCTGTCTATTCTTGTTTAGGCAAGACAAAAATTAGGTTAAGGAATTATGAACATTTTATTCTACATGGTGATTATTCATGTTATCACAAGTTACAATAACATGCCCCCGTGAGAACAAAGTGGCTGTTGCCAAATTGACCCAACATGTTTACCTACATATTTTTTCCCTATCTCTCTGCATAAGTGCCCCCATGTCCGTATCTCAGTCCTATGATTTCATGTTTGAAGATTTTGGATCAGTATAAAGAGTCTTATGATGCTCGTCTACAAGAAGGTGCTGCAAGCTCTGGAAAGCTGGCTAAGAGTGTTATTTTGGTTGGTCACTCTATGGGGGGTTTTGTTGCAAGAGCAGCTTTAGTTCACCCTCATCTGAGGAAGTCAGCTGTTGAAACTATTCTTACCCTTTCAACTCCACACCAGTAATTATTTCTTTCTCTTGAGGCTATCTCGCAGTTTCTAATTTTACACCAAATAAATAACTTATGGATGCCTACACTTTTTCAGGTCACCTCCCTTGGCATTGCAGCCATCCTTGGGTCAATTTTATGCCCGAATAAATCAGGAATGGAGAAAAGGATATGAGGTTCAAACATCTCGTAGTGGACGTTACATCTCAGATGGTCCACTTTCTCGGGTTGTTGTTGTCTCCATTTCAGGTGGTTATAATGATTACCAGGTACTGGTTCCCACATTTCTTTTTATATCTGATTCACTTATATGCAGATTAAAAATCTTTTTTCATAGGATTTACGAAGGCGCAATCCTACCTGAGCATTAATGCATTCTTATTGTAAATAAATTGAGAACGTGAGAGCATCCTTAAATTATAGTAGTACTAAAATTTGGAAATTCTTTGTTTGAAGATGATATTTTAGTGACTCAGTGGTAGGGGGGCAGGGGTATTCTCTGAATATGTTATATATAATACTGAGCTTACGGGGTTTGGTCGATAATTTGATAGTTGATTAGCAGAAGGTTTGATAACGACAGGGGGATGGTAGAATAGATAGGATTGATAATGTCTAAACCTCACAGCATCATACAGATCAGAGCAATATAACAATAAATATAAAACAGAAAAAAAAGGATATCAGCGCTTGCTACAGTTCTGCAATAGGTAATTTGGTAGTTCAATTGGCCTCTCCTTAGAAGCTTATATGCTTGGTCCCGCAGAGTTGGGAGTTCAAAACTCCTTGTCAACTCTTAGCTCAGCATGTTCTCCATTGTTTTTCTCCATAAAGTGACATTCGACTTAAGAGTAGTAACAATACAAGAAGTGGTTTTATATTCTTTTACACCACAGGATCATTTACTTCTATTCCTATTTGCTAACGACTTGATACCTATTTGTTATTTTGTGTATGATGCTGTATATAATACTTTGAAATCGTCATATATGTACCAAAATTTTATTTCCCGGGTGCTCCTGGGACTAGATCAGGCGAATGCCTCTAGTCTAATATCTTCCTTTTTAGCCTTACTATCATTATATTACATTCACAGGTGCGGTCGAAATTAGAATCACTTGATGGTATCGTGCCTCCTACCCATGGGTTTATGATTACTAGTTCAGCCATGAAAAATGTGTGGTTATCTATGGAGCACCAGGTTATCCTATGGTGTAATCAGTTAGTAGTTCAAGTAAGTTATGTTTCACTTTCAAAGCTTGGTGTCCTATGCGACCGAGAGAAGTTCTGAATCTTTATATTGATGTTTCAGGTATCACATACACTTCTTAGTCTTATAGATACCAAAACTGGTCAACCTATCTCAGATGTACTCCATAGGGTAGCAATATTTATGAAAATGTTTCATAGTGGAATACCTCAACATTTTGATCTAACAAGACAGTCACAATTCAGGAAGAATTCAACTGACATGGCTCTGCAAGATGGCAAGACTACTGGTACCACTTATGATTGTTGTGGATGATTTAGTCTGTTTAGTAACTTTCCCTTTTAAAATAATCTGCTAATGATTCAATCTAATTAGTCAAACTTGACAACTATGTCTAATTCTCAATATGTGGTTGTATCTTTGATTGTCACAGTTGTCTATTCTTTTGGTAATGGCTATTGATGCTAAAAAATTACAACTCACTCTTAGAAATCCTACTCTACATTCCTAGCTATGTGTATTATTGTGGTTTCTTTGAATAATCTATAAAATTTTCCTTTTTTCTACATTTGAATATTATAAATCGTTCAATATAAAAATTCTAAGATT
Organism: Lithospermum erythrorhizon; assembly: GCA_019722365.1. NCBI lineage: Eukaryota > Viridiplantae > Streptophyta > Magnoliopsida > Boraginales > Boraginaceae > Lithospermum > Lithospermum erythrorhizon. The sequence goes on from JADFUC010001398.1 coordinate 638,632, forward strand.
TAGACTAGGTATTCCATCTGTCTTTTTGCTGATATTTTAGATGCTCTTATTAATCTTACGCAACTTGTTCATCTAACTAACTGTATTCATATCTGATAACTTGAGCGTAATACTGAAGCTCGGCTGTATGGCTTTTCTAGTTGTCCTAGTAGTGCTTTTGAGAATGATGGAATTGAAAGAGACCTATATATTCAGACGACCACTGTAACTATTCTTGCAATGGATGGGAGGAGACGATGGTTGGACATTGATAAGCCGGTTAGGTCTCCTCTGAGTTTTATATTTCATTCACAAGGTGCATACATGATCATACTGATTCAGAGATAGCCTTATTTAGCTGAGTAATTAGTTTCTTTGCAGTAAGAATCTTAGCTTAGCTTACTTTTTGCCTTGGACTGTAATGGAGATATATTTCTCTCTGATACTTTCAGATGTGCCTCAATTTATACATAGCATTGAAGTTGATGACGTTTAAAGCTAAATTTCCAAACGGTTCATTACCCTTCCTACGCTTTATCTTCTTCAAGTGAAGAGAAGGGCTGATTTTATCTGGTCAACTTGAAACAAGCACTTCTACCCCGCTAGACAGTAGAGCCTATTGAGATTTCGTAGACATTGTGGCATGCTATTGTTATTTTTGTTATTGTTTTTATGAACAGCTTTGTATTAATTTCAGGGATCGAATGGTAACAATCATTTTGTATTTGTCACAAATCTTGCTCCTTGTTCTGGGGTCCGTATCCATCTTTGGCCTGAGAAAGGAACTTCTCTGTCAGAGCCTGTCAATAAACGGGCTTGGGAAGTCACTTCAAGGATGGTACTTATTCCATCAGGACCAGCTCCAAGGCAGGTATTAGGACTTAATGTCATACTCCATAATACTTAAGGGCACACCATCTCTAGACCACTTATTTCCAAGTTCTTTCTTTGATGTTTTCTTTTTGGTTTCAACTTTTTACCAACATCTTTGTTTGATAGGTTGAACCAGGTAGCCAGACTGAACAACCCCCTCCTTCTGCTGTCTTTTGGTTGAATCCAAGCGACATGCGCGGCTTCCGGTTCCTGACAATCTCAGTGGCACCTCAACAGGTATTCTCTTTTGTTCTTCAGTCATTTTAACTTTTATAATGCATGATTTCAACACCTTTATCAACGTTGTCATGTCTTGAGTTCTACTATGGCTTCATCATTTTTAGGAATGAAATAACTAAATTTAAAATAAACAGAAAATTGAAACCTGTAATGATTGAATTTGGTTAGGAAATATTAAGAACAATATTTCATTCGGTGCTCTTACTCTTATCTATTGGGTTTGAATTTTGAGCCCATGTATTCAATAAAACAATGCAACATATATGTTCTATTGATAGTGCATTGGTAGTACAACACTTTCACAATAGCACTGTATTTGGTTTTTGTCCTCATTGAATTTGGTTTTCTTGCTGTTGAATTTAATTGTGGAAATTTTTAGATATTTCACCCACGTGGTCTTGTGGCTTGACCAAAAGGAATGAATAGAAAACAAATATTTAAACTTTAAACTTTTTATAGTTGAGAAGGCTTTCAAACTTTAATTTACTAAATTAATGAGAAGACATTTCTCAGGCTTGTTACTAAGTGTATAAGAGACATTCAACATTTCTTCTTGTTGGTGTTATATCCTTAATGTTACTTGGTGTTTCTCAGACTTTGTCAGGTAGACCTCCACCAGCCACTTCCATGGGAGTTGGTCAATTCTTCAATCCACAGGAAGGCAAAATAAATTTAAGTTCAATGTCTTTGGTCCTTTCCATGTTTTCAAAAAAGGTGTGTTCTTCACTTGTTCTACAGGTTATTTAGTCAAACCTATTATCGATACGTATTAGCTTGGCTCTTCAATTTATAGTATAGCTTCTTGATATACTTCTTTAATATAACAGGAAATGATTTTGAGAGAGGATCATCCTCTTGTCTTTAATCTATCATTCCCAATTAGCTTAGGGCTTCTTCCAGCTTCTTTGGCCATTCAAACAACTGGTTGTGGGATAAAAAAATCAGAATTTTCCGAGGATGAGCCACAAGATATTGGAATTGGCAGTGAGTATTCCTTCTATCCGTCAATCCACCATGTCATGTCTTCAATCATTGATACCATTCTATATGTTGTTTTGTGTAGTACAAGTACATTACAATATACTGTAATTTTTTAATACTCCCTCCATCCCAAAATGTTAGGCCTATTTACTTTTAGCACAATGTTTAAGAAAATTTCAAATTTGTGTCTACATCTCAATTTTCCCTCCACTTAAATTTACTATTTTTGGTAAAACAAGAACTAGTTTTGGGATTTCTATAAATGGTAAAAACTCCCTTACAATTTGGGACGGAGGTCCCTCTATCCCTAAATGATAGAGCCATTTCATTTTGCACAAAGTTTAAGACAAATTTAAATTCAACTCACATTATTCAATTTCCCTCCATTATATCTTTCTAATTTTGGCAAAAAGAGAACCTAAAATGGGATTTCTAAATGTGGAAAATGGGACTAACAAATAGGGATGGAGGGTATAAACAAATTTTCTTGTAGCTGCCATTTTTTTACAAGACAATTAGTAACTACCGATTTCTGTGTTATATTTCTCCATTGACCTGGAACCTTGGAATCTTGGATATGACATACTTCCATGGCTCATGATGTTTATGTTCTGATTGCTTATTAGCGAATACACCAAGGAAGAGCCACTGCTAGTGTACCGAAGAATTTTTCTTCTTCTAAGAATTGCACGTCTCTTCTTTGGTTCTGTTTTATCTCTTGGTTTGGCTATTTATTGAACCATATTTTGATCAAGCTGTGGAGGAGATATTTTATGAACTATTGATTACTCCCTTGAACTTTTAAGCTAGATGATCCTTTGAATTCCACAGAAACTGATAATTAACTTCCAATACCTTACAGAAATTATCTTCGAGTATGGTAACAGATTCTCTAACAAAGTTAATCTCTCAAGTCCTTCGACCGACTCTTTTTTAATTGGACTCTGTCCTCACTGAATATTATGGTTTTCTTACTTTCCCATATATAGTTTCTGCTTGGCTCATCAAAAAATTAACATTGGTTGAAGACATTCTTTTTTGTTAAGTAGGATATTCTGCCATTAGAGAATGTTTAATGTTAACTATGCTCAGTTATATAAACCTCACTCTGTTCAATTGAAATTTTCAAGTAGATATTCTTCAAATTATTGAGTGCATGAATTTGAAGATCTTCTTATATGTTAAAAAAAGTTCTCATTTCTATTCAGCATATGCTAATATGTTGTTTGGAATTGGCAGACTTTGTAAGTTACGCTGTTTCCCCCCTGTAGCTCTTGCTTGGGATTTTGTATCTGGTCTGCACGTATATCCAAATCTCGATTCTAAAACAATCATTGTGGATTCCTCTCCATCTCTCTGGGCCTCTACAAAAGAGGCGGAGAAGACCACTGTATTGTTAATGGTATATAATCCAGTCAATTAGTTAGCTTCTATCCATCACCTGATTGATGAGTGGACATTATTTACCGTGATCTATCAATATTCGAGTCAATAACAGTTATAAAACCTCAAGTTATTCAACTGTTTTGCAGGTAGATCCGCATTGTTCATACCAAACAAGTCTTGGTGTTTCATTTACAACAACTGCAGGAAGATTTTTGCTTGTATACTTTTCACAGGTTGAATTACAACCTATTTCTTTTGTTTTCTTTATAAATTGTGATAAACTCTCATTTTTTCCTTCTATGTGACTGTTGGTATGCAGATTACAGGTTTATCCATATCAGTTGTCTTCTTTGCTCTTATGCGGCAAGCATATGCCTGGGAGCTAGACCTCCCAATACCTTCAATGCTTTCAGCTCTAGAGTTGAATTTGAGACTTCCTTTTCCATTCTTATTCGCAATGTTGCCTGTTTTGTTTGCCTTGTCGTTCTCCTTCCTAAGTTATCAGTCACTTCCTCCTGTCATAAGCTTCACTGTTGTCTCAGTACTCTGCTATCTACTCTCAAATGCGATTATTGTTTTGCTGATAGCGGTGTCCCACTTAGTATTCTATGTCGCTGCCATCATCCATGTATTCATCAAGAAAAGGTGAGCTTCTTCATCAATATCACCAATGTACATTTTGACCCAGTGAGTGATTTTTCAAGATTGTCTTTTCACTTGCACCAAGTGTATTGATGATATGGTTCTATCATGTTTCTAATAGAAACATAACATTTGCAGGTTCCAAACCTATGAAGGAAACTCTAGATTCTCGTCCACTTTGTTGTCATTCAAGGTGATTGTGTTCATAATTATGCATATGTTTGACAGCTCCTAAAGGAACAATGTGTTGGACTATGTTCACTAATTTTGATTAATTCTTTATCTGATTACTCAATTTCTCATTGAACTGATCTTATATTTAATGAAACAGGTTGTGAGGATTATAAGGACGAATCCATTGTTTGTTACTGCACTTGTTGCTAGTATTTTAGTATGCCTTGTTCATCCTGCTTTGGGTCTCTTCGTCTTACTCTTGGTTCATGCTGTTTGTTGTCACAATGCATTGTCCAGGTACACTCTTAAACAATGACCCTATTAATTACAATGTGACTTGAATGTGTCTGTTACATTTTCCAAAGAGCTATACATTCTTGTTGGTCATGCTAAAGGTATATGATAAGAACCCGTCACCGCATAAGTGCATCCGAATCTTGGTTTCTCTTATGCTTACTGTCATGAGGGCTCAAAACTAGCTCAGCATGGCCTGAGTTACATCCACATGGACTTTTCAGCTTCTCATGGTTTAAATACTTCTGAATCCTGGTTGCCTCCATGGTTAGTCTCATGAAGGCCCAGAACTCTTGGTCTGACTACATCCTGAAGGGAGTTTCAGCTTCTCCACTTGCTGATACTCTGTCTCGGTAGTGCACATAAATTTTGGCGTGTCCTCTTCGTGAGTCATGACACTACGAACATAGCCCAACAAAAATTTTCATTTTTATTAATTTAATTCTAATTAACATATACACTAATTTCATTTGGTTACCTATTAATCTAGGGTAAGCCATCAGTTGCTTCCTGCTGCTAGGCTTTGTTCGAATAACATGTTTATTATTGATATTTCTATGTTTGGTACCTAGACAAATATCCTACTATCCTTATATTTCATGAATGAAGCACATTTGGTTTTACCTCTCTATTAATCTTTCAAAATGAGAGTAATCTGAAAAGAACCACTTTTCCTTGTAAACAATTTTTTATGGCTTTGTTTCGCAGCCATTTGCGGACTAAGGAATTTCTCGAGTCAGGGAAAGATGTTGCTAGTCTATCGCCATATGGTGGCAAATTTTTCAATCGCTTCTCATCAAAAGCCCCTGATAGTCCAAAATCTGGAAGTAGTTACATCGAAACACAACTGGAGATCTTCCATCACCGTCATGGGTTGTTCGTGTTGCATCTTCTAGCTGCACTATCATTTGTGCCATCACTACTGGCCTGGCTTCAGGTTTGTTGGGTTCTCCAAGGAGTAAATATATGGTCCTTGATCATTATAGAAACTAACTCGGTATAATCCCTCTATCTATATTTAAATGACCTAACAGGCTTTTGTCTTTCTGCTTGTAGAGAATTGGAATCCGTCATAGCTTTCCCTGGTTGTTGGATTCTTTACTTTGCCTGGGCGTCTTGTTGCATGGCATTTGCGATTCAAAACCTGAGTTCAATTTCTTCTTGTTTCCTGTTCCTGGTGTGCAAGGGTGGGAATTCAGACTAAGCTCTGCCTATCTTATTGCTGGCTACTTTTCCTTTCTCAGTGGCCTGGCCTTGGCTCCCTACCGAGCATTCTATGCCATGGCAACAGTAGGAGTGATTTCCTTTGCATATAGGATAGTACAGAGGAGAAATAGAGTGAAAGGTGACTCATATTATAGCAGCCGAAAACACTCCCACAGACATTAATAGAGGTTTTGGAGTGAAAGGCGACTCATATTATAGCAGCCGAGAACACTCCCACAGACGTTATTAGAGGTTTTGCGCGATTTCAGATAAGAAATTTTGTTATTGTTGTTGTTGGATACTAATTAAGCCATTTGTTGTTGTAACATATTCCACAGAAGTGTGCACTATTTGTATCTAGTCTCTTTTAATGTTATGAGTTGCATTTCAAATTCTGATTAGTAAATTACACATTCTAAATAACTCTAATTAACCCCTCTATGTGCCATTGCACAAGTAATTTGCATTATTGGCAACATTTTAAGTTGCACTGAGGTTAGCAAATCTCTACTGTGAAACGGATATCGGGTTACTCGGTCCGCATACAACACCCCCCACACACAACACACCTCCAGAAAAGCATTGATTTGAAGTTCTGTCCACTTCTTTCATTTTTGTTGCCTTGCTTCCAATTAAAATCTAAGAAATAAGGAGTACACTAGATATAGTAGTTTAGTGAGTGTTAGTTAACTTAAATAAGATGGTTTTAGGAATAATTTTTGTAAAAATCGAAGTTGTGTTTTTTAATTAAAATGAACAAATTAAAGTAAAGGTTGGATTGTAAAAAGATTTCTACATTCATTTATTCATCATGAGATATGACTGTTGACATCTATTATGTAAAATTCAAATTGATCTCTGTATAGCAGACAATGAACTTGTGCAAATAAAGTCTTCCAATTTCTCCAATATTGATTAGATGAAAAACAGAGTTGAAATTGTATCTATTGCACATTATGCTGAAACTAAAAAGACCTTTTTTTATTATTTTAACTGGATTCCCGGCTTCTTCTAGTCCGAGTGTCCATGGCTCTTGATGCCATGGCTCTCAAATTCGCTCGGGCGAATGTAAGGGAAGAACCTTCCCCTCTTCCTCTAAAGGCGTCCATGAACTCTTCTCGTTGTAGTCTCAACGCCAATGCAGCATCACCATCCTGACTTGCCACCAAGTCCCTTCTCCTCCTACTCATTGTCGGATTACTGATTCCTGCAACGTCTGATATAGCAGCAGCGGAAGGCTGAAACGTTCTGCTTCTCGTGCTTCTGAAATCCCTTCGTCTTCCTGCACGCCTCTCCTCAGACTCGGGGCTGTTCAAGGCCAGGATAGTTCCATTTCTAGCATTGTAGTGACTCACTCTCGGTGAAGTCCTACGCGAAGTATCTCTGTTGTTTAAAGCCCCTGCGGCTTCTACTGCAGCTTCTGACGCTGCTTTTCGCACTTCAATCTCTTGGGGGAAAAGAAGCTGAATTGTGTTCCAAAGAACAGTATTGATTGTACAAGATCTTCCATTGCTGAACATGGGAGCATAGAAGTAAGTCAATTAATCAAGGAGGGTAATCATTTTTATGAATTGAAACAGTAAATTACCTGATCAGGTGCCTGCATTTTGGGCATTTCTTCCCACATCTTTCAGAAGCTGACCTCAAACATTTCTTACAAAAACTGTACAAAGTTCAAGAACACCATCAATCTATCATAATCATTTCAACTTGAAGTTAAGCAGAGATGAAAGTCGACACTATAACTGTTCGATAAAAGATACTATATCTGTTTCAAAAAGATTGTCCAATTTGTTTTTAGTTGACTAAATTACTCCTAACAAACTTACGTTAATTGACAAGCATAGATTTATTTCATCAATCTTTTCAATTTAACAATGTTTTACTTCCTACCAAAAGTCCAATAGATTGGTTTTCAAATTTCGACTCCCTCTCCCCTCCCTTCCTCCTCCCCAACTCGATTCCATTCCAAACAAATGATCTTTGACATAACAATGCATAATTATAACTACAAGAGTAATGTCGATTTTACCTGTGTCCACAAGAAGTGGTACTTGGCTCATAACAAATGTCCAAGCAAATCTGTGAAATTAATCAAACACCTTAAACACTAAATCATAATGTAAACTGTGAAAAATAAATCAAGAATGGCGAAAAAATTTATACCGCGCACGAAAGCTCTTCACGAAGCCTATCAATGCAGGGGATAGCTGGAGACGAGGACTCATCAAGCGATCCCCCCTTCTCCTTTGAATCGTCTTCTATTACTTTCTTCGATTTCTTCTCCTTATCAGAGTTAAGATCTATTACTTCCTTCTTTTGCTTTTCAACATCTAATGTGCAACAATCAAGACAAAAATTACCATCAAATGAACCATTTTATAGAGTTATTTCACATCAAATGAATCACTAAAAATTTTGATATAAATACCATTTTTTGGAACTTCAACTTCATCAAGATCAAGAGTGGTCACAGGTATAGAAACAGGACTTTTTTTCTGAACCCTTCGTTTTCTGATCACCAATCAAGTCCCAAATTAACAATCAATCAAAAACCAGAAAAGAAATTACAGAATCTTACCTCCATTCCAAATTGTTCAGTTTCGAATCTTAATGGCCGACTTATAAAATTTTGAACTCAAATATTCGTAGATATGTTGAATACTAAAAATATATCAAATGTTAGTATATTTAATCAACATTACTATTAACATGATCATGCAATTAAAAGTGTCAATTATGGCTACAAAGTTCGTAATTTTGACTGTTGAAAATCAAACTTAGGCAATCTTTTCGAGATGGGGAGGTATTTTCATATACATTGAATACTAAAAAGACATCAAACATCAATACTACATTTAATCAACTAGGCAAGACGACTAGAAAGTTCATTAATTTTGACCGTTGAAAATCAAACTGGACAATCTACTCCGTATTAATTTCTAAACAAAATTACCTTCTTGAATTAGATGGTGGGGTTCTGAAATTCAACAAATCAGACCGTTTCTTGTGCTTAGATTCCCTTTCCGGTGTATCTTCAACGACAAGGCTAGCGATAAGGAGAGACTCTTCATCCCAACCAGCCATCTCCGCCACTGATCTGAATCTTGGACTGAACAAACCACCATTTTCTCCCCCGTTTCCGCCCCCTACGATTGATGATTGTTGCTTCTGAGATTGACCCTTTTGAATTAAAGGGCTCAAAAATGTATCTTCACTCAATACCATTGTTTTGATTGAGAGATTTTTTTTTTCAAGAAAATGGATTTTTTTGGTCTAAGGTTCTTGCTTTCTTGAAGTGTAACGGTCGATTTTTTTGAAATTGTTTCTTAGTTTCTCATCTTTGTGTAATATCAACGGCTACTTTGGATAAATTTAGTAATTTTAGTTTTTATTTCGAATGATCTAAATTAACTGGGAATAAGATACTTTTCGATTACTTTTTATTAATTCTTTCAAGTTATAATATAAAATGAAGAAAATTAACATATTACAAAAATGTCATATTTATGAATCAATGATTATGATCGAATTTTGAATGATTGAGATTGAAATTTAAGAGAAGGCGAATAATAAGAACTTGAGAGAATTCAAATCCAATTACTTTTTTCATTTTTTGTAACTTATCATGGTTATTGATTTGATTGATTATATATTATGTATTGATGATATAATGTGTAATTATAATATAATCACCTTTAAAATATAAAGTTGTGCAACAATAACAAATTTATTTTTCACAATTTTCACAATATTGCCAACTCATTCCACATCATATATAAATATATAACACATAACTTAAGTATTCATCCACTATAATACATGTTTTATCTAAAGTTTTATTTTCTCTTTCATATACATAATTTCTTATATCACATTATTTTATCTTTCCTTAATATCCAATAAATCACATTTAACTATATTTTATTTTATAATTAAAATTAAATTTATTTTTTTATTTTTTTTAAACTATCACATCTCAATAAGAAATCTACACTTATTTTTCTAGTAATTAATTTTCAATTTTTTTTATAATAATATGGATATATAGTTTTATAAATTTATCATGAAAACTACAAAATAAAAATTTGTTAAATATAAAATTAGTATCACCCAATTAAATATTTGAATTATACAATGTATGCAAAAGATATTAATAGAAGGTAATTCTTAAATTTGGAGTCAAAGTCATCATGTGGTTCACTTGGCATAATTCTATTGGAGCTTGCAAGGAAAAATTAAAATTTTCCTTTATTATTAATCTACAACAGTTGTAAACATACAACACATATGAAACAACCAAAGCAAGGGAATAGTAATATTTTGCAGAGGAAAAACACTCACAAAACTGATCAGTGCAAGTGCTCTAACAATTTATGACGAGTTATTACATCATGCATCTATATTGTAAAATTGATAAGAGACGAGGGAATATACTTCGACTTTATGTTTCTCAAATAATAATAATGCAAAATAAAAAATTGATGTTATCGTAGCAAAATAAAGAGTAACACAAAGTAATATTTATATAACATAATTTACTTGTTCCTTCAAGCTTTCCTTCTAGCAAGTGTGCCTATCTACTTATTAAAAAGTAGTTTCCTTGAAGCTGCATGCCATAAGGGGTCATTCTCCAAACGGGATGGGCCAACCCTTTAGGTTGTTTAGGTTGGTGCTATCGGTACTGCTATTTGCAGATATGCCTCTTTCTATTAGAGGGATTCTTTTCTCTACTCTACTGCTGTTGGTATCCGTTTCTGAATAGACTTCTAATTTACTGATGCGGTTTTTAAATCTTAGTTTATTTCTTAGTTTTTTAATTTGATATTTTATTTTTCGTCAATCATGTATAATCCAAAGCACACCTTATTCCACTAACACCATAAGTATCATGATGTATTCAAGCCTTCTCATGTCGATAATTCTTCTATTAATCATACGAATCCTAGATCATTCTGAGTTATGGGCCTCTATTCTCTTCCTGGCCAACCTAAGTAGGCCTAAGACCTTATTTATCGAGATTCTTATGATACCGACTCCGGTTTTGGTGACGCCAGCGACATTAACACTTCCTCCTCACGCCAGAACCCTCCCTACAAGATTACACTTCACGTAAGATTCACCGGAATTTGCATCGGCGGGGCTATAACGCCATCATCAATACAGCCGGCTCGATACTACGTTAAGCTCGCCTTCCATGTGCTCCACTCTAAAACCACCGATGTAACAAATTTGTTAGCCCAACACCTTATATATTTCCATCCGCCAAGACACCGATTCGGCTAGACATGCTGATATTAAATAATTTGTACCATCATGGGCCACATATTCATTGGTGCATCTACCTGACGATTCTCATACGACCATACTCATCTAAGACTTCGCCACCCCTAATTTCTCCTCAATTAGATCACCCCTACTTTCTCGTGAATCACTTCATTTCTAATTTTATTTATGTGTATAACTCCATACAAATCTTTAATATTCTCATCTCTGCTACTAACATCTTTTGGACATGTTGATATTTCACTTGACCAATATTCTAATTCATATAATATGGTTTTATTATTATCTTATAGTAATATTTATCCTTAATTTTTTGAGAGACATCTATATCAATATGTATTACTTATCAAATTTGATGATTCTGAAATGTGACTTCTGTGAAGTTAGGCGGACTTTTTTTGTATAAAGAAATCTGCTTGACAATTATGTGGTTCTGTAACACATTATTCTGTGGTCTGAAGCACATAGAAGAAAATACTTAAAATAATATTCTCCATCATCCACCATACATAATAAGTCGAAAAGTATTTTATGGATAGCTAAAATGTCCATATCACACCAATGTCATCTTAATAAGATTATCAAATTAATCACGCAAGAGCCAAGAGATAGATGACCTCCCTTCAATATTTTCTAGTCGACTATGTGTACCAAAAATTTAAAACATCTAAAAACAATTAAAATTAAAATGATGAAATCCCTTAATACCAACTGTATGATGTACTCATTTTTAAAGCAACACTAGGTGACAGGCCCGTCAATACTCGGGATTAATTAATACGAAAAATTAATCATATTATATCATCAAAAATTTACGATCACCAATATTAATTTCTTAAATAATAATACATTATTAATTCATATTTTATTAATTTATAAAAATATTCAATTTATTTAACACCTTTCAAACTTCCACTTAATTATCAGACAACGACGTAAGAGATATCAAACGGGGTTGCACATTTTAAAAAACTCCTTCAATCTCCTCACCTTACAGTTTACAACACCAAAAGCTTTTACAATAATAAATTTAAAATTGTAAACGTATTCGCCGAAATTGATTTAACAAAAAATAAAAATACAATCGAAATATTTTTCAAATAAAATCTTCATAAATTATTCATGTAATATGTTATATATAAGAAATTATCAAAAATATACTCCCTCCGTCTCTATATTTAATCGATTATTCAAAGAAATATTTTTTCTTTTCATTATGTCGATTGTTTACATAATCAAAGAATCTTTTGTAATTAAATTTATTTTGTTTTCTAATATTTTTTTATTGTTGACATTATTCTCCCTAAATCAGATAATCAACGATTGCCTTTAATAAAAATATTTTCTCTCGAATAATCAAATACATAGAGACGGAGGAGTATTATCTTATAATTTTAGTTAATTAGTAATTTAGCATCGTATCCCCTGAAATTTTATCCGACCAAAATATTTCTTAAGTTTATTAAATAATCGCAGTATTAATTTATCGAAGCTCTTCTATTGTAGTTGGTATCATAAAAAATGAAAAATGAACTAAGAAAAAAGCAAGAAATATTAATTTATCACCCTATCTCCTCGAAATTTCTGCCTCGCTAAAAATATTATCTTGCAGGTAATTTATTAACAATCTATATTAATTTATCGAGCTTCTAAATGTAGCTGAGTAATCAGAAAAAATTAAAATTAAAAAAGGAAACGAAAAAAGCATACAGCATATGACCTGCATAAAAAGAATGAAAAGAACTAAAAAACATGAATTATTAATTTATTGAAGACTCCTATCCCGGAGTCGGCTGCACCAAAATTATTATCTTAAAGAGTTTATCAAATAATCGAAGTTTTTGCTGCACTGATAATTGCAAAAAAATGAAAAAGTGAACTAAAACAAAGATTTAATATTAATTTAAAGATCTCATCTCGAAGCCGGACAAAGCAAAATAAATATTATCCTAGAGAGTTTATTAAATAATCGAATTATTAATTTATCGAAGTTTCTAGTCAAGCTTAATAATCGCAAAAAAAATCGAAAAAGGAACTAAAAAAAGCACAATCGCATAAGACTCCATGTAGTAAAAATGAACGAAAAAGAAACACGAATTATTAATTTAACATCCTATCCCCGAGCCGGGACCGGCCAAAAATGTTATCTTAGAGTGTTTATTAAATAATCGAATATTAATTTATCGAGTTTCAATTTCAGAAGTTGATGATACTGCAAACCAAAACTCTTCCAACCCCCTTGAGGCATAGAAAATGAAATAGTTAAAGTGTCGCTATGATTTAGTTTGTCATCCAATCACTTCAGGTGGAAGAATGGTGGTCGATGATTCAGAAATGTCCGAGGTCAACTTTTGCTATTGAAACGTGGGCAATGGAAGGATCCTCAGACGGATTGGTACATAAATTATCTTGGTCTCTAAAAAAAATGTAACAAAATGGAAAATGAAATAGCTAATTTGAAAAGATTAGTCAAGATTCTTGTTTTAGTTATATTCAGAATCTTATTTGTATCATTTTGTCTACTAATGTAATACATTAATCCCCATGCTAATACACGAACTCATTATATTATCAATAAATTTGTTTTGTATCGAGCAATTCCTCAAGTTTCTTTTTGTATTTAATACCTGTTAATTAGTTAATTATCTTATATCAAAATAATTATTATTATTTATAGATAATTCTATTTACTAAATAAAGGACAATAACATTATTCAAAATATTTTAAATCTATTTATATGTATTTTAAAGATGATTTTTAAAAGTACGTGGATTTGTATACCTAGTGATATAAATTCACAAATGTCATAGATATGTCATAGATTATAATTTTTTTAGTTAAATATTTATAGATAAATACTCATTCTCTTTTAATAAATTTTAAATATACTAACGCGGCGACGCTTTCCCGAGACGCTTTAATGAATATCTTTTAATTGTTTTTCAAAATATTTTAAGCATATGACGAAAATCGTCACACAAATGTCATAGGTTGCAAATTTTTTAGATAAATACTATTATCTTTTACAAATTTAAAATATACTCACAAAGTACCGAAAGACGCTTTAGAATCTAATATCTTTTAATTACTTTTCAGAATATTTTAAAATTTGTTTATATGTATTTTTTTTAAAGTGTGTGACGTGTATAAGGCATATATTTTTTTAGATAAATATTTTACACAGTAATTACACTGCCGAGTATAATTGACACGTTTGATCCACGGAACGTCGTTATCTATCTTTACCCCTCTCCGCCACTGCCCTCTTCCCGATACTCTCATCCTTTTAAGCTATTAAGAGTTACGTTCCTACATATATTTTTACGTGTCGTAATATATTCATGCATCTGCTTTTAATAATATAATTTTTTTTCAATTTGAATCAATCATAAAATGCATTAGTTGTACATTTTCGGCATTGCTTCTTTGTCGAGTATCGAGGGTCAGAAGAACATATGAAAAAGTTTAGATAAGCATATCGGGTTCTACTCTCGCATACGAGCTTATAAGCTTATTCAATGTATTTGATTACATTACATACATAGGGAGTAAGTAATAATATGTAGCTCAATATGATTACAAATGTCATGTTTCAATTTTTTAGATAAAATATTTATAGATAAATAATCATTATCTTTTAATAAATTTTAAATATACTCAACGTGTGATGCTTCTGAGACGTTTTAATGAATATCTTTTAATTATTTTTCAGAATATTTTAAAATATTTCTATATGTATTTTTTTAAGCATATGACGTGTATAAGATGTATATATTCAAAACCGTTCCAATTTTTTTTAGATTAATATTTATAGATAAATACTCATAATCTTTTAATAAATTTTAAATATACCTTCACCTGTCACGCTTCTAAGAGATCGCTTTAGTGAATATATTTTAATTACTTTCTAATATTTTAAAAATATTTTTATATATATTTTTTAAGAGTACGACGGTATACAGACGGTAGATTCAAACCGCTACAATAAATGTCATAGGTTCAATTTTTTTTTTTTTGATAAATATTTATAGATAAATACCATTATCTTTTAATAAATTTTAAATATAGTTTTAACGGTAGATTTCAAGACATTTTAATGAATATCTTTTAATTAATTTCTTTAATATTTTCAAATATTTTATATATTTTTGTAAAGTGCTGCGGACGGTATAAGGTAATGCCAGATTCTAACCGTCATGTAAATGTCATAGTTTTCAATATTTTAAGATAAATACCTTATCTTTTAGAATAAATTAAATAACAAATGTTATTTTAAATTACCTATCGATGCACGCTCGGTTTGGCCGCTCCAATTAAATATTTTATTTATCGATATATATTCATAAAAGAAACTGCTGACACGTACAAATTTTATCAAACCATAGGGAAATGAGATTTGCAGTATATTTGGTTACACGATGCTGATATTTAATTCGGAAATTCATTTTTACACAATGATGGGGCATATATTTTTTGTGATAAAATATCATTATCTTTAAATTTTAATATACTCTACTTGTGACGCTTCTCGAGACGCTTTTAATAGTATCATTTTATTTACTGTGATGATTTTAAAAATAGGTTTATATGTATTTTTTTATAAAGTGCGACGTATATGCATATGTTTCAAACGTCACGTAAAATGTCATAATTAATGATTTTTAGATAAATATTTTTTATTACTTTTCGTAATATTTAAAATCTAGCTTGAGTATGTATGAAACGCTACAAACATGTCGAGGTATCTCAAATTAACGCTCAAAATTAATAAATATAAAGAAGCGAATCAGCATGCATCAAGCTAGAAAGCACGATGAATAATGTGTAATGTGACGCTTGGTTGACATGTTTGCATTATAAACCCCAGAGACGCTCCATAACCGTATTTCATCATCTCCATTTTCACAATCACAGCTCTCCCCAAAAAATGCCTCCAAGTTGACGAACACCTTCTTCAACCCTTTAAGCTCATAGCTTTAGTCGTTTATCGGAACCTACAAGTCTCCTCATTTGTAACATATAATTTTTTTAATAATTACTTACCTTTGTGTTTGTTATTAATATATATATATATTATTTTCATGTCGTTGATGAACAGAAATACCGAAGATTTTGCTCAGAATGGCGGGTCGTTTCAAATCAAGTGGAATTTTGTAAATTCAAAGTCTTAGATAGAGTTTTACGTGAAGATTCAAAAACAAGCAATAATGTGAGAATATCTAAGTACACCGAAATTTCTTTACCGACCGGTGGCTTGAATTTGTGCAAGCAAACAAATACTGCATTTTGGATTTCTATGAGGAATTCGTGGAGATCGCATGATTATCTCCCTTTCGTCTCCATTTGTGGTCTCGTTGGCTTGGTTAGAACTCTAATACTCATATCAGAATCTTTTGTTTGAATAAATTATGTTGTATTTTTTAATGTTTTAATTTTTTATGTTAATGAAAGTAATGAAAGTGTCCTCGAATCTTTTAACATATACGTGGTATTCTCGGTAAGAATCACAAACGCCAATTGATATGAAATCCATTATTAATTATCAAAATATTATATTAATGTAATTAATATGTTAAAAAACAAAAACGCTACAATAATGTCATATAAGCTTTCAAATTTTTGCTGCAATTATTTAGAGTCTTCTTAAACAAAATAATATTGTTATTCTAGATTAAAAAATAATGATTATTCAAGATTAAATTAACTACTCTAATTTTGAAAGATACAACATTATTATTATGCTCTTAAATATTTCATATTTAAACCATAAATACTAACTTTTTAAATAGGTATCCAAAATGTTATGACCGAAGTTCCCGATACATATCGAATTGCATCAATTCACCTTCCTCAGTTATACTCACTTCGAACAAATTGAAGCCAACCAATCCTGTGAGGAACTTGGCAGTATTGTTGACTATTCTATAAGCGCTTACCATTTTCAATAAATACATTATATGCCCTTTTCCATCATGAAGTTTGAACTTACAAACTCCACTTAAAATTACTTGCCATCTACGAGCAAACTTCTCAGGTATTTTCTATTTAAACAACGAGATAAAAATATATATTATTATTAGTTGCAGAGATATATAACAACCTAAAAAAATTAATAAATAAAAAAATAAAATATATCTTACTAATCAAGGATTCAAGGATCCAACATCCACTAAATGAATTTGGTGGCTAAGCTCAATGCTTGAACATTACCTCTACCCGATATCTCCATACTACAAAAAGACTTTGAAACCCTGTAATGTAAATGTGAAACTTTCAAAATGTGAATGTTCATTAGCTATTTTATACCGCAACGACGCTATAAAAACGTCACAGACCTGCCATATACTTTAAATCGCATTAATGTCATCAAGCCACCTATATTTTGACCATTTTTATTAAGTAATTAATGTCATAATAAATTAAAAACGCTTACATAATCAGCTACATGTAAGAAAAAGCATCTTACCGCTCAAAACAAAAATTAATATCATAATAAATGTCAAACGTTTATTATTAACCGCCAAATCGTAACATTAATTTAATTTAAATATTGGATAACGCCACAACGCCATACGAGAACATTAATTTTAATTTAAATATTGATATAAAAATTTCTCGATTAAAATATAATTGGAAACCGAAAAATAGTTAATATTGATACGAGGAATATTATTAAGTTAATATAAATCTTTATTATGAAAAATTATGATTAAATTATTAACACAACGCCATAGTAACGACATACAAACAAATTAATTAATTTTTATAAATACTTTTAAATATTTATTTATATTTAATCTAACGTCACATAAATGTCATTCTCTGAGTTTTAGAAAAATATAATTGGAAATTAAAAATTTAGTTAATATTGATATGAGGAATATTAAGTTAAATAAATGTTAATATGAAATTTATGATTAAATTATTAACACAACGTCATAGTAATGACACAAACTATTAAATTATTTTCCTAAATAATTTAAATTTTTATTCAAGTAAAATATAACGTCACATAAATGCCACATTCTAAGTTTCAAAATAAAAATTAGTTAATATTGGTCATGATAAATTATAAAAAAAAAAATTATGTTATTAGTGTCATAAGAATAAATAGTGTTAATTTCATTTATGCCACAATTACGTCACACACAAAAGAATTCAAATTTTCAAGCTATCGAATTTGTAAGATAATGGGTAAAACCCTCGCCAATTATGTCATACTATTATTGGGCATCGCGACGCTTCAGTGGGTAATGCTGAGCCATCTTCGAGAAAAAATATCATGACGCTTAGTTGTTGTTTACCCATGCGCCTGCGGACGCTTCCCCCAGTACGGCGGACGCTTTCAAGGTTACATTACGCCACAATAACGCCATAGTATTTCTTGGCCGTGGAAAAACGATTATGCCACACAAATGATACTATATCATACATTTTGACCGGAAATTTTTGCGTCTTTATTATCGCGGTCGTGACACGCCAGCAATGTCGCCACGTTCGTGACATTTCCAGGCGAATTATTTATAATTATGTCACAACGCTCCTTTCTAGTAGCCGCGTAACCCCTTAGCACTTCTACCTCACACGGTAAAGGTTCTTTTACGTACATACGCCTCTACAACCACCTTAAGTTCAACCTTTGCTAAGCATTCCATGCACTACTAACACTCCGCCTACTGCTCCCAACTCTCGTGCAATCTAAGCCAATAAAATCAAGCCTTGTATCTCATCATCAACGCACATCTACCGCCGACGCTGATTAATAATGCTATTGAACTGGCGCGTTCCCGCACATTTATCACATCTTAAGGTGAAACAACTTTTGCATGAGAAGACCTTTATCGTCATAGGTTAATTTTTATACAGATCGTGATAAAGCCTCCATCATCCTTTACAATGTCTCTTAAAGAACTTATCGACAAGTCAAGGTCCTGATCACACCCAAGATCTCCGTCAATTCCATCCATTCATCCTCATCTATCGTCTCAAGCCCCCAAAGGGTTTGTTCACTTTCCCGCATGATAACCCTCCCTATACACATCTTCCAATGTTGAAAATCGATTCCATCGAATTCTCTACAATGCCCATTGATTCTTAAACTCTCAACCAAGCTAAGCAACCAAGCTCCCGATATAATACCTTTAGACAAGACTTCAAAATTCCTTCCGAGTTTTTGGGAAGTTAAATCAATAAGAACGATGTAAATTGAAACATGAAATAAACAAAACACAAGAATTCCTTTTGCTACAAAATAACCTCAACGTGAAAGGCACGGCCTGTCATTGCCATTTAATCCACTATCAACTCTCAAGCATCGCTATGCCCCTACCACTAGCTTAGACTTACGCCGAGATTTTCTTATACACCGAAAAATCTCAACTACAAAGCTTATCGTTAACAAAGATAAACTCTCTAAGCTAACAAAACTATGTCTTTCCAATAATACACCTTAATATTATTCTAGGATGAATTTTCTCTATTCTATGATGCTGGAGCAATGTGGAACCCATGTAAACATCCCATATTTATACTAACAAACCCAAGCAAGCACTACGTCTTTCTAAGTTTCAAAACCGCCTAAAAACTTCCCTTTCGGACTCCTTGCCATCGAGGGTCTCCAACGAGACCCCAGCGGTCTCGAATAGCTCTATTTAGTCCCGCCCCACTGCATCCCCCATCGGTCCTGGCTCTCTCGAAAACACTGGCCTCAATTTATCGCGTAAAAATGGCTTCATTATTCAACAAAACAATTTTCATTCAATCGCCAGTGATTTTATGTGTTTATCGAACTTATAACCTTGTAATCACAAACCACCACTAATGAAATTAAATATTTAAAACTTAACTAATTTGGGTACCTTTAAATTAATAAAAATATGTTATGAAATAGAAATAAATAAGAGAATTGATAACTAATGCTAAAAGATTCGGACAGTGGGGGCTGCGCAATCCGTCCAACTCATTGTCAAGTCACAAGTGCAATGTGTTGGCTAAATGATCTATCTAACCCATGTGTGCCAACTCCTCAAATATTAGGAAACAAATATTTAAAACAAACATCACCTAGTTATAACTACAAGTCTACAACCTCTTTCAACAACATCGTTCAATTCAATAGTAAAAATTAACAAAATTTAAAATTTTAATTGATATACATAATTCATCAATGCTTAATAGCCTAGTGATATCTCGTCAAAACTTTTATTAAAGAGGTCACTAGTGAAGTCATAACCAAGCGAAGACATTTAATGCAATCATCAGAGAGAAGACGAAGTTGTCTATTATGAGCTTCGATTTTCACTGTAAATTAAATAACCTCCAACTTTGTGATTTGTAATTCATATCGATTTTCTGACAAACATAGTTTTTTTGGATCAAAATCTTTATGTTAATAGTACAATACATTGAAACACTAATTTTTTTTTATATTTTTATCAAATATTATATAGTTATATTTCATGTTCCTCACCACAATGCTTTTTTTTTTAATTTTCTTTACAACTAATTATTCACCATTGAATGTCTTCTTGTGCGCCTCACCCTCCAACTTTTGTCTTATTAATTCGACTAATTACTAAGCCAAAGTAGATGAACAAAAGTCGTTTAACTTGCATTATATCTTTCCCTTCTTGGTTGGTTGTGCAAGCACTTGAAAAACCTTCGAATGGAATCTCATTTGGTACAATAATGCGGCCAGTGTGACTGTGATTGCGCCATCTCAACTATGAGTATCAATGATTACTATACTGAATTCAATTAATTGGACAATTGTTGGGAGTATTTCATACTTCATATGATTCTTAGAGTATGATTCTGGCGGTATGAATGGTACAATTATTGAATAATATTTTGTTTTTACTTTGAAAATTTCGACACCTAATAGTAAATTTTGATAAATGATGCTACAACCTTCACGGAATATCATGAAGTCGTTTATTATATATTTAGACGACCTCACTTCTATATTCAAAAAAATTATATGGACAATTTTATCGTTAGTGAAATAATTAATCCAATGAATTGGACGACCTGCATGTAACTAGTACATTCTTTCCCTCATTGTTTTTTTCTTGAAATTTTTGCACCTTGTTGAGGTGATTTAGTAATCGAATTAGCCCATTGATGGTTTCAATCATACGGGTGAGATGGGAGGGTAGAATATAAAATTGTGAATATTGAATAAGATAATATGGTATGGCTTTAAACATAAGTTAATTTGAGATTACCAAAATTAGTAACAAATCATCAAGAGATAATAATAATTCATAGAAATCAAAGTGTATTAAATATTAGCTTCAAACTTTAGCAATAAAATCAAGTTTGTACAAACCTGAATAATTTAATATTTTTTTATATCAAAAAGTAATTTAATATATTGAGCCACTATAA
Organism: Lithospermum erythrorhizon; assembly: GCA_019722365.1. Taxonomy (NCBI): domain Eukaryota; kingdom Viridiplantae; phylum Streptophyta; class Magnoliopsida; order Boraginales; family Boraginaceae; genus Lithospermum; species Lithospermum erythrorhizon. The sequence continues at coordinate 660,083 of JADFUC010001398.1, forward strand.
GTGAAAATGAAATGTCGAAATGATGGCATTGGACAAATAGTACCGGGTTGAGCATGTCATGACTCATGACCACTCAAGATCAAGATTTTCTTGCAACCCACCTTTTTTGGTAAACCAAATATTTAGAAATAAAAATATGTTTATGGTGTCTCAAAGCATATATACATTGTTCTCACCACATTCATTTTTTCTCCATATAATAATTTCACTAAAAACTTGGAGTAATGAACTTTTACTTGTAAAACAAATTGTTTGGATAAATAAAAGTACAAAAGAATCAAGCCATCAATTTGTATATCTTAATGGTATATTATATGGTGTGAACCATGTGTCAAAGAGAAGACAAAAATGATGTACAAGTAAGACATTGTATGGTATATTTTCACTATTATATACACCCTCAAATTCAATCAAGCTGCTATTGTTGCCATGGTAAACCATCAATTTTTGGATCATAAAAAATTTCCAATACTTTATCCCTTAAACTTTTGTCCTCAATATCACAAAACCTTTGAGACCAATCAAGTGGCTCAATAGCTGTAGTTCCCAAACCAGGAGCTCTATCTTTGGACCCAACATTTTTATCATGTTGCCAATCAGCCACATAAGTGGCAACTCTTCTTTGAAATTTCTCTTTGAATACCTCCCAAACTTGATACTTGTAGTGATTTATTACCATCAACCAAGAGTTTAAACTGATACTTTCAAAGCCTTGTCTTAGGTGAAAGTGATGCACCACATTTATCAATGTAGAATTGAGTGCCTCGGGTCGAATAATGCTCTTGTGCCTCTCAAACCCATGAACTCGACATGTATATCCTATCGTTACGCCTTTTACGGGCGATTGATTCAAGCCAGATGGCCCGAAGCTACGACATGGGACTTGTATCTCACCTACTGTATCATTTACATAGGTATCATTTCCAATAACATCAATCAATGTGGGACTTGAAGGCAAGTGAATAAATTCGTCCACATCGATAAAACCTACCCATCGACACATACCTCTAGCCCTTAATGCACAATGAGCAAACCCTGCCTCTTGTGACTTAATCCATGGCCAAACATGCCTAGTAACATTGTAATTGCCTTCCACTAATGATTCAATCACACTCTCTAAATCATCATCACTATTGTTATCATAGATAATCCATTTTTCGACTCCAATTCGACCATGATACATGACCCATTCCTTCAAGAACTTAGCTTGATTCCTCAACATTGTACATACACACATCTCACTCAATTTTCGACCCGATAAATCGTGCTCGAACCGAGGCACGGGCCGGGCTATCGTGTCCATCGTTCTCCTACCAACAACCCTAACCGAAACCTTGAATCTTGATGAATTTCTCAATACACTTGAGGGGGTCTCACACCTTACAATTTCTTGACCAATTGAAACAACATTCGACCTCAACAAAAACTTTGACTTGTCCAAATCTTGATGACCATACACACATTTAAACTTTGATGGATCATATATTTTTCCACCCCTTAGATTAAACCCCTTAACAAACACAATTGTAGTGTTATCTGAGTCAATTAAAGCAATATCTCAGCTGCATCGGGGAGGTACTTGGTAACTGCCTGAAACATGGCCTCTTTTGGCCATCCTATGATGACAAACCAGCATAAATAAGTTTTCCAATAACAAATATTTTTTTCCTTTTTGAATGAATGAGTTATCTTTTGAGATTGAAAAAACCATCTTCTCATAATCTGAAATTTCAACTATTTTTTTCTTTTTGAAAAGTTGCAAACTATATGATGAAAAACCAGCATGAATAAGTTTTCGAATAGTATATATTTTTAACAAAATGATTATCTTTTGAGATTAAAAAAGCTATTGAAACATGAGTACCTTTGAAGAAGAGGCGAAGAGTGGAGAAAGTTAAGGCAGCAACAAGAAGAAGAAGAAGAATATAGAAAAACCAAGATTTCCATGAAAGCAAAAAGCTTCTGCTGCTTCTTTTCTTGCGTTCTTTCATCTCATAGGATATTTTTTGCTGCTTAGAATAGTAGAGATGGTCAAAGTTGTTGGGATTGGAAGAGTTTGTCTGACTACAAATCTGTGTCCAAAGTGACTGTACTATTATATATACTCACTCAAATTCTAAAAGATTTGTTAATTTAATTTTTAATGAATGTTTTTAAAAAACTTAAGATACGGACTACGGAGTATTATTTTGATTTGATATGATTGAAATTATTGTGAATTGATTTAATTATAATGAGTACTAGTAATTGGACACATGCTATACGTGTTAAAATCAAAATTTAGTTATATGATATATATAGGGCACTAAAATTCAATCGTACGACTGATTATCAATCAATAAAATGTGTCAAGCACAAGATCAAAATTTAACAATAATATAAAACTTTAAATATATTAATTAACCATAAAAAATAAATGTAGTTTTAATGGAAAGGCTTAAGCCACAACATACTATCAATCTAGTTGGCGCTGATAATATGCCCCCCTTGGCATACCAACCCAGAAAGAATTAGAGTGTTAAGTATCAACATCCGTCTCTTCACGCAGCATGTCAATTTCGCATGAGCGAATCTCGCATTAAAGTTGGTTAAAATGAAAGTTTTAGTTCTACCGCTGGCGCAGACATCCCGGGCGATTAACTATTCCGTAATATTACGGGCATGTATCTCAGCGCCGACGGTGTTTTACACTTTCAAGTTAAGGATAATATCAATCTTTTCATTATATTACGGGTTCATCATAGATGAATGGTTCTATGATCTCGAATATATTCGTGCAAAACTAAATATTTGACCGTCAGAAATGGGAACAATTTAATCTCACTCATGGATAGAACATGATAGTTACTTTTTGTACATGGATAATGAAATAATGGATTGAAGTTACCGAATGAGTTTACTATTTTTACCATAATACCCTCCAATTAATTTTAATTAAAAATAAAAATTTATAATTTCTAGTGGATAAAAGTGAAAACAAAAGTTGATTTAAACTAAAATAATTCAAGTTAACTATATATTATTTTCTTTATGTATATATAGTATAGATATAGGTTAGTTATTAGTTACACCATAATTATTACAAGATTTATTAATTTTTGACAATTTAAAATAAAATTAGAACATTTTAGAAATGAAGGTAGAATTTTCTTTAATAATTTAAAGGTTAGGTCGGCTGGGAACTCGTTTCTTGGTTGTTTCTTATTTCATTTATTTATTTTATTTCTTTTTTCGTATGGTAACGTTTTATAAGACTTCTAATCGCATCCAAGACTGATAACTACAGCCAGTTCTCATTGCTTAATACTTGTTCTTTCATTATTGTAATACTTAATCACTTTATTCGAACGTTCCTTTCTTCACTTAAAGGTTATGATACACTAGTATATAAGTTTAACTTGATCATTAGGATTCCAACAACATTCAAAGGGATGACCGATCTCATCATTTCAACATGATAGATTAGCATGTCTCTACTCATAATACTCAAAACGAATATAGAAGTTCTATATTTAATAAAATTCGAACTCATGACTTTCGATAAATTTGATAATCTATCCATTTAAAGACCAAGATATTATTGGTGGATGGAGGTAGTACTTGTGTAAGTTCCTTTTATAGATAATCTGATATTTCCCTACCCCTTCTTTACAATCCTTGTTCGAACTTATGAACTCAATATATTTCATCGTCAACGTATTAGTGGTCGTTCAACCACTTAATATTGATTATCTCGGTACTTGACTACTTGTATAACTTTCATTACTACTTTTATTCTTCAAACATCTTAGGCTTTGTTTGGTCTTCAAAGAAGAAGAAGATTACAACAAAATATGAAAAAAATAAAAATGGCTTCTTCAAGTCTTCAACCTTGCCTGCTTGTCATCCTCCAGCTCATCTAAGAAGAAATAAAGTGATCCCCTGATACCATTATTACAACATTCTTCTGTATATAGAGAGATAAATAGTTCATTTATTGATAAAAACAATCCTTCCTTTTATATGACCCCTCAATGATTCACCTAACCACAATTATCCCAAAACAATTGTCACATAAATATTTTTCAGGGCATTGACTTTTACCAATCAAGAATCCAAAAATCAGATTTTTAACTCAAAACCCATTAACGTTCATCATTTAATTCACTCATTTTATTGATGAAAAATTTAATATTTACATAAATATTTTTTAGGGCATTGACTTTTATCTATCAAGAATCTAAAAATCAGATCTTTAACTCAAAACCCATTAATGATCACCCATTTTGAAGATGAAAAATCCAATTTTTATATTGTTGGTATTAATTATATCTACTGTTATTGTGATTGCTCAAGAGCAAGAAGATGTTCAATCACATTATTCCCAAAATGAGCCTTGGAGGATTCATACACTTTTTTCAGTTGAGTGTCAGAATTACTTTGATTGGCAAACTGTTGGACTAATGCATAGTTTCAAGAAAGCTAAACAACCTGGACCAATTACTAGGTTGCTGAGCTGTACAGACGAGGAGAAGAAGGAGTATAGAGGCATGGACTTAGCTCCCACTTTTGAAGTCCCTTCTATGAGCAGACATCCTAAAACTGGTGATTGGTTTGTACCAGACATCATTATCTTAGTACAGTTTAAGATTGTCTAGTTTTGAATTTCATGTTGACCTTTTTTGTTTTTGTTTTTGATAGTTAAGATTACAATAATTCCCAACCCCTCCCCTACTACAATTAGATTCGAACCGGGTCAACCGGTAGACCATTCGATTATCTCAACTTTTTTTGTTGTTAATGTTGAGCTCAAATGGTTATGTATATGTTGGATCATATTTGCTGAAAAATACTAGACATCATTATCTTAGTACAATTTAAGATTGTCTAGTTTTGAATTTGATGTTGACTTTTTTTTTTTGTATAGTTAAGATTCCGATAATTCCCAACCCCCTTCCACTATTATAATGACATTCGAACCCTTGACCTCATGGATCAAGGGGTGCTATCTCAACGGTTAGACCATTCGATTATCTCGACTTTTTTTTTTTAATGTTGAGCTCAAATGGTTTTGTATATGTTGGATGATATTTGGTGAAAGATACTAGGGAATGATAATTTTGTATATGATCAAATTAAAGATTGAATTTTTAAGGTACTTTACTATTAACATGATAATTTCGATTCAAATTACAGTTAAGAGTTAATTAAGGCTGCAGAGTTTGTTAATTTTGACAATTGAAAAATCGAACCAGACAGCTTTTTGAAATGGAGGGAGTAGTTCTTTTTTGTTTTTTGTATAATTTTTGTATTTTGTAGTCTTTGATATGAGTGTGTAGATTAATTCTGATATGTTCTTGTTTGGTGTTCATGTAAGGTATCCTGCGATTAATAAGCCAGCAGGGGTAGTGCACTGGTTAAAGTACAGTGAAGAAGCGAAAAATGTGGATTGGGTGGTAATTCTTGATGCTGACATGATAATTCGAGGTCCGATCATACCATGGGAGCTAGGGGCTGAAAAGGGCAGGCCTGTTTCTGCATATTATGGGTACCATAGCTCCCTCTAGTGATAATGATGTTAGTTTCTCATAAAAAAGCATCATGATATATTTTAGTTGTTAAACCATCATGGCCATTTTATTGATGGATTGTTGATATAGAGATACAGTTGTAAAACACTATTCAATCCAGACATGATGCAATGACCACTTTGACTAAAGCGTATTTATTAAAGATATTGAATCACTTGTCGTCCTCTTTGAAGCGATCTGGATTGTAACTGTATGGATAGTAATGCAATAGGGTCATTTTTTTGTTTATACGACTCTGCTTGTCCATCCTCTAAGTGGAAGCACTAACATTTTGTAACATGAAATAATAAAAATTCATGCATATGGTTGGTCTGAGCCGATGTGCAGGCTACCTTGTTCTTGTTCTGACTCATGAAATCAATCATGATAAGCTTTTTCCTTTTTCTAAATAAGTGTTCTGTTATTAACACTGTGATAGTCTTTATTATATACAAAATCGAAAGAGGGAAAGTGAACTTTATTAGAGAAAGTGAAATTTATGAGATTACAAACTTTGGTCACTAACAAGCTTGACTTTGGGGGCTGTTCTGTTGCATTATTGGTTGATGAGTGTTGATCATGACTCCTCATTGCGTGAGCGATGACCATATATCCCTTCATCTGTTATATTGTTTTCAAGCATGATTTTATAATTTATTTGTTTCCTGAATGACTATCTTTTTTGTTGATAGGTACTTGGTTGGTTGTGACAATATTCTAGCTAAGTTACACACACAACACCCTGAATTATGTGACAAGGTTGGTGGACTTTTAGCCATGCACATAGACGATCTTCGTGCTTTGGCTCCATTGTGGCTCTCAAAAACTGAAGAAGTACGAGAGGACAGAACTCATTGGGGGACCAATTATACTGGTGATATATATGCACAAGGGTGGATAAGTGAAATGTACGGGTACTCATTTGGTGCCGCTGAGGTTAGTTCTTATTGTGTTTTTTAAAAAAAAACTTTTTCTATCACATGTCTCTTGCTCATGAATGGATATATGCATCTCTAAGTGATGTCATCAATTCCGATATTTGCTTTTCCTTTTGACGTTTGATGTGCATCTTTTCAGTTTGCTAGTTGGCTTACCTTTGTTGTCGTGGGCTGTGTGCTTACTCTTATGCTTTCTCCAGTTTTCAGAAGATGTTCTCAAACCATTTGATTATCTTCATTTATCCTGATAGGAGAAGTATTTTATCAAGTTTCCAAATCATTTTATTACCTTACATTTTGCTGTGTTGTGTCCTTACTCCTTGTACTTCAAATCAAGTTTCCAACAGATTCAAGCCATCTGTTCTCTTGATGTATCCTTATGTGGAATTTCTTTTATCAAGTGCTGGGGTTCTCACTTTGTCCTGCTCCACCTTTTAAATGTGCTGGAACTATCTCATATATGCCACTTTCTCATGTTTGTTTGTTGTGCTGCTCTTTTTTATGCTTTTTAGGTTGGCCTCCGCCACAAGATCAATGACAACTTAATGCTATACCCAGGTTATACTCCGCGCGATGGTATTGAGCCCATTCTATTACATTATGGTTTGCCTTTCAACGTTGGAAATTGGTCATTCACCAAGCTAGACCATCATGAAGACAATATCGTGTATGACTGTGGTCGGCTTTTTCCCGAGCCTCCTTATCCAAGAGATGTGAGCAGATATTTTCTCTCAATCTATTGCATCTTACATTGTGAAGTCTGGCGTGACGTAGTGCCACAGTCTTGCTTACCCATGCATATAACTCTTAATTATTGAGACACTTGTGCAGACAGCTAACTTAGCAGTCCTAGCTTTCCATTGCCAATTTCTTTGCACGATTACAATGTTCTGACGAAACGAGACATAATTACACATGGCTTAAATTAGGCTTTTCTTGCTTCTATAATACACTTTTAGGGATTTTCTGAAGTTTATTAGGACTCTTATGCTTAATTAATACTCCGTATATATGAAGAATAATATATATCCGTGAAGCAAAATAGGGCCATTATTCTATTCAGATAGTCACCCTTTCACTGGTTAAGGTAGTTAATTTATTCAGTATGTAATGTGGACAGATGCTCTAACGACTATCAGTGTAGTTTGCTGGTGCAACCATTGCCTTGTGTAATTGCTAATTTGCCATTTATTAAACTTATTCATTACTGTGGCAATATGTTTGATCATAGAATGAAGGAAAATGAACTTGTAATCTATTCATCTTTGCAGGTGAAAGAAATGGAACCAGATTACAATAAAAGAAGGGGGTTGTTTCTGAATATTGAGTGTATGAATACTTTGAACGAAGGTCTTCTGTTACAGCATGCAGCCTATGGTTGTCCAAAGCCAAAGTGGTCAAAATATTTAAGCTTTTTGAAGAGCAAAACATTTGCAGATTCGACTCGTCCCAAACTTCTGTCACCCAAAAGTCGTCAGATAATGGAAGTAGACAGCAAACCAAAAGTTGTTGAAGAAGCACAGACCAAAAAAGTTGTAAAAGAAGCACAGGCCAAAACAAATGCTGATGAACAACCAAAGATCAAACCAAAAATCCATACTATATTTTCCACAGAATGCTCCTCTTATTTTGATTGGCAGACTGTAGGACTTCTACACAGTTTCTACCAAAGTGGCCAGCCTGGAAATATCACCAGGCTGCTAAGTTGCACTGATGAAGAATTAAAGCAATATCAGGGCCATGATCTAGCGCCAACCCATTATGTTCCATCCATGAGCCGACATCCATTAACTGGAGATTGGTACTGTTTCAAGTTGGTTATCATTATTTTACTCTATTCCTAGAATATAAGAATTACTTAGGTGGAGTTAAGAAGGCTAATTCCACTTGCAATGCACCCCTTTTTTTAAAGAAACTAACATCTTTTTGACAAACAGATTCAATATTGAAGCATTTGCATAAACCCGATTTTAAATGTTTAACTAATATGGACTGATCTCTTTCAAAAATGGTTAAATCCTTGTCAGGTATCCAGCCATTAATAAACCTGCTGCAATTGTTCATTGGATTCATAATGCGAAAATTGACGCTGAATATATTGTTATATTAGATGCTGACATGATCATGCGTGGACCCATTACACCCTGGGAATTCAATGTGGCAAAAGGCCGTCCTGTTTCTACTCCTTATGAGTAAGTGTAATGGCCACGGTTTTCCAATATTTATGTTGTTGGTTTCTTGAATTGAAATTGGTCCTTGTGAAGTATATGTGTTGAATGCTTGCAGTCATAATGATTATTTCTCAGTTCCTTATCTTTTCCTTTCACTTGATTTGGCAGCTACCTGATTGGATGTGATAATGATCTGGCAAGACTCCATACCCACTATCCTGAATATTGTGATAAAGTTGGAGGCGTGATAATAATACATACTAATGAGCTCCACAGATTGGCCCCCCTGTGGTTGCACAAGACTGAAGAGGTTCGACATGACACATCTCATTGGTCAAAAGATTTTACTGGAGATATATACGAGTCTGGATGGATCAGTGAAATGTACGGTTACTCATTTGGTGCCGCAGAGGTATACATCATTGATTTTTAATTCCAAGTTTTGCACATAATATTTTAAACCCCGAAAGTTATAATATTACACTATTTCATTAGTTTGCTAGTGAAGGGGTCTAGATGGAGTTTCAAAACCGCTCTTTTGTAAAAAGGCCCAGCTTATCTGTAAGCTATCTTCAGTAGCTTACTTATAAGCTCCATGAAAATGTTTATTTAAATACTCCATCAGACTCGGCATCTTAAATCCAACTCTTAGTGAGTGGGTTATTCTATATTAAAGGAACACTATATATTTATTTTTCCTGTTGCAGTTGAGACTGCGGCATATAATCAGTAACGAGATTCTGATATACCCTGGATATGTTCCTGCACCTGGTGTCAATTATAGAGTGCTACACTATGGATTAGAGTTTCGAGTTGGGGAATGGGGTTTTGACAAAGCAAATTGGAGGCATGTTGATGTGGTCAATAAATGTTGGGCTAAGTTTCCAGAGCCCCCGGATCCCTCAACTCTTGACCAAAGTGATGAGGAAGCCTTTCAGCGAGATTTGCTTAGCATAGAATGTGTGAGGACATTGAATGAAGCTCTATACCTACACCACCAGAGAAGCAAATGCCCTGATCCTAACTTGTTGCCAGTATTACATGAGGTGACAGATACTGAAATCAAGAAGACAGATACTGAAACTAAGAAGACGACTGAAACCGAGCCTAAGCAGACGACTGAAACTGAGCCCTTTATTGAAACTAAGACTTCAAGAAACTCTGCAAAGGTTGACCGTATTCATGCCATTAGACTTGGTACAAATCCAGACAATGATTCTCTGGAATTATCCCCACCTGTGACGAACCAAACAGATCCTGGGGCAACAAGTCAAAGTTTCATTTCTATGAGATTATGGATCATTGGCTTATGGACCCTTTCTATATTTGGTTTTATTCTTGTAATGTCAATGATGCTATCCAGTCGTAGACAGAAAAAGCGATCCAGAAATCTTAAGGGCAAAAGAAGATCAACGTATTCTGGATTCTGGGATATCAATGGGCACGATAAGCATTCACGTAGTGGTGACTCATCATAGATTCTTGGAGCAATCTAATGAGCATTTCGATACACAAGGATGACGGTGTGAGGTATGGTGCTTCTGATTCAAAGTGTGCAAAACATAGATAATCCTAGAGCCTGCTGACAACTTCATATCATTTTCGAATGCATCCTTCTGCTGCACAGTTTCGCCAGAACAACATTGGTAATCCTTTTCTTCGTTACTTATTCGGGAATATGAAATTTAGACTTGGGGTTCTTCCAGAAAAGAGCATTTCTTATATCTTGAAGAGGAAAAGATATAGCCATTTTTTGCCTCACTCTACATCTGCAATCTGCATGAATGTATGTATGTTATGTTTACTTTTAGCTGTTGTGCAGTTGTTAAGTTACCAGACTGAATAATTATGTAAAAGGCTGAGAAACTATAAAGAATGTAGAGAAACTTTTTCAATGTATGGATGGAAATTTTGAAGGTTATTATCACTAATCGGACTGTAAAAATCATTAGACAATTTATTCGCTACATCAGTTTTTATAATTCTATCGACAATAAGAGACTAATTTATTAAATTTATGCATACTTAAGAAAATATTTTCCAGCAAATAGTTATTCAATACAACTATGTCCCAATATCATTGTCCAAAGTAAAAAGCTTTCCCCAATGAAAAATAATTCCAGTGCTTTAATACGCTCTTTCATGTATTACTAATCTAACTCTCATAAAGAAATGGACCTCAGAAGGGGTTGCCAAGTTAGTGCTTATAATCTAATTTATAAGATATCCTAGATTAACTCATTCGTGATATCTCAAAAATGTAAGCCTTTCATTTAATCACACAGAATAGCCACACTCTAAAATAAATTTTCTAAATTATAGCAATAGTTAATTGATAATTTCACACTTTTAAATTTTAGCAATAGTTAATGGAATCATATTGATACAATCACTAACGTGATCAATTTACTCACTACTGTAACTTATCTACACGAAACCTTCCATCTTTTTATCAATACTTTTGTAATCTCAGCTACAATTTTGTAATTAATTTATGGACAACTTTTAAGCTGAGGAGAAAATAAAATTTGAAACTTAAAAAAAATATTGTCTGAACTAATTATACGATAAGCACGCATATGAGTATAATTGAACTACGATCTGCTTTTTCATCATCGATTTTATTTATATAATGGCCTGATATGTATCTTTTAAAAAAATTACTTCCTAAAAATACACTTAAATTATTTGATTTTAACCAGAAGGCCAAGCTGACAGAACTTGCACGCGGCGGCCATTTAGTTCACCCCTCACCAACACTCGGCATCAGCTGACCGCAGCAGGGTGCAGTCAAATAAATTATGCTGCAGCGTGATAAAAAAAAAAAATTTTGTGTTGTTTCTAATTAAGGAGAAAAATATAAATGAATGTGCTAATAATATAATTTATAAAATTTTAAGAAAAATATGTTATAAATATATCATTTTTTCTAAAAAATTTCAATATAAATTAATATTTTAAAATTTTGAGGACGACCAAGACTCATTCTGTCCTGTAAATAACTCCTGGGCCACCTAACTGCAGGTCCCCATTAAAATAAATATTATATATATATATTTGATGAGTTCTACCATATTAAGATCTTTACTGTTACAATAATCCCGCTCCTAAAGATTTCTCTATTGAAGACTTCAAACAAAATGGGCTTGCAATTTAATTTTTACCCCTGCCCCCCAGTCCTTAACCAACTTACCAACCTACCACGCCTTCATACATCACCGACCCCCATGTGGATATACTATAGGAATCATTTTCATTCCATCAAACACACGTCTTTCAATGAAAAACTCAATTCTATATTCCATTCGCCTTTGATCATTTATCAAAAACTTTACTTTATTATAACCTATCGTTATTTATCAATACAACTTTTATCAAATTCATTTTAATATCCTTTTTATCGACGATAACTTTATCTCTTCTTGAAAATTATACAATCAATGATTATATTAATAAATTAATTTTCTATCCACACGAAGTTGGGTCAAAGAGCTATATTACTCATAATGCTCAAATCGAATATTTATAATGATAAGGATCGATTTAAATAATAAAATACTCTTCTAATCAATCAAATTAATTCGGTATTTAATTTGGAAGATAAAACTAATACCTGTATTTTATTACTGTACTAATTATAGTGCTTAGCCAACACGCACAAGTTCGGTTGACCAATTGATGATCACCTTACTTCCCAACTTCTCTATCAATTATTGAATCTTTTAAGTAATTGTCCTATTATATAGGAGTAATAATCATTCAATCTCTCAACTGTTCCATCAAATTTTCTTCTTTCAAGAAAATGAAGAGGGAGGGTAGACAACGTGGTATGATCCGAACGTACCCCATCATGTCCCAAAACATTGTCCCAATTCTTGAAAATTCAACCAACAAATTGAGCTCTCCTCCAACTGCAGGACTCTTCACAAAAGTGTCCCAAAAACCCACAAATCATTCCAAGTTTACTGGAAAATGTGGACGTCCCAAATGCATTTCTTGCCATATTCATCCAGCTAGCAAGTCAAAGGACAAAGTCAAAGGTATTGTTGATAGTGGAAATTATCGAATAACTAATGGTATAGTTAGAACAGTTTTCATAAATTCAGAACAATATTTGCTTAAAGGACAATATTATTCGTATTCAGTTTTGTTGAATTTCAACAAATACTATGAAATTATTTTGTGTGTGTTTAATATTCAAACAATAAATCTAATCAATGTGAAACGAACAATAATCATTTAAATATAATAACATATTAGTTAATCAAGTAGGGGTAAAATTGTACTTTAAGCAAATATTGTTTGTGAAAATTACTCTGGTTACATCATTAGTTTTATCGAATAAATGCTTAAGTTAAGTTAATTAATTAAGTCGAATAAATACATCATACGGTCCAATAAATTTTTTTTAAGTGGTATTAAGAAAATTTGTTACAGGTACACAGAAGATGAGGTCACGTGATGTTGTTTCGAACTACAAGTTGATCACTTGGGGGGTTGTGGATTCTGGGTCTGGCTTGAAATTTTCTGGGGTTTCTGCTACTGGGATTTTGGATTTGTTGGGTAATAATTATTATGTTGATAATTATGATGAAGATGATGATGATGTTTTTGAAGGGTCAGATGATTATGAAGATTCATCAAATTCAAGGTTTGAAATTGAGGAAACCAATGATGATGAGAATGTTGATGATGATGATGTTATGAGCTTTTGTGAGGTTGATTTGGTTTGGGAACAAATGGATGAAGATTGGTGTATAGTGGATGAAATATGATTATTAGCTTTGGGAAAATGAAATTGTAAATTTAATAATTGATTGAATATCAAAATTAATCATTGTTGTCTTATAATAGGTGCTGCACACCTCAATTAATTCTGCTCGTAGTTTAATATTTTCCTTATGTATACAAAAATTATTGTGTGATTAATGCGAAGTTGAAATTGATGCTTACCTAATTGAGTGTTTTTTGATATTCATTGATTTAATGAAATATGTTTGTTTAATTGTGTTTTATATATGGCTTCAGTATGATTTATTTAGTTACAATAATTAAAATATAGGTTGAATTAAGTCATGTTTACTGTATCAATTCTTTAACAATGAGACTTTAACATATATATATATATATATATATATAGCCAATGTTGAAAACAAACTTGTGACAAAAATTTGTAGCACATTTCTAGTATTGGGTTCTGTAATTAAGCTAAGAGCGTTTTATAAATTATACTACATCCTTAAACTCATGTCATTCGTTGCATCATCATAAAATTATCACTTTTTTATCCAATGATTGGTTATTGACTTATTGTTCAACCCATTTTTTTGTCTACAAACATAACTTTTAAGTAGTCATATATATATATCTTTTAAAAGGAATTAGTAACCCAAATAATTGTTTCTCCTAAAGCGAACAATAAGTTCATGACTACTAGATGAGCCATTACAAATACTAGAACAAATCGAGCTATTATTACAATTACCAAGATCATGACATCATTTAAGATTATCGATACATCCAATATCCGTGAAATACCAAAAAACACAATTTTTTTTATCACACCATTCTTCTTCCATCTTCTTCCATATTCAATCCCTTGGTTGTAGGACGAATTGCAAAATTGTTGCCTTTTCTTTTGTTTTGTTTTTTTGTTAAAAAAAGAATTGAATTGATTGAAAATCCCCCTCTTTTTTTGGTTGTTGTTCACATTTATCCAACCAAATTAATTGAAGTGACAATCATATCAATTTTCGCAAAAAAACTTTCATCTTGAATTGTCGATCATTTGATAATTCGAAATGAAAACCTCCTTCTACATCATATAAACCAACTAAATATCTATGAGTGATTTTCTAATACGAAATAGCATTTTTTTAATATGTGCCCACTAGTCACTGTTAAGATTTAAAATTATAAAAATAAAAAATATATATATTTAACAAATATTTTCATATCAAAATCTCACGAATTCAGATCAAATATTTTCAGACCATTTAGTCCCTCGAACTATATTTTCGCCGATTCACCACCGACAATATTTTCTATCTGGGTTAACAGCTCATATTTCACTGCTTCGACTGAGACTAGCCGCCTGCTTCGAATCTCGGCACTATATTTTAAATTTCCTTCGACACGTGATCATATTTTCAGTCTGCTTTACCTCGAGCCATATTTTTCACCCTGCACTGTTATTTTCTAATCGCTTCAACCCCGACCATATTTTAACACTGCTTCGACCCCGACCATATTTTCGCCCGATTCGACTCTGAATTATTTTCACTGCTTTCGACGGGGACTATATTTTCGCCTGCTTTCGAATTGGAGCAATTATATTTTCGGCTTATTTCGACCAAGGACAAGCCAGCCTCTCGAACTATACTTTCTTCCCGATTCACTCCTCCCGCCATATTTACAACCTGCTTCGCCTTAACTATATTTTCAGCCTTGCTTTCACGTATTCATATTTCGCCTTGCTTTGACCCCGTGACTGATATTTTCTTCCGCTTGACCACGACCATATTTGTTTATTTCAAATTCTGAAATTAGTATTTTAAATTGCTTTAATTCTCGAATATATTTTCAAATCTGTTTCGACTCCTGACCATATTTCTCATGCTTTCGATCGACCATATATTTTCTACTTCCGTCAGCCTCGAAACCATATATTCGTGATTTGAAATGTCAATTATTTTGTTGTACCAATCGGATATTAGCTCGGTAGTATGTTATTTCTTTGCTAGTGGTCAAGCTTCCTGATACGTAAAATTTGCCACAATATCAACGAATCCTAACATTGGAACCAAACGAAAACCAATTGAAACTGAATAGATTTTCAATTTCGAGAAAATTGAATTTAAATAATGTTTGATTCTAATCATACTCTCAATGTAACTGAAACACATTTTTATAGATTACCATATGTTCTAAGATTGAAAATATCACTGTTGAAGCCCAAATAAAATAAACCTTCAACAAAACAAAAGATACAACAACTCCACGAGCCAACCACAGTACCCTCTTCATTCCAGCGGCAGATATATCGTTACGCCTACTACTCAGCCCTCAATCTTCCACTCTCTTTCTTCGCGTTTCCCCAGATAGTTCCCTTACACCACGAAATCAAAGCCAAACCTCTCATTATTACTCATAACCCCAAATTACCCCTCATCTCCTACCTAATTGCACCTTTATGGCTTTATCATCCAATTTTCAGTGCTTAGTTTATTTTGAGTCATTCTATTTTTTTACTTAATTTAATAAAAAAGGAACAAAAAAGAAATTTTATTTTGAAAAAATAATCCTTAAATTAAAGGATGTAGGGATATATTTCGTTAAAATCATGGTACATATTTTAATTTTTACTTTTAAATTAAATTTTCAAACAAAACAATTCCACTCTCATAATCTTAATATAATGTGACATATAATATGATAAAGTAAGTCCTCTTCAATCACTATCTTTCCAATTATCTAAAGTTATACAATAAGATAAAGAAGTTTGATACTCCGTATATTACAAAAATATCATATTCCAAATCAATATTTATGATTAAGATTTCAACGAATGAGATAAGAATAAATTTGTTTGAAAATAAATTTGTTTAAAAATAATAGCATAATAAATATCACTTTTATATTTTTTCAATACATTTTTTGACAATTTTGTCTATTTAAATTAACAACCAAATAATGATATTATTTTAATTAATTATCATTTTATATTTTCAACTATTTTTTTTAATTTATTTGCAAATGACTAAAATAACAATTAAAAAAACGGAATAAGTATTATACAAAAAGGATAACAAACAATCAATTCTCTATAAATTATAAACACCCTCCACATGCCCAATTCAGTCATTTACATTTGTCCTCCCCCCCTCAATATTAATATAATTTCATATAAGCACATTTCGAATAAAAAAATCCAATCTTTTTATTTATTTTCCAATAAAAATCCAATATTTTTCCGATTCAATCAATTGCAATCGAAAATGGCAACAGGGTTACTCCGGCGAGCCATGACGCGGGTGGTGGCGCAACCACCTCCCGCGGCGAGGTTAGTGGCGGCGCGTTTTCACGCGGCGGAAGCGGAAGCACAACAAGTGGAGCCAAAAGCAAAAGATTCATCATCAATGAAGACTTTCCAAATCTATAGATGGAACCCAAATAACCCATCGAAACCGCATCTTCAAGACTTCCAAATTGACCTTAAAGATTGTGGACCCATGGTGCTTGATGCCCTTATCAAGATCAAGAATGAGATTGACCCATCGTTGACTTTCAGGTATTTAATATTATAATTTCAGCTTAATTAGTTTACTACTTTATTTATAGATGTTTAGGAATGATAAAGATTACTACTTTAGTGACGTTTTCACGTTTTCGCATAGGAGGAGTTTGATTATTCTTAAACTATATTTTTAAGAAGTATAAAAAAATAATACTATGAAATTATTTTAGAAAACGAATGGAATTATATAAATTTTATATTTATTAGAATAATGAATAATTAGTAATTGATGGTCAAAGCTGCATTTCGAGTTGATTGAATTTGGATTGGAAGGAGTACTTTATTTATAGATGTTTCAGAATGATAAAGATTATCGTTGAATCACAATAGAATCTCTAAAATATGCTCTTAAAAGATTGTGGAGTTTACTTTTTCATGGTTAAAGATTAACTAATTGTTTGGTATTCATTGTCACCCAAAACTTCGATTTTAATCAAAATGAATCAAATCTCAAAGAATACTCCTTTCATCCCAAAAAGATTGTCGAGTTGAAAAAATTTATTTGTGTTTGAAATTTTAAAATTCAACTCATCAAAATTCAAAATGTGACAATCTTATGGATGAATGGAGGGAGTATAATATTATTATATCTCTAATTCTCTATCTAACAAATCATATCAAATCAACAATAATTATTGTTCCTAATATATGCAATAATGATATCTTCGATATCAGGAGGTCTTGTCGTGAAGGGATATGTGGCTCTTGTGCTATGAACATTGATGGATCAAATGGGTTGGCTTGTTTGACCAAGATTAATGCAGGGGAGAAGAGTAGTGTGACGCCTTTGCCTCATATGTTTGTGGTGAAGGATTTGGTTGTTGATATGACGAATTTTTATAATCAGTATAAGTCGATTGAGCCGTGGTTGAAGAGGAAGAGTAAGAATGAGGGAGGGAAGGAGATTTTGCAGACGAAAGCGGATAGGGCGAAGCTTGACGGGATGTATGAGTGTATTTTGTGTGCTTGTTGTAGCACTTCTTGTCCTAGCTATTGGTGGAATCCTGAGTCTTATCTTGGTCCTGCTGCTCTTCTTCATGCTAATAGGTATTGTTTTTTGTTTGCTTTTTTTTTTTTGTGTTATATGGTATTTGTGAATTGAATATTTGTTTTTGGTGTTATGGTATTTGTGAATTGTATCTATGTGTTTGGAGAGCATTTGGAAATGTTTTGGTGGATTAATTTGCATTAATATTTTACCGTTTCAAGTAGTCTTCAGTGTGGGGGTTGGGAATTAGTAGAGAAGATTTGGGCGTTTCATACGTTTTTTATGTATGGAGTCGTTACTGGTTGCTACTATGTATTTCTAGAGAAGAGTGTGGGATGGGGTTAATGCTGTTCACTGGTGGTGATTATTCTGATTTTTGAATTTTCAAATTTTAAAATTTTCCTTGACTTTTAGTTGTTGGTTATTGATTGTAGTACGAATGCGGATATTGCTACTTTCCTTGTAATTGATGAATTATGGTTTAGTTTCATATGTTCCAGTTTTGGCTCATCTCTAACCATGTCGGAAAATCTGTTTTTCTTAGCAATTATGTACTTTCCTTTCTGATAGGATCTAATTATCCGTTTTCTCATAGGCATCATTGTGTTGTTTCCAGAATAAACCACTAACAAAACCGGATAGGATCCAGTTATTCTTGATCGTAGGCATGATTATGTTGATGTCCAGTATAAACTACTAATGGTGTGTTTGTTTTACCCATGGAATTGGAGGAAAACTCAATACAAATTTGAAAAAATTGTAGAGTTATCCTCCAATCCCAATTCCATGGGTGAAAACAAGCACACACCAATTGTTGTTGCAAAACCGGATTAACTACTTCAAGAGGAATGCTGGAACATAAAATCTGTTTGTTAGATTAATCATTGTAGAAACTAGTAAGTCAACCATCCCGAAGATATCAGCTTGAGAATTAATGAGAACTTACGTCTTCTGTTGTGATTTTTCTCCATTGGATTGCATCTTTTTTATTACATGTTTGGATGTGCTTTAACCACCTAGCCGATCAGTAGTCTTACTATTATTGATGTTTTCCTTTTTTAGAAATCCCTAAAGTAGTTTCTATTTTGACTAATTGTGAGATGCAAAAATGGAGGGGAAAAGAGTATGTGAGATAAATTTGAATTCCCTTTAAAATTTGTAGAAAGGTAGAAGTCCCTAACAAAAAGGGATGGAGGGAGTATGTAATATGTATAGCTTCAGAACAAATTGTTATCGGGTATGATCTATGAACAAGAATGCTACTGTGGGTAGTCTGCACTCTGTTTCCGTGTTCCACATATTTGCTAAATTTTGTGCATAATATTGGTGATGTCGTCAGCTAGATTACAATCACTATCTATCAATTTACAACTTTGAGAGTTTTAAGTTCCATTAATATATCCTTGATTTTAACCTTTGTCATCATGTGTTGACGATTAGTGTGGACTTTAGACGGTTAAAAGTAGTGATTCATCCTGAAATGTAAATTTGTGATTCATTTGCTAAGATGTGTTTGTTGCTGAATACAGATGGATAATGGACAGTCGTGATGAGTACACCCAAGAGCGTCTAGATGCAGTGAACGATGAGTACAAGCTTTACCGCTGCCACACCATCTTGAACTGTGCTCGTGCTTGTCCAAAGGGATTGAATCCTGGGCAGCAAATCCAAAATATCAAGAAACTTGAGCCAACAGGTTGATACAAGGATACATGGCATTAGTGATCTCCAGTTGGGTTCAATGGAATTGTGTAAGCATTGCTTCCGAAAATAATGTATGCGCCAGACGTGATTGTCAAATCCCGAATTTTCTTTTGGATTATTTTGGTTTTAGGAATAATTACATACTAAATAATGATTCTGGTGGTGTTATATATTTCCATCCCATATCTCTGATAGTTTTGCTGGCTTCATGTCTTGAAGTCATATTCAACAGGAACTATTGTTCTAATTCTGAAATTATTTCAATATAGAACACCTGCTGAATGAATTTGTTGGTGTGACTTGTGAGTGATCATGGCTTATCATAAGATTGTACTTAGCTCTGGTTACATCTGGCTAGAAGCTAATATGTTTTTTTTATGTCCGCGTACTTAATACTCCCTCTCTCCTTATCAATTTAAATGATTGTTTAGGTTTAAAGTAATTTATTAAAGATATATGTAATCTTTTGTCATGTACTAATTAGAGTTTATCATTACATTTTAATATGACTTATATTGATACGAAGGGTATACCAAATTGTTTTAGGATTCAAATCTAGCAGGTCCTGACCTATTACCATTTGCATGTGTGCTAGACAATTGCACATTAACAGGACCTAATTTGTTTGTGTAACAAGAGTATTTTTTTCCCTCAGCAACACTAGTTACTAGTACTTTTACCAATTGCATTTCTTGCAACTGTTAAACCCTTACAATTTATTATATAATCTCTGATTCATATTTTTCAATTTTTTAGTGACTTAAAAATGTATTCTATTCACCATTTAACCGTAAATCATCTCTGACCTAAATGCATCTAATAGTGAGCTAAATCAAGATCATTGATCAACCATAATAAGTCAATACAAAGATTACTGCAAAACGTTTATATAATCTGGCCGTGATTACTTCAATTCAACATGTGAAGTTGTTAGAGGCTTAATCTTGTTTGAAGAAAGTAGTTCTTCAACTTCTAATTTTGGAAAAACTTAGTCACCAATAGGCAGTATCCTATAATTCCAACGGTTTTTTTTTTTTAATTTGTGTTCTAGGTTAAATTTTTTGTTTCAAAATATTTGTCATTTTAGTATATAAAATTATATTTCTACATTTTCAATGATCTTTTGACTTTTTTACGAAATTATCAAACAAATCCAACGATATAATTTTAAATAATTATTATTTTATATTTTTAATACACTTTTTATTTTCTTTAATCTATTTATAAATGGTTAGAACGATTAAAAAAAAAAGGAGATAGTATTTGGTAAGGTCAGCTGGTCATGAGGGATAGGTGACCAAGGAGACCGGCTTAATCAATGGCCAAATTCTGATCATCTACTCCACCCAGTCCCTTACAAAACCCATTTCGAATATTCTATTCTTTCGATGCTCTTTTATACTTATAATTCATATATTAATATCTCGACTACTTGGATTTATAATACACAATCTTTTATAAGTATGATGACGAAGTTCGATCCGATAACATAGTACATAATGTATAAGCATATCTAACTAAGTATCGTTTTGCATTAATTCCTCAACTGTTTCTTCCTAACTATCATCATTCAGTCACTCACAAATTCACAGCTACATATAGCCCCCACCCCACCTCCATTTTCCCAAATCACTAACTTGCACGCATGCATTAAATCAAACAATTAATATATACATATTTTTATTCACACTCTAAATTTTCCAAGAATCAATTTTTATATACTTAGTATTATTAAAAATCATATATCTTTGAGATCTGTTTCATAAAAAAAGATGGAATTTTTCTTGCTTACAATGCTTAAATCTCAACCATTATGGTTTATTTTGCTATTTATTTTAGGTTCTTTTAAAATCTTGAAACTTTTAGTTTCAATTATTTTTTGGGTTTATGTTAATTTTATCAGACGAGGCAAAAACCTTAAAAAATATGGTTCATGGGCACTTGTAACTGGACCAACTGATGGCATTGGAAAGGGTTTTGCTTTTGAATTAGCAAAAAAGGGTCTTCATTTAGTATTAGTTGGTAGGAATCCAGATAAGCTTAATGATGTAAGTAGTGTAATAAAAGTGAAGTACCCAAAAATTCAAATCAAGAATGTGGTTGTTGACTTTTCTGGGGATTTAGATGAGGGTGTGAAGAGGATTAAGGACGAGATTGAGGGGTTGGATGTTGGGTTGTTGATTAATAATGTTGGTGTTTCTTATCCTTATGCTAGGTTCTTTCATGAGGTTGATGAGAAGCTTTTGGCTGATTTGATCAAGGTCAGAAATGAAAAATGACATCCTAATTATATATTAGCTTTATTTGTTATATTATCTTTAAAGGTGACCATGTTTCAGATAGCGGAGCCTCGTGACTCAACGAAGCCGATTTCCTATACCAACAACATGCTGTCGATCCTATCACACGGCTTGTGTATTTAATTGCTTATTGCCTCATTTTGAAGTATACCCTACTGACGAGTAGAAGCGGCTGCGGTCCTCTTATAAAAAAGCTTTATTTGTTATATTAGAAATAATAAATCATTGTGACTAAAAGGTTTTTGTATTTTATTATATATTAGCTGTATTTGTTATATTAGAAATAATAATCATTGTGATTCGTGTGTTACTTTTATGTGTATTTTATGGTTGTTCGAAAATTTGAATTTTATAAAGATAATTCGAGCACTCTTTAGTCGTTACTAATGTTCTAGATACGTCCCTGGTTGTGCCAATGTGAGGATCACTGCCATCTCCGTTGTTCTTCCTGATGATTAAGAGGAAGAAAGGGGCTATTGTGAATATTGGTTCTGGTGCTGCTATTGTAATCCCCTCTGATCCTCTGTATGCTGTATATGCTGCAACTAAAGCGTAAGCATTTTTCAAAAGCTGCCACCTTTTTAATTATTGATTTGACAATGATGCTTTGATCTTAAAATAACTTTTCCCTAGGGACATTGTACGCATTCTAGTTAATTATAGATTTGACTTGTTTATTTTCGTAATATAAATGGTCAAAGCTTGACATGAAAAACGTCAATTAAATGGAAATTGGAGGTTGTATAATGTTTCTTGCTGTTATATGTCACACATTTGAATCTATAGTACTGCTAATAGTTGAAGGAATCAGTTTCATTAATTAGATTTGTTTGATTTGAATTGGATTCGATTACTTTTTAAATGTCTGTTAATCCGGGTTTGCATAGGATGGTATGTATGATGATTTGGTAAATGGTACAGGTATATTGATCAGTTTTCACGATGCCTTTATGTGGAGTACAAGAAGAGTGGTATTGATGTGCAGTGCCAGGTACTGCATTCTTCTCCTTAGTTTGATCTTGTCCACGTACGTTTTCTCTCAATCCGATTAAAACTGAATCATTCACATCTCAGGGAGGGTATAAAAAGAAGAGCAGTTAGTTTAGTCCATATGAGTTTCCTTATACCACATTTTAGGTGTCTATGACCTAGTCCATTGATGTGAGGGTTTGATGGCTCTTAAGTCTTAACTCAACATGAATATGTATCCATAATGTCACAGCAATTCGAAACCACATGTCCTAAGATTAAGATTTAAACCATCATAATTGATAAATATGGGGATGTAATAAAATCAGATACAGGCTGAATTTTATGGAGTCCATCTCCAACCAGAACATTGTTCATCTACTCTGTCTATTTCTGTAGTTGTGCTAGTATGTACCTCTTCATGTTAACCATGTCTTTCCCAATTTGACAGACTGTTACTGAGTTTCATGAGTTCAAGCTATGATCCTCTATATTGATGTTTGCATCTTGCTTATTTTTGATATTGTTAAAAAGCTATCCGATTCAAATGAGATAAATGTTTTTACGTTCTTTACGTTTTGTTAGTTCTTCTTGTAGTTTTAAAAGCTGTGCATGTGTCAATAATATGTAGGACTTCCATATTTTACTCATTTTCTCCTGCCTAAGAATTATAATGAACCTTTACAAACAATTATCTTATTATCATCTATTTCTCCTATCATTAGGTTCCTCTATATGTGGCTACAAAAATGGCATCAATAAAAAGGTCATCTTTCTTCGTTCCATCAACTGATGGCTATGCAAAGGCTGCAATGCGCTGGATTGGCTATGAACCTCGGTGCACACCTTACTGGCCCCATTCCCTTCTATGGGGCTTGCTCTCTTCTTTGCCAGAGTCAATGATTGATGCCTGGCGGCTGAACTACTGTCTTGGGATTAGGAAAAGAGGACAACTCAAGGACTCCATGAAGAAGGAATAATTGCGAAGCTCTCACTGATTCATGTGTTTGTACTTCTGTTTGTTATTTTTGCACTCTTTTGATGAATATGAGGAGCAAACTTTCTTGGATTTGAGATATAACCAGTTAAGACATATTCGCATCTATTAGTTCTCCAGCCCTTACGTATTTTGATATGTGGTTACGTTCTTGCCTGTGCCCCACACTTCTCTGTTGTGGAATTGAAGGTACATTTTCATGTAGTTGTTGAAGTAACTGAGAAATTATATGTTCTAAAACTTCTATGTTTGTTCGAGTAGTTGCATTTGGTCGACATATATTTATATTTTTCAACTATAGGTTATTTTTGTGTATGAAATCTGATCATTACATAATGAATATAGCATCCAAAGTACATTTCAAAATTAGCTTAGATTAAAATATATCCTTACAAGCTTTTGTAGATGTCTTCTTGATGCAAGCACCTTCTAAGTTCTAATAGGAGATGCTGATAGTTAAATGCACAAATTTAAAGAAATAACTAATTGCCACTAACACTTGGATAATGGAATAGATTAATTGCTCAGGGTTGTCTATAGTATACATTGTAAGGCTCAGGGGGGAACAACTGGAAATCTGAATAGTTGTGCCAGAGTGATAATACTGGACTTAAGTCACAAACAATAGCACACTTAAGAGTGCATCTGACTATGCTATTTGAACATCTCTGTCTACCACTGTTTGTTGAGCTTCTTGATCAAACTCAGTGTTTGTTCTACTTTTAAAAGATTTCCTGCTTAACATACGGCCTATGGTACTTGATTTAGAGACAGAGCGAGATCTACTTTTACCATCTAGTTCTTCCAAGATAATCTTCATACTGTCATCAAACCGACGCCTAAAAGTTGGATATCTTGATACGGATTTGGTAATCCCTCGAAGTCTTCATTGAACAAAATCTTAAGTAAATGATTGGAACCGAGTATATGTACAAAACCAGATTGATCGAAAGATTCAACCATAAAAATATGGAGTTACCTTCGCGCTAATGCATCAAGCTCAGCTCGTCTCAGCACAGAATCAGGCGGTGCAGCAGGATTTTGTTTTCCTAACCTCTCTGAATCTCCACTCAACAGAACTAGTTTTCCAAGATACTCCTCTTCAGCTTCAGAAAGTTTTTCAGCTTTGATCTGATCTTTGATGACCAAGAGGGGATTAAGAAACCAATCATAGAATTTGTCTTTGGGTCTGTTGCTGCTTGTTATTTCGACACCATCACCTGCATTGTTCAATTTTTTTTTCTTTTTTCATTATCCTTCTGATTAGAGAGAAAGAAAATCGAAGAAAAAGGTTTTCTTACTCAATATAAGCCCGGCTGAATTGGATTTAGCAGAACGTAGTAGAGTTTGAAGGATCGAATAGGCAGGTAAACCAATGCTTATCACTCCACGGGTGTCTCTATTAGACTTGGCATTCTCAATGTCCTTCAAGGATATTATACCTTCAGACACCATGGACTCACCATACTGTTGGCACCAAATGAATAATCTATCCAGAAGCTACATTTCACAACGAGAATGGATTAAAAAACAGTGTACTGGAAAATAAATAAAATGGAAGCACCAAAAGATGGTTTACTGGAAACAGGATGATGTCGCTTGCTGTACAATAGGTTTTTACCTCAAGTGGCTTCAAGTCAATCAATGGATTATTCAAAGAACTTGTCCGAGACACTGTCTTCTTAAAGGAGTTAGGCTTTGAGAAAGAAGATGAAGCAAGAGAGGTTGTCCGAGATGCAGTCTTCTTACGGTACTGTGGCCTGACATTAAGGTAAAATTCAAAATTAAGCATATAATGTAAAGATTCTTGAAATAATGCTCTATGAAAAGCATAGATTCAAACAGTAGCAATTGATTATACCTTGGAAAGCAGGAACCCTCTGGCATGTCTAGCACATCATTGCTGTATTCGTCATATATGGACAAAGAAGCCACTATATACCGGAGGCCTAACCATAATGAAGATTCCTGTATTTCATATCAAGAATACAAGTTGTAACGATTTTAGCATTATTATAAACATAGTATTATCGAGAGGCAATTATACACACAGACCATGGGTGATGGGTCATAGCTTTGGCAAAACAAGTACTAATAGACATGAGTACTGATGCAATTCAATTCAGAAAATTGTTGAATTCAATTTTTCTTTTCTGTTGTTCTTGAGCAAATTCGTTGTCTCTTGTTATCCTGTTTTGAAATTTACTATTGGGGTGTTACCTGATATACCACTACTGCAGCATAGGCACCAAAGAAGATACTTGATGCTACGGATGCGAGAACTGCTCCAACAACTGCAAGTGGCCATAGTATAATAGCAAGACCTGCTAATGGAACACACAGCGCTTCCAAGAAAGGACCTTCTCGACCTATACAATCGTGAAACAAACGATGCCATCCTTTGAAGAGCATGTAAGGGCTTTTGATTAAGGCAACACATGAGATTATCAGAAAGTCAACCACAATCCCAAGAGCAGCTGCTAGAAGTGCAAAAGGTATACACAGCAACCTGCATTATGGCATAACAACATTACATAAAGTATACCTCACAGACCCAACAACAATACAATGCAACATTATAAGTGATGTGTCTAAATGAGATCAGGTCAGTATAATGACATAATTGCAGCATCCTAAAGATGAGCCACTCATTAAATTTATGAGAAGTTTTAACTGCCACTATGAAGGGGTGGAAATGGAAAGAGAAGGGTGAGCCCACATAAACTTTCCATTTGATCTAAACCAGAAACCAGATGAGAAATATAGTATGATGGATAGAAAACAACCATATTTCATAATAATTTCCCTCTGGAGGCTCTTGAACCCGTAGATCATCCATGATTGAGAAATAAGAGTGGTAGCAGACATCTCCAAAATCTCGAACAACAGTGAAGCTCCCTTTGACAATGTCCCATGTCCCATCCTGCAACAATAAACAATCAAGCTCTGCATCAAGGCAAATATATAATGATATAAGACTATCGGAGTGATAGTGCACTAAGGCAATAAAACATACAATAATACAGTGAAGAAATTTGTCAGTTTTCCCTTCGCCAACAGCTTCAACTGTGGCAAACATTGGTACAAGGAGACCATATGCTGCACCACCTACAATGCTACACAGTATCCCAAAAAGAGGCCATGGAATTAACACAACAGGAAGGAACAAAAAGAGCACTATTTTCAAAACTGGCCCAAACTGCTTCGTGCTGCCATGAATGAATAAATTGTTAGATAATACAGAATGAAGATATCGACCAAAGGGAACAAGTCCATATAAAACAATGGCATTGCTAAAACATACCTGAATAGGCAGTAACAAGTATAAAATAAATGTACAGGCCATAGCCCCAATATAATAGCCGAGTTCCCAACTGTCACGATAATACATATCACTGGAAACAAAACTAAGCCTGAAAGATAAAAACGTTGCAAACCTTGTCATACCAACTGTCATTTATAATGTACAAGACAGAAAATTCTGAAATGCTATACATCACCATTGCCAATAAAACCAAAATAACCAATATTCAAGCTTATTTTAAGAAATTGCAGGGGCTCATTATTAACTAGCAAGTACAACAAGAATAGTAAAATTCAAGTGATAAACCTAGTTTATACATGAACATTTCTTATAGGGCAGTTCCAACAAAGAAAGATTGTATCTTTATTCACTTAGCCAACCAAAACGGCAAAACATATAAATGCCATTATTCAAAGTAAACCAAAACATATTCAAATTACATAGGCTTCAGTGAACAGAATATACACATCAACTTCAACATGCCCCAATGCAATGCCTCTGAAGAGTCTCTCGTCTAAAAGAGATAACCGAGGGTCGGATAGTACAATAAAAAGAATGACAAGGTGAAATTTAAAGCGTTACCTTTAATGAGTCCAATAACAAGAAGGGCAATGAAGACTGGCAAGAAACAAATGAAGTTAGAAACAATGGGGAAAAACCTCCTTGGTGGTTCCATTTTTTACTCTTTTCTTTGAATCTTTCTTATAATAAAAACAAATACAAACCAGTCTAAAAAATAATTCCAACAATTTAAATTACTCCAATTTAAGATTTTAGAGGACCCCATTACATGTTACAGATGCCCAAATGACCAAACAAAAAAAACATCACTCACTCTAAATGATTTTATTTTTTTGCTTTTTTTCAAGAATTGAAAAATGGTATTTTTAGTTTGATTGAGAATATATAATAAACATGAAATAAATAAAATAACTGCTGAAAAGAAAGGTTTTTTCAAGGATAGACAGCAGCAAAGCTTGTCGTAGTCAAAGTGTGGGAGGTAATGAAGGCTTGAAGCAAAGAATAATTATTACGATAATATGATAAAATATGATGTACAATTTTTTTAATCATTAACGATTTAATAAGAAAATTTGATGTATTTTTTTGAATATTAATCACCAAAGGCAGCATATACGGTAGTGTGAGTATATATAATTACGCTATATAAATTTTATAAGATTACGCTTATATAATTATATATCAGCTGAATCATTTATAACTAACATATCTGACGGACGGTTCATATAAAATAAAGACATTTAATAGATTTCACGCTTTTTTCATTAATCCAACACATAAAAAACAAGGGTATTTAATATTCTATGAAGCTGATACGCTTTTCTACTGAATTAAAGTAAAAATACAATTATACCCTTTATAAGTAATATAATTATTAAATTATGTAATCTTCAACATAGAAATCACCGTAGGTGGATGGTTATTTCCGTAATTTGTACATATTCAATTCGGGCATGACGAAATTAAGTCATTCCATTATCGAGTATCTTTCTTTCTTTTTTGAAGAGCTTTTCCTATTTGGTTTGGTGGACTCTCAAAATGGAAGAATATATATTTGAAAAAGGTAATATAATTGAAAAGTGTTTTTTGACTCAATTGAATTTTGTTCAATTATTACTTCATTTAAAAATGAAATGTTTATGCTTCAAGAAAACAGAATACATAAGTGGAGACCAAATGGCATCATATGGTCAATATATTTATGTATCACTGTAATTTCTACTACATAGTAATGAATAAAATATGGAATAAATTGGGTTCTTGATTATTTTGTAGCATAATACTCATTAAATGCAACTTTAGAATTATTTGACATGACATGCTCAACGCAAGAACCAGTGGTCATAAGCAATCAGACAGCACATGAGGAGGACTGGAGGAGGGGGAGAGGGGTGATTAAAATCCTGTCTTTTATCAAGAATGTTGATATTTTCATCAAGTGATGATAAACTCTCACTAGTGGATGTTGATTTTCAGAAATTGGTAATTTGAATCATTAAAGAAGGTGCCCCTTTTTTCCTTTTCTACCTCTCTTGCACTTTGTATATGCTTATCAATGTATAAAATCTAATAATTAAAGAATAATTAAAAAATTGGACATGGACATTTTTATTTTTCCAAATCTTAAACTTAGGCCAAAACAAAAACACATTATATTGCATCAAAAGTTTGTTTTTCCAAAGTGGTTTGGAGATACAAAAGGGAGAAGAATCGAAATTCAGAATGACTAAAACCAAGCTATGTTATGTAGATATTAACCAAGTTTATTCGACGCATTAGTACGCGATTCCACGCTAATTTATCGAACAATTTTTTCTAATTATTAAATGTTTTAAATCATTCTTACGCTAACCTTAATTCGCTGCTAAAAGCTTATCCTCATATTTATTAAAATGACTTATTTGGCCAAATAATTATTCAAAATTAATTTTTTTCACCAACATTTTTTTTTCAAGATCTATAAATGTTATCCGTGAGTTTGTATTTTTTCGATACAAAAAAACGAAATCGGAATACGACGAAAGTTATATCATTTAGTGGGTCTATTCAACGCCTAAATTGCCACATACAACGATAAAGATTGGTGACGTTATCGACGAAAAGAAAAACATGTAAAGAGGAGAGGATATTAAATTTTGTCTTCCTGCTCAAAATAGTCTAATGAGTATTTTTTTTGCCGACATGCAGAATTTTGGCCTTTTCGGTCCTATGCAGTTTTGCACCAGTTATTTTTCTCTATATTTTTGGCAACTCATCATTTCGATATTCTATCTCGTTTATGTGGCTCATTTTATGTATGCTTTTTTAGACAATTATATAATACGCATTATGTTATGATATAAAACTATTAGTAATATATTAATATCCATAAAATATGAGGTATAGTCAATCAACGCAGGAGTATGATAAAGGGAAATAGATGATCACATATGTTTTAGCTATAAACATGATGGAACCATCAATCTGTCTTCCTATTCATATAAAAACTCTATAATAATATGGGGGTAGGTAGGATCATGCATCCAAAATGTCATTGCTTAGATTTTTCTTCATAAATTTGTATTTCTTAGAACACTTTCACATCAGTAATAATTGAGTGGCAATTAACAGTTGTTCAATAAACAGTTAATTTTTTGTTATTAATCATGATAAAAGACCCACAACATACATCTGCCAATAAAAAAAATGTGAAATCGTTTTACAAACAAATTCCCAGCATCCCAGATCGCGGTACGCTGCCCCAACTGACAGACCAAAGTTTTCTTTACCCACTTCAACACACAGAGATTTTTTTACGAAATGAATCCACACACTTCATTTAAAACGCTAAGAGCATTGGACATATTCGAGCAAGAATGACAGAGTAACGTGAAATTGGTATCAATAAACTCATGAAATATAGTTTGTTGTTCAACTCCATATTTATGTGATACAATATCAAATACTTACAGAATAATAAAGAATTTCTATGACACAAATTATTAATAAAACTAATATGGTAATAATAATAATTAATACTAATACACCTCTGACCTTCCTGATCCATCTCAATACCCTCCTCGCTCGGGAGCTACGAACATCGTGAACGTCTAACTCGAAAAATGTAAGATTTCGAGTTTGATAAAAAATCTTCTAGATCTTCATAAAACTTTCATCCGTTACTCTATCATTCTCCCTCAAACTCACGACAATTCGATAATTGCCATGTGTTTGCAACAATAAAGAAAACATCTATGAGTTACCGCCGACAATCAACAAAGTCGGAAATGTTTCGGTCAACTGTAAAATCAAAACACCAAAACACGGCCAAGAACATCGCCAGAGAACCAACACCAAAACATTTGGTAACACGCTTAAACGACTAAAAATACGTATCATCACAATGCTGAACTAACCCAAAATAATTGTTGTTGCATTTAACCGCTTATAACATACATCATAAACAAATTCTACCCAACTCGAAGTAGATTAAAACTAATCTTCCAATACTAAAAGCTTCAATCACAAGATAACTAAAATCATTCAATGAATGTCATTTGCAAAACTTTCATCAAACCACAAGATTTAACGTATTGCTGCCATTTCATCAATAACACGATCACAATAACAACACTCACTCAAAAACAAAAAACTCTACCAAAAGAAAATCATAAAGTTGAAAAGAATTTAACAACGAATACGAAAAAAAGAATTTAATATATATGACTGCTCCAAGGGTGGGGCTAATCACGGCGTGTTGCCACCCGCCACCAAATGTAGAAAAACTTCAAGATCTTGCGCCGACACTACGATATAATGATAGAAAGTAACGTGAAATTATATCGAATAAACTCATTTAAATATATGAGCAAACTAATCTATATTTAAGTGTATACAATATCAAATACTTATTAGAATAATAAGTAAATTTCTAAGACACAAGTTATTACTAAAACTAATATGGTAATAAATAATTAATACTAATAATATCTTTTTGAATTTTCCAATATTTAACACTTTATTTTACCAATCGAGCCTATACTCCAGAAACATATATACCTCAATTGTGGAGGGTATGGTAATTCATATTCCAGTATTGAAGAACAAGCCATGAATGACAAAATGAGAGTGGACTCCAGAACAAAGAAATCCTTGGTCGAATTTCATCGATCGCCTCTCAGTTAAAAAGAATATAGGGTAAAAACAACCTCATATACGTTAACGAACCAGAAATTTTATGCACGTAAGAAAATTATCGAAATTTAGGAGCAACCAAATAATTTTTGAAAACACGTTTATTAAAATTTTCATTTTCAATACTAAATGTTATTTTATCATGTTATAACGACGGAAGCGAATTTATACCAAATACACAGATGTGAATTCTAAGACAAGAAATTCATGTGAAATTACTAAAAATGTTATATATGATTTAAAGTCGACATTCCCAACAACACAGCAGACTAATACGCATTTCACTATAATAGCAACAAATTACGTACTCGAACAAAACGACTTCAAATAAGAACCAGCCTCGTAAGATGCACTAACCTAGATTATACTCAAACAAACTCTTTGTATAATAATATAACTGACGAACGTTAAATCCAGGGGCTAATGTAAAATCAACCTATACTTATTAAGAATAATAATACATTCTTAATCTTATCTCAACCCTAATTATCTATTCTATTGCTAAATAAACTTATATTTTAGATCGATGATTCAAATGAGGCAGTAGCATTTATAGTCACATACTGATAATCAAGCTCATCCAAAACTCGTGTTTTTGGCCACCAAGAATCTCGAGTTCCTTGGCCTCCAAGTAACCTCGACTTCCGGCTTAAGAATCCCTCGATCACATAACCAACAAATCTCCACTCCGACTCGAATCCACCACCTGATGTCGAAAATTGGACCTCCTGTAAGCCGCACTGGGATGCATTCAAGACCACGCTTCAGATAGTGAAACGTATGTGCCCAAACTTAACATGTGTCCAGATGATATCTGTAAGAGACGAACAATGCTCACCCCGCACCTCCACTCACATATTGCCCTCACCTAAGAATAATACTAAAACAGATCGCTTGGCAAGTCCAAACACCACTGATTCACCTCGAGAAACTTCTCCACCTCTCCGTCGATGTCCCAAAGCTAACCACATCAACACCACGCAGTTAACTAGAATCAAACAACCAGCGATACCAAAGTATGCCTACTTTCATCCAACTAGTAATGAGAAATACAAGTCAGCTGAACCCCAAACGTTGTGAATCGGAGCAACCTTCCTTTGATCATCGAATCGTTTCATCGCAAAGATCCTCTCCAATGACAACTTGTTATCGGTCAGCCTCAATACCAAAGAACAGATTTAATACGAGAACCGAGGTCCTCTCGCAACCGTGAAAGTACGAGCTTAACTCCTCCCATCGTCGCATTCTCGTATGTACCTAAACGGTAGTGCCTCGACATCTCAGCCTACCCTACGGGTATATACACCGAAACCCGCTCACCGGAGTATTTAAGCACGAAGTGATCGAGAAGCGCCCCTCTCCACTCACTACCTACTCCACAATTGACTGCTCCAATCTGCTTTCAACACCATAAAGAATCGACCCAAAATGTACTACCTCAACATACAAAGTACCAATGCTTCACACCTTTCGTAATCATGTCCGAACCTCTATAGACTATCAACCTCCATTCTCCTAAGAACCGAACCCCTTCTTGTCTAATAGACTCGTAGATAAAAATTGTGAGTTGCGCGAGCACATGTCTAACCTCAATGTCAGTCCGTAATCTATCACTATACATCCTAATCCTAACTCGAGCTAATCCCCAACCGCCTGGCAGACCGAATCCATTTGCTATTGAAATAATGCCACCATCCAACTACTTATATGTTGAACCACTCCCTCCTAGACACATACGACATTAAGGTCTGGGAATCCGTAACCCACACATTGGTGTGTAAAATGTATGAGCATCGCAACTAAGGCCATGTTCTTCAAAATGCACACCACCGGGCCGGCAACAACGACACATCATCTTGAGACCTTCGTGATCCCCTCCCCTCGACAATCCATTTTCCAACGTCCTAACCCGCCTGGGCGCAATTACATCTATCACAGCCCGGACCCTCCCCCGGCCTTCTAGAGAAACTTCTCCAATCGGAGTTGAGCTGTATGTCGGGTTTGACTTCACCAACTTTTGAAGAAGTTCCGATCTAGTGGATTTGTTTTAAAGCCTAAGCGGGAAGCCTGGTCGGGACGTATTAGCTTAACCTCGTAAAATACCGTGGTCGAGCTCAGATATTTTTCCATATACTCTTACTTTATTGTTTATATTATTTATATGCTAGAATTCCTATGATTCTATTTATACTGAACGTGATACACTATGTATGCTTGCATATAATTGTTTAAAACGAAAGATTAATTAAATTTTTTATTTTCTATATTCCTCGTAATAGATTTGATCAATTGAACTTAATTGTTTGTTTCCCGCATCGTTAAATTATATTATTTGTTTGATTTATATTTGCATTTGTGTTTCTATATATCAAATAAAATAATGTTTAAAGTGGGACGCATTATTTTAGCCTATTCTGCATTTGTTTACAAATTGCTAAAATAGTATTTCCGGTGAAATTTGTATTAACTTTTTTAAAAGTCAAAAAATAGTCAAAGACCTCTTAAACCTTATTCACCCTCCTCAAAGATTGTCATATAGACTAACAAGTTTCACACTTTCACCATTGCTCTTACAGTCATACACTCATACCTCTATGAGATAAACAAAAATGAGCAGAGCAAAGGCAATGAGAAGTTGCAGAGCTCTTTGAGTACAATCTGCAGCAAAATTTGCAAGTTTTTATACGTTTTTGCACTAATTATCAGTTGATTGTGTTGGTTTTTTTGGATTAAAATAATAATTATAAAAAGTCGAAACCATCTCTAAGAATAAAATAAAAACAATAACATACAAATGCTAGATTTCTTTCTTTAACGATTCATAGCTAGAATAAATCATGAGACTCGAACAATCAACGTAGACTGTTCTTAAGACAATAACACCAACGATTTAAACGATCCCTCCGTGAGTTTTACTAACTCTTTAAAATATTAAATCAGATTTTAGGTTAAAGAAAATCCAAAGAAATTTTTAACCACCCACCAATGACTATGAACGTAGCAGATAATTTTCAAGCTCAAAAGTTAAAAGACTGGCGCAAGTGATTTCACGCAAATCATTGCCTTTATATATACACTTCAAGCCCTACTTTTGTCCTGGGGTTAAACGTAGCTAAACTCTTCCACCTCCCAAGAAGAACATTCTGTAAGACAGCTTTCAAGGCAAAAATCTCTCCTCTTTTTTCTCCCTTTAGTCGAACCAAAGTAAGAAACTAGAACCTTCCACTTCTTATCTCTAAAAATAAGGCATCTCATGTGGTTAAGAAGAACATTCTGGAACCCCTATCCCTTATTCAATTTAGTCGAACATGGGGTGTTTTCCAACAATTGGAATTTCGCCCCAATATTCTCATATAGTTATATTATAAATCCCGGAGGTTATAATTAAATTATAGTTCGATTTCGTTGTTGTGTGTGACCTCTTAGGCTCGATTGACAATATCAAAATATTAATTATGTTAAACCGAACATCATGTTAATATATAGATTATGAGCGAACTCTGTGCCTATCATAACCCCTAATGTCAATCGATGGTACTTAATATATTTAATTACCCAACAATTAACATATATCTAAAATTATTATTATTATTATTATTATTATTATTAAATGTAATAATCGATCAGAAAATATAATTTGTTTCAATCTATTATTATATTTTATGAGATTTTAACATCTCTATATTTCCAAGAGATCGTGTTTCTTTAACAACTAGTAGAGTAGGGTTGGCCTCAATGATACGATATATTACTCATACGATTTAAATTGTAGACAAGACTTGTAGTAATGCTTTTACCGATTTTTTATTTTTTTTTAAATACGGGAGTTTCAAGAATTCTCATAGCCAATTGGGTCAAGCAGCCTGATTGCCCCTATGTAGACATGTGCTGCTGTGCAGATCCATCAAACATTTCAGTTCATTCTAGCTCAGGAGGTTGGGCTGGATCCAGAAGTGGGCTTTGACAAATTCAGATTTCTTTTAAACCCAACCAAAGGAGACTTGCAATGTGTATCTACTAAATAAATAAGATGTAATTATACTTTAATATAACATTTCAATTCAACTCTATATTAGACCATTTTTCCAATCAAAGCTCGTACAATTTGGACTCTTTGACTCTTTATCCAACTCATCTTCTGACAAATACAAATGTCTATTATCAAATAATTTTTTTTTATTACTAAAATATATTAATCCCTCCATCATATTTTTGAAGGAATGTTTGACGTTTCACATGCAAAAAAAAAAGAAAAATGACCTTTAAAATTTGGAATTAAGGAAGTACATTTTTTTCATAATTCCTTAAAAAAATCGTCTTACAATCTAAAATCCAATATACAAATATCTAACTCATCACTTCCACTCTCAGTACTCAGCAACCAACTTATTATGTACTAATATTAAAAATAATTTAAGCAACATAACACAAAATCGTCCTAATTGAAAAATGTTGAGATGAAATATACTTATATACACCTAATACACGTATAACTATATGTTGTAAGTTGTAACCTTTGTTTATATTATCAATGGGCATCTATATATGCTAAAGATTCAAATCTTATGGGAGGCGTGAAAAGATTGAAATTCGCATAGGCATTTGATCCATCATGCATGCGTGTCATAAGATACTCTCATAGATCTTAAGTATTCTCAACAACTGCATACAAGATGAGATCAATTTAGTACTAATATTATTTTCATTACGAGTAAATTACCACATACGGCTTGGTTTAAGATAATTTACTTGACGGTATTGGCTTCATGCTATTAAAGCAATTGGCGATACCCAATATACATTCGGATAAGAACGTCACGGACTGTTCATTCAAAAGATACAAGTGTATCTTTGAATTATACGCCTGTTTTTTACTTTTTAGAGCATGCATTAATTATTCTATTCATGCAAGGTTAAAGATTCTTCATATGTTTCTCATTTTTTAATTCAAATGTGACTGATTCTAGCCAATAAAATGAGATTTTTCTTTTCTAAAATGCATTTTCACATAGATCTCATTGATAACTAGATGTCTAAACTAATTTGAGATCGGACAGCGAGCATGAAGGATATTCATACGAGAGGCGTAGCCACACGGACTTCTCCATTTTTTAGTGTTATAATACCATTAAATTTTCAATATATAATAATATTGTATAAAAAAAAGTAATATAGTATATTTATAGATTCAGTTTTAGTGATTTAGTACTTAATTTTACATTTAGGACACCAATAATAAAATTTCCTTGATGATATGCATCATCGATCCGAGAGACTGCAATGTCGTTAGAAACATTCAATAATATTGGTTGGCTTTCTGTTTGTTACACTGTTACACATATATCATTGCTTTTTCAAATTTAGATTACCACCTAACTTAATTTTTTTGGCTAATTTTATTTTTGATTCATATACTATCACATAACTTTTTAGTTGGTCCCTATATTATCGGATTTATACACAAAATGACTATTTTGCCTCAACACTAAACTAAAGTTTAGGAATATATTTTATATAATTAAAATAGAAGCCCACACTTTTATTTTTTAACACATTTTACATAATTAAAATCACATTTTATATGATATGGACAGAACCCAACAAAATACAATCAATGAACAACTTTGATCAATATCCATCAGTGATCTTCATCTTCACTATTAATATGCTCACTCAAAAATGAAGTTCAATATTATCGTTTAATTTCCCAATCAATTTCTCGTGATCTTAAAACTCAAATCTAATGCATACCCATTTCACCAAAACCCCTAAATTAATCGAAAGTCATCGCTTCCACTCGCTGCATACAAAACCCATCCGAAAAAGTCAACGCAATAGCTCAACGACTCTTAGGCCTCAACCTTCTCAAGTCTCCGGCGACGGCAAAGGGATTTATGTCGGGGATGTCGCTTGGGCAGCTGAGGCACGGCGGCGAGAGGTGGCGCTGGGCGGGAAGACTGGATTAAACGCCGAGAATAATAATTTGATTTTAAGCTTGAAGGGAGCTCAGGTGTCGCATAAAATTAAGATTATTACATAAGGCGAGCTTTACGAATTGGGGTCGGGCGTGGCAGCGAGCTCAATGGGCTGAACGTAGAGGCAAAAAACCGTGTGCTTTTAATTGCATAAAACGGGATGTTTCATGGAAAATCAGAAATAGCGGCCGAAGCTCGGCCCGCTTTTTCTAGTAGCAAGAGGCCTCGCTGGACTGGGTTGAGTCAAGTCGCTGAGTTAAGCCGAGCTAAGCCGCTGGAGCTTGGCTGAGCTGTCACGCAGCTGAAAGCGTATCCGGTGAGTCATGTCTGACATCGGATAAAGAGGGTCACGAGCTATTTTAGGGGGTAAGTTTGTGCTGGGAGAAGGGCAGGGATTTGTGTGCAAGTAAAATAAAAGCGTAGGATTCTATTTAATTATGTAAAATATCCTATATACTTTAGTTTAATGTTAAAGAATAGCCATTTTACGCAAAACCTGAGCAGTATGTGGACCTGTGGGACCATGGCCGAAAAAGAATCTGATAAAGATAAGTGAATTAACTAAAATTACGCGATAAGATAGCTACCAAAAAGATAATTAGCCTAATTTTTTCCACCTAACTTAATTTTTGAAAAAGAAAATTAACGATGAAAGATTATAAGAAAGTTATCATGTTTCTAACTAATACGACAATTGAATTTTGAGTGTTTCAAAGAAAGCATGAATAATACTACCTCTAACAAGCACTGAATCCTGCATCTCCTTACCGAAGTTCGAAATGATATCATTGTCTATTAAAGTTCTACGCGATCTATTGCCATGTATCCAATCCTATTGATCAGATCATAACTAATATTTGTTGGATTAATTATTGAATAACTTAATTTATACTCCGTAGTAAGCTCTAAATATGCACCAACTTATGACGTCTAATCTAAGCTAATTACGGATCTCTGATCCGTTAGTGGTTGCTATCATCTAACTTAAAAATCCATAAAATTAAATTTAATGAATCTTGTTATTGTATGTATTTAGCTAGGCAAACTCGAAAACTTATACGGGGAAGACCATTATTTCCATAGACCAAAAGATATTTACTTCTTAATCGATCATACGCGAAAAAATTGATTGGTGTTAAAATAATCTTCCATCCAATAATAAATTTTCATTTCTATTCTAAAGCAAAATTGATACCATTGTATATATATTCTGAAAATATTTTTATATTAATATTTTCTTATAAATTTTCATAATGTAACTAAAACGTTTTATAAAATTTTATCTAATAAGATAAAATGTTAATCAATTTAAATGAAAGGAAATACAACTAAAATATACTTCATCCTGCTCTTTATACTTCATTTTTCTAATTATTTCATACAAATTAAAGTTAAAAATAAAAAATAAGAAAAATTACATCAAATGAAAATATCAATTAATTAAACTATCTACTTACTTGGCTGATAATTTAATAAAGAAAAGCTTATCAAAAAATACATCGATAATGTAAAAATATAATTTTTTATACTAAAAGATAAAGATTTCTTAAAACAAAATTAAAGCTTATAAAAAGCGAATTCAGGGTGATTTTGCATTCCGATGCTTGTATGATAGGGGCTATTATAATAATACTACTACTAGCATTAATGCATGATGGTCCATCATCAACTTTTCGTCCCTTTATTTGAAGAAACAATAATAATGATATAATTTTTGATTTCATGTAATTTCCGACAATGATGGTCCTTTAATCGACAAACGTTATGGGTCCTCAAAACTGTGCACAATTCCGGTGTGTTTTCTCCCCCCGACATCACCCCATTCAAACATGTGGGGGTCTTTCCATGCAACCATTATTTATATTTTACCCTATTTTATGATTAGTACATACGTAGTAATATATAATTCTTTGTTTTTGTCCCATAAAACATACATGTCTCTTTTCCTATGTGCTTTCATTTTCACTTTCACAACTTCGTTCCCAGTTACCAGAATCTGTTGGTCACTACTTGAGACTGTTATTTGGACGAATTTGTCTCACGCTCTTGTATTTTATAGTTTGGTACTTGAGTGATGTTTGAATTGCCTGAGATAATGGTATATTAGGTTTATTAATTTAATGTGTCGCCATGAATTATGAAAATAATCATTGATTCAAATTAAGAATATTAAAAATAAAAAAATGATCATTGTCTTTAAAAAGACTCACTTTCGAACGTCAAGTATTACGAATAATATCCCGTCAGCTACTAAAAATTAATTTCTAAAAGATTTCAAATTAGAAATTATATACGTGTCCATTAAAGTTAAAGTGATGAATACGGAGAGGTTTATCAAAATGAATTTCTATATAGCATTTTTTTTTCTTTAAATTAATGAATAAAGAAAGACGTAATACATAATATCGATTACATTATATTAAGTAATACATATATCGGTGATTACAAATAATTAATAATATAAATTCCTAACTAAAGTTACGCTTACATTATTGTAGTAGTGCTACAAAGAAAAGTAAATTATGACGCCCAACATGAGCGTCAACTCACACCTCCGGCGAACCTCGAAATCAGACGCCACCGCACTATCGGGATCCATCGACACTTTATATTATTAATTGTCGGCACTAAATTGAAGTTTTATCTGCTTGGACTATAATTATATATTTAATCTAACGGTTCTAAATCACCTCACGTCATGGGGTGTGTAAATTCTCACTTCGATCATCCTCGCTTTCACTTATGTCAAGCCGATCACCGGTTGGTAATCAAGTGACTTTGGGGTCAAAACAGTATTTCAATTTTTCATATTTTTCGAGGGCATTTTGTCTTTTTCATTATTCATACAGATAAACTGTCACCTTCCCCTTGCGGGCTATCTTACCCAAACCATCCCACCTCCATCCCAAACCTTCAATTATTTTCCCCAAATCATTCCACCTCCACCCTAAACCTTCAACCTTAAGGCCACCACCCCCTCAAGATACACTCCTCCAAAACCAGCCTCAACTCCCTACCCCCACCCCACCTCATCACCCCATGGGGCTTTTTAAGTTTCTAAAACGGAATAAATTAAGAATGTATTATTGAAGCCGGGTTTACGCGATCATCCCATGCAATCTCATGCAGCATTTGATCAAGTCATTTAGTTAGTTAGAATGTTGCTTATTTTTAGCTAGTTATTAGAACGTTTGAATAAGGATAACCATGTTTGTGTCAAGGCTAGTTAGTCACTGCTTTTTACCTATTTTAAGCTGCAAATAACGTTCGCTTTGTAAGCTACAAAAAGTAGCCATTTGACATGAAATGAGATTACTTTGAGACTGCCAAACTTGAGCACAAGTTTAATCATTGTCTTCAAGCTTTCGTATTTGAAAATACTGTGATCAATTGTCTTTGATTTCCAACAAATGGTATCATATCTTGGTCGATTTTGAGCGAGAAAACAAACTCCAAACACTAAGCAACTTCTAAAAGAGAGAATGAGCGAGACAACCTCATTAAGGTTCCAAAATTTAAGGCTACATGATCACTGATGAGCTTAAATGTCAATATGTTAAGAAAGAAAGGACTACGGGGAATGGTTATGCAGAGGCTTCAGGAACCTTTGACGAGAGCTTATCAACGAGAATCGAAGACTATGTTAGACGAAAAAAGAACACAAGATTGCTGAAAACACTACTTATTTCAAGCTCTTAATAGAAGTGTGTTTGAACAGATTTTAGATAGAAGCACATCTAAAATCATATGGGACTCAATGAAAAAGAAATACAGTGGAAATGAAAAGGTAAAAAAGGCTTTGAGGAACAACTTGAAGAGAGAATTTGAAATAACAAAAATGAGAAGAGGAGAAACAAGGGAGAATTATTTGAAGAATCAACGCCATTACAACAAATTGAGGAGAATGGAGAGATGCAGGACAATGCGAAGGCTTGAGAAGATATTATGATTATCGATATTAGTTTACTTATGTAGTAGTGTCTATTGAAGAGTCCTTACAACATAGATGACGCATGTGAGATTTAATTACAAGGAACATTAAACCTCTATGAGAAGAAGTTTGATAAGTCAAAAAGGGAAGAGAGTGATCATGTGTTGCCGGTAGAGGACAGGTATGGAGGAAGATCATGAAGGGGAAGAGGAAATTTTAGAGGAAGAAGCAGAGGTGGAACTAGTAGGGGAGGCAGGAGTAACTTTAACAAGTCAACTGTTGAATGCTACAAATGCCATAATCTATGACATTTTCAATATGAGTTTAAACAAATTATGCACTAAAGGTCGGCTGGGAAAAGGAATGTGAAATTCAGTTTGAAAGGAGCTCTACACACTATCAAGGTTGCATACTTTGTGCCAGATTTGAAGAGAAATTTATTGAGTGTAGTCAATTCAGAAAGAGGACTGGCTAATTATATTTATGGGAGGAAGGATAGAAAAACATCTTTCATCCAACTAGAGGAGAGATCATCAAGTCAAAGATGAGCCTGAATAGAATGTTCCCATTAAAAACTGAAAAGAGTAAAGAACTAGAAGGAGAATGTTTGCAGACTTCCTCTGAAAACTCCATAATGTTGTGGCATCAGAGGTATGGCCATTTGAACTTTCAAGGGCTCAAAACACTAAAAAATAAGGAGATGGTAATTGGATTGCCAAGGTTTGATAATCAAGAAATCACTGCGACCAATTGCTTCAGCAAAAGCGCATTCGTACATCCAATGCCGCTTTCAATGCAACGGAGAGCCGGGATAAAGTGCTGGAGTAATACACTCAGATATATGTGGACCTATAACTCCAACCTCGTTGGTACCGTAAGAAGTACTTCCTAACCTTTATTGATAATCAGAATAGAGTGTCAAGTGCATTTGGCATGAACAAATCGGTGCCTCGAGTCGCTCTGGGCTCAAGAATACAGGAGGCGAATCAAGAGTCAGCCAAGCCATGATCGATAGAGGAGGTGAGTAAGGTCAACCGATTTCATTTAATATTGCAAGAAGCATGGAATCAAGAGGCAACTTACCACTGCATACACTACAATGTTGTAATGGAGTCATTGAGAGAAGAATAGAAAATTGGTGAATATGACGAGACGTCAAGTTAGCTAACAAAAGAGATGCCTAAGTACTTGTGGATCTAAGTGCTTGTATGGACAAATATATGTACGAACAGTGTCCAACATTATCTATGAAAGATGAAACACCCCAAGAAGCTTGGAGTGGAACAAAGCCAACTGTGGAGCATTTCAAAGTATGGGGATATGTTACTCATGCTCACATTCCAAAGATACAGAGAAGAAAATTAGACAAGAGAAGTGCAGTATGTGTATTCCAGGAACGGTTAATCGGAACAAAGGGCCACGTTAAGCAATACAAAACGAAGAAGATTATTATAAGCGTAGATCTAGTCTGAAAAAGTGTGTTAATGGACCGAATAAAGATGCAAAGATTAAAAAAGAATCTGAGGAGTTGAGATGGGAAGATGATGACATAAATGAAGCAACCGAGAATCAAAATGCAATGAACAACACTACAGTAGAAGAATAGGATAATGAAGAGCAAATTGATGATCAACCTCTAGGGTAACTAAGAAATCAACAATCACATGATCAAAATGTTCCCCGCTATAAGTGAGAACATTAATCATGGAAAGCATCTCGCTATCAAGTAGAAGAAATCACAGGACTCCTAGGTGGATGGATGATTATGGGCGGAGATGAATGTTGATGATTAAGGAATCCTAGTTCAAGAACAGAAAGTACGAAGATCCTATTTTCTTTGAAGAAGTTGTAAAACTCAAGAAATGGAGCAGGCTAACGGATGTAAAAATCAACTCAATTCGCGAAGAATATCAATTTTATTGAATTACTTCACAAAAGGAAAGAAGATCGAGTAAAAGGGATATGTAAGATAAAGAGATGAAATGGAAGAATAATCAAGCACAAAGCAAGATTAGTATCAAAATGCTATAAATTCAAAGAGCGAATACTACATCGGTGTCTTTGCACAAAGGGCGCGATGGACATCATGAGAATCATTAGCAATGCTGCAAGTCAAGGCTGGAAGATACATCAATTGGATGTTAAGTCCAGATTTCAGACAGAGAATCGGAGCGAAGCAGGTGTTTGTTGAGCAACCTGAAGGCTATGGATGGTATGGAGGAGCATCTTGCAGGCTGCATCTACATAAAGCTCAGATGGATTCAAAACAGCCCAAGTGTTCCTCGCTTGTGCTGCATCAAAGGCATTTTTGAATAAAGGATTGTGAATGCAATAAGCGAAAGAGCACTCTATTCACTAAGAGGGATGCAGAAGGATCCTTGATCATAGTGAGCTTATATGTTGATGATCTTATCATCACTGGAAACAATGAAGAATTGATGGTGCAATTTAAGAAGTCAATGGTGAAAGAGTTTGATATGACAGATTTGGGAAGAATGAATCACTTAGGGTATCAAGGCGCAATGAGGAATGGAATCTTCATATGTTAGAAATAATATGCGGAGACTATCTTTGAAGAGGTTTGGAATGACTGAAAGCAAAGCTGTAAATACTCCAATTGCAACTGGTGTCAAAGTTGATCAACACAGAATAGGAAAGCAAGTAAATGAGAC
Organism: Lithospermum erythrorhizon; assembly: GCA_019722365.1. Lineage (NCBI taxonomy): Eukaryota > Viridiplantae > Streptophyta > Magnoliopsida > Boraginales > Boraginaceae > Lithospermum > Lithospermum erythrorhizon. Next base: position 704,572 of record JADFUC010001398.1, read on the forward strand.
ACAGTTTAAGCAAATGATGGGGAGTCTTATGTACCTCACCTCTACAAGACTAGATATCATGTATGCTAAGTATGTTTAATAAAAGAGATATGAGTTGTCCAACCTGACCGCATTTGGCAGACAAGCCAAGAAAATAATGAGGTACTTAAAAGACACTACTCAACTTGGCATTTACTATCATAAATCCAGTGGAAGCTCAGGACTACAAATTTATACATATAGTGATTATGCTGGAGACTTTGATGATAGGAAGGGTACAAGTGGTTATGCTTTTATCCTGAATCATGGAGCTGTGGTACGGCATCAAAGAAGCTAAACCTCAGTCACACTATCAACTGCAGCAGTAGCGCTCAGAGTCAGAATCGCCGCGCCTCACAACTTATTCGATGAAAAGGACTTCAGAACCTTAGACACGACGAAGCAGAATGCAAATGGGTGGATACATCAGGACAACAAATTTCTCAACAAATCAAGCTTTCATGAATCCCGTTATGCATGATCGAACTAAACACATCGGGATGCTGGTGTACCATTTCCTGCAAGAGATTCGTAAAAGAAGTGGTTACATAACCTCGAGTTTTATAGTAAATAAGATCGACAAGGATATCACGACAAAGGCATCAACGCGACATATTTCTCAAGCAAAAGGTAGCACTAGGAAATCTATGGAATTAATCGGCGAAGTTGAAAGTTGAAATACATTCAACTTGGGTGGAGTAGACAAGCCGCTTCACGCGGATCATCCCATGCAATCTCATGCAAAGATTTGGATCAAAGTCATTTAGTTAGTTAGAATGTTGCTTATTTTTAGCTAGTCATTAGAACGTTTGAATAGGATAAGAACCATGTTTTAGATTGTCAGTTAGTTACCTGATTTTACTCATTTTTAAGTTGCAAATAACGTTCATTTTGTAAGCTACAAAAAATAGCCATTTGACATGAAATGAGATTACTTTGAGATTACTTTCGTATTTGCAAATACTGTGATCAATTGTCTTTGATTTCCAACAATCATTACGAGCATGGCTAATGTTTTCCACTTCCTTTTATCTGGTGTGTGCACAATTTTATTTCTTCTTAGTTTGGTTTCATTTTTGATAACTTTGCTTCTTCATCCGATTGAATTTATGATTACTAATTTCTGTTCTCGATAAATATGACTTAACAGAGAAGACGGGAAGAAGCGCGGGCGTTATACCTCACCATGAGGTCCTTATTTATCATATGCCTGATCCACGAAGATGAAAAGAATGATCATTCAGTCATAAGATCCCTTTATGATTAAAAACACCTAAGATGGCATTTGTAATTAGACCCATGCAACAATGAACTATCCAATCATACATACTCCGTATTATATTACGATGTTTAATTAAGTAAACGAATGAAGACAACAAAAATAATGTGCACAAACATATTTCTCAATTTAGATATTATATTCATGAGACTATGAGATCCAATCATCCAAATATATGTGATGAGTATTTGGCTATTTGCTTTGAAGATCATAAGAGATTCGTAGCTAAGATCGTCCAATATATTGTATATGTAGCCAATCAACTGGGTGAATATATACTCATTTATGATTTGATTTGATATGATATGAATCCAGTTTTACTAAATGTCAAATATATTGTGTTTATATTTTTCTTTGCTCTTTAATTAACAAGTACGGAGTATTCGATTTTAACCAGTCATTATATTATAGACATATTTATAAAGTGGAAAGTAAACAATAATTTTTCAAGCTAGCTACAGTACTTCTCGACATCTTAAGGGCTTATTAGCTTTTTTATGAACATCCAAAATGCTTCTGGTGATGTGGGACAATTTGTGCAAGCTGAGGTCGTTGTTGATCTCTGAGAGTCTGAGGGAGCTTTCTTACCACTTCAAAAAATGAAGAATCAGGTCTGTCAGGTGAACATGTTGATTACTATTTGAAGAATAATTGTCTTCAATGATGTAGCTTTAATCATTGAAATGATCCCAAATAAAAGCATTTAAATTGTGAATCGATCCTAAAAGCTTTAAAATCGGTGATTTAATTTCTGATAGCGAATTTCGTCCCTCATTTCGCGTTATTGTTAACATCATACTCATACTGAAGCGACTAGTAACGCAACCTTTAAAGCCTAATTATTATGACTAAATCCCAACTTAAAATTTTCTGTAACCAATTTGCAACTTTGTCCCAGGGACCATTTCACCAATTTTTTTTTCAACCGCCAACTTTCAATTATAATTAAATCACGAAGAAGCTTACTCAAGATGACAGATGAAACCTAATGATCGGGTCTCATTCACCAAAAACTCCAGAGGAAAAAATAGGTCTTCGTCGGGATTGACCTAACCCGCATTGTCAAACCATATTTTTACCATGTAGTTCTATTTCTGCGCCGCCTATATTTTATGCTGGGAAACATATTTCACCAATTAACTTCATTGTATATGTAAAAACTTATAAATTGATTTATTTAATCATGAATTACTTTAATTATTGATTTTAAAATGAAATTATACTAATCTTAATATGATCGATATCAGAACCTCCACACGAATCAAATTAAATAAAAAATCGGCATGCATAACCCAATTGATTTGGTCCAAAAGTTGTAAAATATAACAAAACTGATAAAACATTATCCATTCATCAATTAATTACTTTTCCCTACTACCAAACACCTACTTCTGGTAATAACTACTCGTACTAAAAGTTGTAAAATAATTTTTCAAAACAGAAAATCGGTTAGTAGGTCAAATTGTCACCCTTGAGAGTTGCCATTCTAATGGTATTTGTTAAGATTAACTCCTAATAAGCTAAAAAATGTATATATGTGTGGCTTAGATTGAAAAATAAGGAGATAGTGCATTAATATTACTTCCTTCGCTTTTTAATTTATTTGTCGTTTAACCCAATTTTTTATTTCAAAATATTTGTCATTCTAAAATATAAAATTGTACTCCTACATTTACAATGTACCTTTTTGATTACTTTTTCTCATGAAATTATCAACCAAATCCAACGAGCATAGCTTTAAATGATTGTTTATTCTACATTTTCAATGCATTTCTTTGAATACTTTTTTCGATGATGGAAAATTGCTAAACGACAAATAAAGAAATTATTGGAAGAAGTTTAACACCTACTCCACTTAACATTTCCAAGCTGAAGTATGCCGCTCTTATCATGCTGCCTGCATTATTTCATAAATTTTATCATTTTCAAAATAGACAAATTATATATATTATATAGTTCTAGAAACATATCCAATTTGTCCATGAGTATAAAAAAAGGGAAAACAGTTAGCACCAAATTGATGTTAGTACATTAAGAGTGTCCAAAAGAAAATGCTAACTTATTTCAATACAACCGAGAGGATTGATTTAGTAATAAAAATAATCAACTTCGATCATAAATTTCTTTTATTTAAATATTTTGTAGTTAATTTGAAATATGATTACACACATGTGTGTAGTGTATACTATTCAATTTTATTAATTTTTTGATATAAATATAAAATTAAACGAGCGGTTATCGCTCAAATAATTTAATTTTTGTTGACTAAACAAAAGCAATTAAGTTGAATTGAAATGAAGGAATATATAAGAAAAGGTTAAATTTTTATACAGCACCTAAACTAATAAATCATTTCCAATGCACTGAACTATTCAACTTTTCAAATAAGCATCCGATTTGCATTTTTTGCACTCCAAACTTTGAAAAAATATTTTTGGCTCCCCGAACTCTAATTTAATAGATAAACCCAAGGCAAAATAGAAAAATTATATATATTACACTTTATGAATCATTTTTAAAATAACAAACAATTAATGAAATCAATTTTAATTAATTCAATTAAAAAATTAAAAATATATCATCTTTAACCCCCCTACCAAACCTCCAGTATATCATTCCACCTTTCTTCCCATCCATATATCAACTGTACCATACAAAGCCTTAGTAATTGGCAATCAGATAGGAACAATAAACTAAATCATTTTACATAGTACTTTGTGATAAGTTACATAGACTGTGGTTTTGTTTGCACGCAAGTCTCATATATCAAGAGGTTGTTATCTCCAACAGCCGAACAAGCTTTGATGTTCGAGGTGTCGTGAAATGCCTCGACCACCCCCCGACGCGAAAGTATAAACGTGATTAGGTTTTGAGGATTTGTTGAGTGCAGGGAGCTGCGTATATATCCCGTGAGACAGAGTTTGCAAATAGTTGAAAGACGTAAGATGTGTTCTTCCTCAATTTTTACGAGGTTGTTTTCAGCGGGGTGGGGAGGTCAAGATGATGTTTTTTAATTTTTAATCAATTAATAAAAATTGATTATTAAAAATTATTCATTAAGCCAGTTTGTTATTTCAAATTAATCTATAAATTATAATATATATAATTTTTCTATTTTATTCAGGTTTACCTATTAAAGTAGAGTCTGCTGTCAAAATATTTTTTTAAAATCATGTCAAAATCAGAGTCCGTATACCTATTTAAAATGCTGAATAATTCGATATCTATTTTAAACCATTTGGTTAATTTATATATCTAAAGGAAATTTAGCAAACCGTGAATGATCCATCTTTCATTTTTTATTTGGAGACGACCAGCCGACCATTGAGATGTTATTTCGTTTGTCCACAAATCAAGCTTACGTCTCTATAGCATCTCTTCTATTCTGCCCCCATGTGCCTGCCTGAGCAGTCCCATGAAACCAGAATTCATTCAATTTTAGAAATTTAATCCAGGAATAGAACATCAAGTTCATGTATCTTAAGGCAGAAGGATCTCAATAAGACAAGTGATTTGCTTATTCTTTCCCATGATAAGGAAGATAAGTAAGTAGTTATCTAGAACTATAACTACAATATTGTTCAATATCTCTATGATATTGGATTTTACAGATTGAAATAATAATTATCTAACTGATTATCAGGAACTTTACGAGATTATAAAAAATATTAATTCAATAAGAGATTATGTACCTTACACCTTGAAGTTGCAATAAATAAAATCGTAGGAGGTTCGAACAATCAACGAAAATTGCCTTCTAAAGCATCAAATTCACACCAACGATCGATCAAACCCTTCATTCGGCTCTTCTTACTTGTAACAATTAAAGTGAAGAAGAATTTAGGGAGGAATAAAAATCATGGGTTTTTCATCCCCCATATGGCCGAACAAGAGTAGGGAAGAGAGAAAGCTGCTTTCATCTTTTCTAAAAAGCATTTACCATGAAATCTAATAATTTTATCTCAAAATTGACATTTATATAGACATCAAACGCCCTACTTTTTTGGGCCTCTTTTACAATAGCTTAACCAAAAAACTCTACTATCTCCTCAACCTCTTAGTCGATCAATATGAGTCTTTCTATTCACACTTCTTATTCCTTAAATCAAGACATGTTAAGTATGCTAAGAATATTCCCGAACCCATATTCCAACTATTTTAGTTGACTATGGCAATTTCAACAATCGAAATTTGCCCCCTAATGTTTCTTTTATACTATACTTTTAACCCCGAAAGTTATAATTCACATTATACATCACGTTGCTGCTACACTTACCGATTGACAAGAGTAATATATTAATTTATGTTAACTAAACATTTATTAATATATAGATTATGAGCATTCTGCAAGCTCATCATAACCTCTAAGGTCAATGCAAGTTAATCCTAATATGTCAATTGTTGAAAAATCGAACATATATATGAACTTATATTATTTGAATATAATTAAATGTAAGTAAATCAATCAGACAATCAAAATGCTCAATTGCATATTTATTGTAGATCAGTATCTCATATTTCCAACATACGAGACTTCTGTTGAAGTAAGATAAGGGGGTCGGATGGTTGTCCCTGTAAAAACAGGGAGGTTGTTTCTTAATTTATCCAATAATATGTAAAGTGCAAACACCATCTACTACATACTTCATAATGTATAAAAAATATAATTAACATAATGATTCATTTTAATTTATCTTGAAGTCGTGTCAAATATTCGAAAACTTGAGAATTATCTTTTAATTATTCATGCAAGGGGACAACAACCGAACGTCCGACTTTAAAAAAAGTACTTGATCGATTTTCACAAAATATAAAAAAATTAGATGTAAAATACTTTAAGTTTTTGTTAGTCATCAATATCAACATGCCACAAATCTGGGTGAAACCAATGCGGGAACGGGGGGAGGGGAGCATTGCCATGGAGAGATTTGGGCCATGAGGGAGGTGACACCCCTAAATTTGAAAATAAATTAATTTTATTAAGCATTTTTTCAAAAATTATAGTTATTCTTATGTTCTAATGCCCCTCCTAATTTTTTTTTCTATTTTTCCTTATAAAGATGAGCATCAAGAATCGCCCCTTTATATAAAAATATCGTTCCACCATCACAATGCCGCAATTTCATCAAGAGGTTGGCGCCAAGTGTAAAGGGAATCAGATAGGACCTAACCTTAACTCTATGAATTTACGATAATAGAACAATTGTTTCAAAGTAATCGAAATTGATGCGGTAAATATTTTTATTATCACAATAAAAAAAGGTGCAGGCAAAGATGAGGAAAAAAACAATTACACCAACCGCATTATAAAACAATATTTCCACATTTCAAGCGCTGTATTAAAATAAATTACAATAATTGGAATATACAATACCTAATTAATGTTATTATTGTTATGTACCACTAAGTTAGGCGGCTGATATTTTATTCCCAACATGTTTTTGTCCTCGTACTCTGCTCCTGCCCCTATTATATAAGTCTCATTAATTCTAACATTAGATCACTCACAAACATTCAACTCCTTCTTTTCTCTTCCTCACTTGTATCAAAACTTAATTTCCATTGAGAGATATCAAGTTAAAGTTGGACAAAATTTTGAGACATGATTAATTTTAGATCAAAGAGGCTCTCCAGGACGTTCTCTAAGCTCTCAAATGGAAGATCAAACAATAGTAACAACAGTAAAGTTTGTGATAATACTAAGGTAAATAATGGAGAAATCAAGTGGGAGCTTCGTCCTGGTGGAATGCTAGTCCAGAAAAGAGATTGTGGGAAAAATGATGGAGAAGCCATGATCACCATTAAGGTGTCTACTGTCTCACAATGGCATGATATTCCTATTCAATCAACTTCAACTTTTGGTATGTTACCATTTCTTTCTAAGTGTATTCTCTTGATTTTTTATATTCCTTCATACTTCGAAAATTTTACATTGTACTCATACTTTATAATTGTAAGTCAATTTTACAAAATTATAATAATTCACACCCTCAAAATGGTAATCTTCTATGAAAATCGTTTCAACATTTTTTGCACCTTGAGAATGTTGGTTCAAGATTTTTCACTAAGCATCACTGTTTATTACTTTATATTTTGTATTATATTTGAAAAATTTACATATCTTAAAAACATTTATCTTAAAAGTATCTTAATGAATTATACAAGAATTTGATTGCTTACTATATAAATTCATATATGTAACATTCTAAACAAGATTGTTTTTTTTTATTTCAGGAGAATTGAAGATGTTATTGTCAATAATTACCAACTTGAAACCAAATGAACAAAGGCTATTGTTCAAAGGGAAAGAAAGGGAAGATAAAGAGTACTTACACATGGTTGGTGTTAGAGATAAAGACAAAGTCCTCTTATTAGAAGATCCAGCCATTAGAGAAAAGAAACTTCTTGGCTTAGCTAAAGGGCATGTTATGGGGTCACCTTATCATACCATTAGTGTCTAAGTTACTTCTCTAATTTGTCATCTAACTACCATGATTAGAGATATTGTAAATAATCTGTTTTCTTTACCTTTCTTGTCAACTTTCTTTGATGTCTTTCATAGCGTGCTCAGGATGAACTTTCCAAGCACTACTAGATGATTAGTTCCAAGTATATATGGTGATAGTTAATTATTGAGATTTCACCAACTTGTCTTTAATTTGCAATATAAGTTGTATTAAGATCATGTTAATCCTACAATTTTAAGTATTGGTGGTTGGATTTATCTTACATCGATTCTGTAAACATATACAACATGATTTATTTGTAAGGTTATGAGTAAATCCCTTTATTATAAGTGATCTGTTTGTGTCTCTATTATTAATTGGTGTTCAATTAAAACAAAATTTAGTTTGTAATCCAGTGCAATTCAGCAAGTATATATAGTTCATGTTATAAACTTCTCACTGAGATCATTTATCTTAATTTAGTTTGGACAGTTTTATTTTTAGAAGAAATTATCAACTCATTTTCAAAGAAACATTTCTAATTAAAAAATTCATATCATTAGATATTATAAAATAAACGTTTAAAAAAATCAAAAGTATTTACGTGTGTTAAGTGTTAACTACTCCTTTGAAAGGCAGGAGTTATTATACATAAGTTAATTCTTATACATGATGCATAAGCAACTATCCACCCTTGAATCATATTACACGTGTTTAACATCTAGCCCAATTTAATTTCATCAATTAAAATATCTTCCACCTTCTTATCACAACACAAAATTTCTACACAACACTCCAATACAACTGCCATCATCTTCCTTTTAAAATGTTCATTATTAAATATTGATTGCCCATGTGTGCTCTTGAATATCTAGAACTAACAAAAGCTTAACGCAAAAGAAAGGAAACATAAGTTGCCACTTTGTGCATTCCTGAAGGTTTTGATTTTTACCTTCATAGAAAATTCGAGAGTGATAATGGTTCAAAAACTATTATGAACAATAATTGTTTCCTATGTCACTATATAAAAATACTCCAACATTTCACCTTTTTAATGGATAAAGATAATATCAGGGCAATTCTTTTATTTATTTTTCAAATATTCATTTTTAAAGGATATAGTGTACAAAAAATAATAAAGATAGATTAACATTAATTGTCAATAAATAAATTGGACCTTGAAATTAACTAAATTATAAATAAAAAAAATTCATCATAACAACACCTCATTATTAACAATAATAAATCAAATCATCAAAAATTGTAGCTAGCTTTTATACTTTTATTTAAATTTATAATAATAAAACCAAATCCACGAGCCAACGAGCCCCGAAAGCCATCTCGGCTCGGTTATAGACCGAGCCGAAGCCCATGGCTGGTTTCTATCATTAACAACTCTACTATTAAGACGGAAAATTATCCATTGTTCGAGGTGCATCACATGAGATTAAATCTCGGCCCAAATTTGATGGATTTCGCTAACCAGTGACATTCATAACAATAGTAATAAACACGAGTATAATGTACTTAGTTTTTAGAGAAAATTAGCAAAATAGCACTAATTTGACTACTTCTTTAATTTTTAGCACTCAATTAATTATATTTATCTAAATGACATCCTTTCTTGTCAAAACTTATCGGGTATTTATTCAAACGGATTCAGATATACTCAACAAGTTATTATTTAAAATGGAGAAAATTAGCAAAATAGCACATGTTTGACCACTCTTTGCCTAAACGACTTTCACAAGCCATCAACATCCCCTTAAAAACTTAGCACACTTTTTACTATCTTCTAACCTACTCCCCCACCCCACCCCACGCCCACCTTCCTCCCCTCATTTAAGTTTAAGTTCATATATACGCTCGATTAAAACTTAATGCCTGTGATAAGATACTGGATGCGACATTAGTGATTATGACATTGCCTTACCAGTGGTCCGCTTTCATAATCAATATACTATCAAATAACGTTTCTAACATTTATTAGTATATGACTTTTTCCTCAATCGAGCTCTAAGAGGTCATACACACATATAAATTCAAGTCATATTTTAATTATAACTTCTAGATTTAAAATATCCATATAAATACTGTGGGGTAAAATTTCAATTGTTGAAAGTGCCCCATGTTCGAATTAAACGGAGTAATGATAAGTGGTTCCTAATCTTTCTTTTTAGAATAATTTCAAAATATTCTACTTAACCACTCTAATACGCCTTTTAGTTTTATGGATAAGAAAAGTAAGATTTTAGAACATCCCCCTAAAGGTTCGACTATATAAAGGCCATTTTTGGAGTAAGAAAATTGCTTCATTCACTTTTGAGATTCACATTTGTGAAAGCGAAAACAACTTCTTTCCCCATCTTTTCTTCTCTCGTCGTGACTAAGAGGCAGGAAAATCCTTCGGATTTTTCAACCTCTTCCTACGCATATTTCCAAAGAGTCAGTAAAACTCTTTATGAACACCATCGTTAGCTGACAATCTGAGGCATTTTGTTTTGGATGCCTGGATCTTTCATCATATTATTCCGCCACAGCTTATTCCGATTATTCTCGAAGAACCGTATATGTTTTTCTCGTCTCTTTAATTATCGTTTATACAACTCAGAATATCATGCGATTCGTGATCCACAGATATTAGCATGTTATTTATAAGATGGGAACAATTACCCCCTCTTCCTCTATCATTACCCCTCACCTCTTTCCTTCTTTCAAAATTGCGAACCCTAGGTGTGGTCGCAATTTTGGGAGTGGGGCCTGGGAAGAGGTGGGATCGCGTAGGAGGAGGGATGAACAGGGGGAGGACGAGGATGGCAATAGGGAAGCCGGAGTATGATGAGGACTGAGTGAGTAAAAAGTGCATGAAAGGCCACATTTAAGAAAAGAAAGATTAATTTTTAGTTTTATATTTGCATAATCGATACTTTTGTATTTTATTTAGGCAAGAAAAATTAAAAGGATGCTAGAAATTAAAATAATGGTCGAACATGTTCTATTTTGCCAATTTTTTCTATAAAATGCTACTTGAAGCCGACTCATTATATCCGCCGCCAACGAGTTGGGGGATCAAGTTACTCTGACAACATCACAACACTCTACTTATTCTCTCGAGTCTCGATAAAAGATTGGGTCTAGTTTGGCCCATTGATACATAAAAGGACCAGCAAACATATTTTGTTGACTATTTCATTGAATCCAAACCTGAAATCGTTGACTTTTTCAGATCGTTGACTTATATACTATGGAACAGGAGGCGGAGGCACCTCGGAGGTCCATCTTTGATTCCGGCGCCACCGTAGAAGAATGCGAAAAAATGATTTCAAAATCACTTAGATGTAATAATAATAGTTTTTTTTTTATTAATTTTTAGATTTCTGCAATATTGTTATATATACTCGCTATGTCTCAAAATGATTGTTCAGTTTTGAATATTTGTGGTTGATTTTTTTTAATTTTGAGGTCAAGTAGAATTGTATATGTTGTATAGTATTTGGTGAAAATGTAGTAAATGCAAAGTAGTTTTAGAGTAATTTATTGTTTATGTGATAATTTTAATTCAAATCTCATTTATATATGTTGATTAATTCTATGAAATTTGTTAATTTTGATATTTGAAAATCGAACTGGATAATAATCGTGTGTTTTTTTACAGCTCCAATGGCAAAATTTCTTATAGAAAACATGGAAAAATCAGGGTGTAGATTAGGAAATAATTTTTTCAAGGCGATTAATTGTGAAAATCAAGTCTCTGGAGGTTATATTAAAGGCGAAGGGGTAATTATTGTTTAATCGCATTACAAACTGCTTTTTTGGAATTTTATATTTGTCGAAAACTTACTGAAATTGATGTTTTGAAATTAAATTGTACTCCTTTGTTTAGATCAAAGTATGTAGTAATCATATGTTATTGCAAGATGATGTGAACCAAGTGGTTTTCCATGAGCTCATTCATGCATATGACGAATGTCGTGCAGCCAATTTGGATTGGAGTAATTGTGCTCATCATGCCTGCAGTGAGGTCTGCGAATTTATGAATTATGAACGAGCTATTTTTACATATGTAAGTGATTAGAAATATATATATTGAGATGTTTGTTTTTTGCGTGTAGATTCGAGCAGGCCATCTTAGTGGTGACTGCCACTACAAACGCGAGTTTCTGCGCGGGAACATGAAGTTAAGAGGTCATGAACAAGTGTGTCCTGCTTCTTGTATACTTTGCATTGTTAGTAATCAATCTGTCGTAGTTACTGTTTGCATAACTTTAATTGGAGTAGTCGCAGTTTGCTAATTGTACATATCTGCTACTACAGTATGTGTTTGTCCAATGTGAATGAGTTCTTTACGAGATAATTCCATATCAAGTGAAATGTGGTAGTTAAGTTCCTTTGATGTGCCTGATAGACGTTTTAGTTGAATAAGGTGATGGAAATTAGTAGTCGAGGAGACTCCCCCCATCTATCCACAAGGGTCCGGATCGTCTGCCCCCTTAATACGTCCCCCATTGTGCCCCTTAAGTGTTACTGGTCCAGTTAAAGCTAGGTTTTGTTGTTAGTTATAAGGTTATTTGAGACTTTGATTCCTGCTGCTTTCCTATATGTTACATATTCACTTAATTTTTTTTATCTAGCTGCAATTGTGGTTTCTCAATCGACCTGGCAGCGTAGACGATCAGAGCCATACTTGGGTGAAATTAGTGGTAATGTATATCCCATATTCACCCAAACTCATCCTTCTAGAAATTTAATAGCACCAAGATGACCTTATCACCAATTCACCATCATCATTTGCGTGTACGTTTTGTTGGAGACATAACACATGGGTGTTTTTGGATATTTTAGATATAAACATATCAATTGGAGTCCTAGGGAGTGTCATTCTTGCTTGCCAGTATTCTCAATCAGATCCTTGATCCATATGCATAGTATGCCTGTCATTGGCTACTTTAGAACCAATCTCACAACTTTCACGCTGCTTCTAAGGTTCTCTTTTCCCCTTTCATGAAGTGTACATAATTGATCTTGTAAATTTTGATAAATGTAAGTTGAGTTACTTTTATAATGCTTTACTGTCTAGAGTATTATACTGCTAAGTCGTCACTAATCTCATATGCTAATACAATCTACAAATTATATAAATTATTTATCAAGTTATGCCTAGACCACCTACTTAGTTATTAGGAAGATTTGAATGATATAATATTCTGTCAGTTTTCTTTCAATTGTGTCAGCAAAGGCAGTGCAATGGTATACTATTGATTTATTGGTTACACAACGACTTCTGTTATGTGACTTAGCAATTGCCATGTCATACTAGTTAGGTCATCTGCTTAGAGCTCCAATATACTCGTGTTACATGTAATTAGGCGTGAGTGGTCGACTTATAAAAATCAATATGAAATCATGAACCCTTACAAGGAAGTCAAGAAGATATGAATATTCAATAATCATCTCATTATGTTGAGTTATTGTAGGATTGTGTGAAACGAAGAGTTATGAAGTCAGTGATGGCTAACCCTCACTGCTCTGGAGCTGCTGCGAAGGATGCAATGGATGCTGTCTGGGATACTTGCTACAATGATACCCAGCCTTTTGATCGAGCTCCCTGAGAACGGTCGTGACTCTTTTCTGTGCCCAAATTGTTTTACTGCTATTAGGAATAACTGGCTCATGAGCAAGAAACTTCTAGCTTTATTTTTGATACATTAAAGAGGCAGATGTACTAATCTAATACTCAAAAGTCTTAGACGGATCAAAGGTAGCACTGTGACCATTGTTGAAAATTATTCAAAGTTGTAATGAAATATGAGCAGATTTTGTGGTTCTATACATATCAGCTTATTTATTTTTTGTATTTCTTATTTTAATATTTCTATTTTAGTTTGTTTGTTTTACACCACTATGGTTCATGAATTAATTGCAAATCATGGATGTTTTTCTAACTTATTATCTATTAATGAAGTTTACAAAGAGGATACAAACAAACCAATGAAATGATTGAGATTGGACCATTGATCTATAATTTATCATATGTTAAATGATATACGAAGTATAATATTATGAAATTTTCCTTACTCGGAAATCGGAATCTAGAACAAAAACATTTAGCTACGTATCCTGACAGTAGCTTCTATCAAGATAATACATGAATTTTCTTACATTAAATCGGAACTGCACTAAAGTCATTTAAATTTGCCAGATCCCAAGTGCAGCCTTATTCAAGTATGCCTCTCTGCTCGATTCTTCTATTAATTTCCTCGGTTGCTATGCTTTCAAAGACTCCATTCAAATTTTGCTCAAGTAGCTTACTTGTTCTGCAATATCAAAAGAAAAAATGAAGATTTGTTCACGCAGCAGACTTCAAAGAGTAAGAGCACGTTATTTCTATTGGTGCCTCTAACCTCCCATTACTTAATTTAGACTTATAGTTAGGCAATTGTAACAACATTTTCACCATCACGCCATGATCATTAATATTCATGTCTAAATATTTCGTTATTGTTCTATTTTATGTTCGTATACTTCTATTCCTAGTACATATAACAAGATTGTCTATTTGATAACTAGCAAGACCTTAAACTCTTAAAGTTACCACAACTATTTTTCAACTTTGAATAGAAAGTGATTCGCAGGTGCTATTCATCGAATATTTACTGGATAGACTTCGACATCAACATAATAATTTGTAATTAAGCTTAATCAGTTAAACACTTAAATTTTCTTCTCCTGATTTGAGGCCGACTAACTTTAGTTCGTCTAGTATATTTTGTATAACAATTTATGTTATGTTTTTTCAACACATTATGATGAAAAACATCATTTTTTATTGTACAATAATTTAATTTTTAAAGAAATATAGCAATGAAATGAATTATAAAAATAAATCAAATATATGACACACGTTATAGTTTTACCCAATCGTAGTCAATAACGGAGCTTAAATAGACCACATGGAGCTTATATAGTCTATCTTGCATTATTAAATTATTTTATACAAAATATATTGATTGATCTCCTCGATAATAGAACAAACTCATTTAAGAAGTTTAATATCTTTTATCACTCTAGATATTGATTCAAGATCCATCAATAAAACGCCACATAGATTCATGATATTTCCTTCAATATATTTTAATTGTTATTTGACTTTTAAAAATCAATTTTGTCATCAATTACTAATTATTCTTTTTATTCTAAAAATATAAAATTTATATTTGAATTTTTTAAAAAATATTGCTAATATTTTTTTTAATAATATATTTAAAAAGTAATTGAAGATCAAAAGTATATTTTTATATGGTAAAATTAATTAAAACGAATCAAGAAAGAATAAAATAGTGTCTCCCCTATGGACCTTGGGAACGATCGCCAGATTTAGGCAATGCATTGAAAGTACCGTACGTGTCTGGCATCTCTAGCCACGCCAACCTTAACCATTGTTCCCATTTATTCACCATCTCTTATTTGCTTTCTTTCCTCATATTCCTCATATTCTTCATTCTCTTCCATTTCTTCATTTCTTGGTTCCTTTTTCATTAATATTCAAAGAATTTTAATGGCTCCATTCTTGGATCATGTTGGTGATGAAGAAACAACAAGCAACAAATCTAGAGTTACTGTTATTGGAAGTGGCAATTGGGGTAGTGTTGCTGCAAAGCTTATTGCTTCCAATACTCTTAAACTTCCCTCATTTCATGGTTTGTCTCTTTTCCATTTTTTGCCATCATGGTTTCTTGTTTTTTTGATCAATAATGGTCCAAAGTATAATTCAATGTGATTTCCATTTTGAAAAAAAAAAATTGGTTTGTAAGGTTGGAATCTTGTTCACCACTTATGTTCTCAAGGGTGTCTAGCATGGGGCCCTTTTATATCTTCTATATAAGTATATAACTATGAAATAGGTTTCATAAAATTATGTTATCACTAGAAAATATTAATATTCTCCGGTACTTCTTTAAATAGCTTTCCTTACTTTCAGGAGTAATAATATTAACATTCTTTAGTACCTCTTAAATAGCTCTTACTTGATAAAAGTTTTGATGAATAGTACATAACATTTACCTATAAAGCGAGGTCGAATATTACATTATGATAATAAGGAAGGTGTTTCTGAATATGTTATTACTATAAACAAACAACATAACTTTTCTAAAGATAACACCCTCCCCTAATATATCTTTTATTTCATAGAGATGAAGTAAGTCAAGCAACATATGTTATTGACACCCCCCCCCCCCGCAATGCGTTGCCAACATGCATGATGTAATGCCCCCTCTCAAAAGTTGGCCTTCACGTGGTTATCTCGACATGCATGATGTAGTAAATTAAAGTTATTCCTTGCAGAGGTTGAGATGTAACTTCATACTAAATTGATGTATTTATTTTATTTTCTTGAATTTAGAGGAAGTGAAGATGTGGGTGTTTGAAGAAACATTGCCCTCTGGCGAAAAACTCTCTGCAGTTGTCAACGAAACCAATGTAATGTGTCTACTTACTATCTAATGTATGTATATAGTAATGTTTAAATCTGCATTGGAATGAATTATTCATTTGCAATATGTTACAGGAGAATGTAAAATACCTACCAGGCATAAAGCTTGGTAAGAATGTTGTTGCAGACCCTGATCTTGAACATGCAGGTACTAGTTATTTCTTGATTAATTTGTTCATATGATTCTGTGATTGTTAATTTTCCATTGAATCTGGCTTTCTGTGATTGTTAAAGAGGCTCCTGCCCAAGCGGGGTTGGGGTTGGGGGTTCGGATAGTACGCACTCCTGTGATAACAAGGAGGTTGTTTCCGAATTGACCCAAGAGTGGAGTGCAAAGACTATCTACTACTTCACAATAGATAAGAAGCGTAGTTAGTGTAATGAGCCATTTTGATATATTCCAATAATTTCATTATATCAAAGAGTCATTTTGAAATCTAATTTGACTAAATTATGTGTGGGTGATGCTCTGCTGCAGTAAGAGATTCGGACATGTTAGTATTCGTGACTCCCCATCAGTTCATGGAGGGAATATGCAAAACAATTGTGGGAAAGATAAGAAAAGATGCTCAAGCAATTTCTCTTGTTAAAGGGATGGAGGTTAAGAAGGACGGTCCTTGCATGGTCTCGGCCATAATCTCAGAGAAGCTTGGAATCAATTGTTGTGTCCTCATGGGTGCAAACATTGCCAATGAGGTAATTGTTCGAGATCTTTTAGATGTTTTCTTTTCAGAGCAACCTGGAGTATTTGTAATTCTTATGCTTACCGCTTCAAATCCTTAAGTTCAGATAGCAGAGGAAAAATTTAGCGAAGCAACAGTAGGATATAGAGAAAACAAAAAGACTGCAGAAAAATGGGTGCAACTGTTCAATACCCCTTTTTTCAGTGTCTCACCTGTAAGTGAACGAGTTGTTCCATCAGATAATGTTCTAACTACCTTTTGTGTCGTATGGTCTATATCTTGATGAGTTGATTGCTATTGAACTAAAACTAGGTCCAAGATGTTGAAGGAGTTGAGTTATGCGGAACCCTGAAAAATGTGGTGGCGATAGCAGCAGGTTTGACATCCTGTTCTTATAAGTGATCTAGCATTCTAGAGCATTGCTTTTTCTCTCTGTGCCTTGTAAATAAATAAGGGTCCTGGCTTCGATGACAGGATTTGTTGATGGCTTGGAGATGGGAAACAACACAAAGGTGAAGGCTAGATATACAAATGTTCTGTTGCATGATAATCTTTGTTGTACTAATAATTCTGTAGTACTAATTATTTATGATTACTTTCTAGGCAGCAATCATGAGAATTGGATTAATAGAGATGAAGGCCTTCTCTAAGCTGTTGTTTGGCTCAGTTAAAGATAACACATTCTTTGAGAGCTGTGGTGTTGCAGATTTAATAACGACTTGTTGTGAGTATTCGGAAGAGAAAATTTATTCTCCTAATTATCTGAATATCAATTGTATCGAATTCTAAATTGAACAGGATGTAACATGATTTATTTTTCATGTACAGTGGGTGGAAGAAACAGGAAATGCGCTGAGGCATTTGTAAAGAATGATGGAAAAAAGTATGATAATAAAGACTTCTTGCATTCAAAAGGATATGCATATACATTTTGTTGTAACATTTAAATTTTCACATGCAGGTCTTTTGATGAGCTTGAAGCAGAGATGTTGCAAGGCCAGAAATTGCAGGTAGAATGTACTAACCATAACTAAGTTGCAAACTGAACTTATCAGTCGACTTGATTTTTAATCTTCTGTCGTGAAACTTCGTAGGGTGTATTGACAGCTAAAGAAGTGTATGAGGTATTAAGTGACAGAGGATGGTTGGAGTTGTTTCCTCTTTTTGCAACCGTGCACGAGATCTGCGTTGGGCGTCTTCCACCAACAGCAATAGTTAAGAATATCGTGCACACCAGTCCCGCCCCATTCATAATGGAGCTTTGTTCTACACCACCAAATGAGGCCATTATGTAGAAGTAATATGTAAGCATACAACTATAATATCAAGTTTCATAAAACTACATTATGACTTTGTTCTAGAGATTACATATGCTAATGGGTCAAATGCAACCCCATAGTTTTCAATAACTAAGTCAATAGGGTTACTTACAGCTTACCAATATCTTTGTTTGTTTCTTTGTTTTAGCAATGAAATGAATATTGATCTTCTAGATGTATGCAATTGATTTCTTGCTTTTCATTTCATTCTAGTTTTTTCAGACAAGAACCTTACATAAGAAAACTTAGGTTCGATTCTCATCAAATAATACAACTTCGTCGTATCAATCCTAAATAAAATAGAGCATAATTCTCATCAAACATAACCAGGCCTTGACATTTCGTTACTTCATATATCAGAACTTACAACTTATCATTATAGTAAAATTGACAGAATTTTATAGGAGAGACGATAAAGCATGCTTTGATTTGATTGCCAAGTATGGTCGACACAAAGCTTGCCCAAATCCAGATATATACAAGAATTAACAGAAGCAACAAACTTATATCTATACACCATAGCTAGTTAACGTGCATAACCTTACGACAATATGTAAATATACACAAATGTCGATATGTTCATCTTGTCCGGTATGCTGTTGGGTGGTCACTCTTTCGTGCCTTTTCTAATGAAAGATTGATGCATTTCTGAATGCAATCCACACTTCTCCAAGATCTTCCTACTTGGTTGAAGGAGACCCTCATTTCTTCAAACTTATCAACGTTACTTTGGAGGCTCTTTAATGTCTCTGGTATGTCCGTGCCACGCCTTGGATTTTCTCTCAGACCAATTCTCTTCCTCGAGGCTTCAAAAACATCTGTACTTTTACTTGAATGCTCAGACTTTTAGACTCTGACAATTTAAATAATAGTCAAAATGAACCATCCTAATGTAGAGCAACTATATAGCTAAAAGGCCTAAAACAAATGAAGAAAAAAATAAGGAAAAAGTTGGTTAAAAGTGCCCCCACGCAGGATCGAACTACGGACCTCCAGTTTACAAGACTGGCGCTCTACCACTGAGCTATAGGGGCATGGACAAGATGTCGATTTTATCAAATAAATTATACTTTGTTGTAGCTTCAATAATTAGTTTTCTTTTCAATAATCTTGGTATTAAAAATATTTTATTTATTAACTTGAAACACGATAACACACAAGTATATAAGGTGCATTATATAATTTAATTTTTTTTATATACATACAAAATAAAATGAGTGAATTTTAACTTTAAAAGTAGGTTACTTTTTTATTAAATAAGAATATTCAGTTAAAATTGAAATGAAGGAAGTATTATTGATTTATTACGTTTGTCATAAAGATGAATCATAAAAATTTTGAACTTGTCTACCTCCATTGCCAGGAGTTGGTTATCCAATGAAAAATGATGCAAGTTTAACTTTAAAGTACCACCTTAATCTAAAGTATATGTATTACATATCTAAAATTTATTTCGTAACTAATTATTTTATGAATTTCTTATCCTAATTCAATATAAACTATACAAGTGTTACTTAAAGATGAATTCATTGTTCAATGAGCAATGATATCATAAATAGATTGAACTGAAAACAAAATAAAACAAAGAAAACAACACATAGTTTTCCTAATGGTTTTCATATCATCTGTGTAATTGATCAATGGCAACTGAGACACTAAACAGGTGTTTGAGCTAACATTATATTGTACTATGATTGAGCTAAATAGCTTTCCATCAAGCATAGTAATAATGAAACCATATCTGAGTTCTAACTATTGAACTTTCTATTCATTACATTAACACATCTCAATAATTCCTAAGAATTTTTTATCTAAACAAGTAACCAAGGGAATCGGATAGTTCTTAATCTTATCCTAAGAAAATTGTTTCATAATTAACCAAGAGTGAAGTGCCTCTCCTCACTTTGATTTAAACAGCACTGGGGACATAGTACCTAGAGTCCTAGACTGTATTCCATGAAAATCTTGGACCCCCTTGAGTGACTTTTTGCTCAAATCCTTGAAAGAGGTTGGAGTAACCTGCATGAACAGATAATTTCCTGCAAACAAATCCCCAAAACGAGGTTGACTCTCCTTCAATCTCTTCAAAACTTTTGTCCATGCAAATCTAACCATCTTAGCTTTTCTTGAAAACAACTTCCTAAACCATGGAATCTTGATTTTCAACTTCTTCCTGATATGAACTCTCCTGAATCTTGATGAACTCCTTGCTTTACTTCTCAGATCATACAATTCGTCGTCGTATTCATCGAAACAAACCTCGTTCTTAAGTTTCTGGTAAGGATTTCTCCCACTGGATGATGCCATTTTGAAACAGAACTCTTAAGGATTTAGAAGATAAGTTCTGTTTCTTTATGCCTCTTTGCTTTATGGATGATCATGTAATCTGGTTGACATAAAGATATAGTTTTGATAGTATATAGTACAAGCATTGAATGCTATTTGATGGCAGCTAAAGTGGTTGTTAGCTACAACAACAAACTGTATGGTTATTATCATCACATTTTAAATCAAATTATATATAGTTTAGAGGGGTCAAAGTCTTGAATTTAGATGTAATAATAGTACAAAAAATAGTACTCGTATTTCCAAGTAATTTAGAGGGTCGTGTCGACCAAATTTATTACTCCATATATATATTGAAGTACTCATCATTTATATACTCACTTGGATTGTCATTTTCATGTCATATCAAATATTGTACTTCTTGTCTTGGACCAGTGTCGCATTCGAACGGTGGGGTGTGTATACAATCAAGATTGAATTTAGCCAACTCATTATTTATGCCAGTGAAAGAACAAGTCAAGTCAAGTCGAGCTTTACCAACCTTTGATCGTCCGAGTATTATTTATGCTTAATTTTTCGTTTTCGTTTTCCTCGGAACTATCACGAAAATTTCATTCAAGAGACTAGACTTTCGAACATTTCAAATTGCCTCCTGCAGGATCAATCTTTTCAAATTATCCCTGCCATCAACTTGACATAAGCACAAATTTGGAATTCCATATTTGGGGAAGCTTGAATGTAGTTGCTTCAAACAGATGACAAGTGATTTTTGGGACAAGGGGAGTCATATTTTTAAGTAAAACTGTAAAAGGCTAGAGCTAAGCATGTTCAAATAAATTATCTGCCTCCACCTTGATCACTTGCATCACATTTTTTCTTGGCACCTAATTATCTTCACTATACAGTATACACAATTTCACTGATTTAGAGCCAACTCGGTTGAGCACTCGAGCCATCGACTAAACAACTTTGAGGAACATATATAAGAAACAGTGAATTCTTATTCGAGTCCTATATACTCCTACAAATTATAGCGCCCATTGAACAAGACAGTGACTGCACTCGTCGAATGCTGATAGGTAAACATCTTACCAACTCAAAGTGCACGGAAGAGCACTGATTTATACATCCAAGAATTTAAAGAACAATGGTTCATTGGTGATGACCCTCTGGAAGAGCAACAACTCTATGAAAGGGTACTAACCGTTGAGGTAAAGATCCATCTTCCTCCTCGTCATCTTCAAACTCCAAAACATAACTGCAAACAATGAAGTGAAGGTTTGTTTTAAAGGACAACAACCATCATATGTCAATATTTGACCATCAAAGAAAGACTCTTTGATGAAAGGGGGCAGAGTTAGCAGCAAATATCAGAAATGATGCTCTGCATCAAACAGAAACCACTTAATATGTTGAACATTTTCACTCCACAGATATAATACCATTTAATCTTTAAAGAAAGTGTGCATGAAAAACTTTTGACTGTACAACGTAGAACAGCATGAGAGGGATTACTCACTCATCAGTTTTCCTCTGAATATTTCAGGCACGGCATGTCCCAAATGCAAAATCGAGATAGGTGTTAGATTCTCTTAGTAATGATTAAGAACTTAGAAACATTTAGAAAAGGAGGAAAAATCATTATAACATTAGATTAATGTAATTAGTAGATCACTTACTACCTTTCGAGCTTGAACTACAGTAGCCTTATACAGGGCACTGGTCTTTGGATAGAGAGCCAAAACATGCTTTCCTGGAGGAAAATCTTGAATGCTAGAAGGGTCATTTCTCTTAGGAAAAGGTATGATGCTAGAAGCTGGCAGCCTATACTTTCTGCAAAAGCAAAGTAGACGTCAAGATGTAATTAGAGCCTCCACAAGAAGTGTAGATGAATCAAAATGAATCATAAATTTGTATGTCAATGTATAACACTTAAGAGAACTAAAAGCAGTCTGGACTCTGGTAACCCAAGGGACGACAACCCTGATATAATATGATGCCAAATTTCATAGACCTTGTTCTGACATCGGCTCATTTCCTTTTATGGTATGTCATTGTTCCTTGTTTTCCAGTTAAAGTGACAAAGCCAGCTCTTTCATTGTTCTGCTTAGCAGAAGGGGAGCGGGGAATTGGTACCTTTGTCCTGCACCGTCTTCATCATCACCCGGTTCTTCATCAAGGACTTCAAATCTGTGTATTCATATCATTAAAGAAACGAACTATGACTTATAAAAATCCTTCAGCACAATGAATTACATTATTCATGGGCAGAGCTTTATGCAGTAATACGTACTCTCTCGACTCTCTATCAAAATGAGTTACTTTGACAACAAGCCACTCATCCTTTTCGGCATCCTCAGTAATGATTCTTGCTGCCACCTTCGCCAGCAAGATTTCAGATGAAAAGGTCAATTATTGTTAGACAAGAAATCTGCTAAGGAAGAAGTATATTTTAAATTCCAATCACAAAATGAAAAAAAAAAAATCCATTCAAATTCCAGGCATCTGAATACTTCACAGTCACAGTCTTCCGTTAGGCAGTCTTTTGTTCTTTCTTTTTGTAAGGTGTCAAATTGTCAATGTAGTAGTATACTGGAGACATAATAGATTACTAAAGACAGTATCACACTTGCTCTCCCTTCAAATTTGCAAGAGCCTCAAGGTGCCGCATCGATGGAGATAGCTTTATGATATCAGCATCAGCTTTCATCCGTTTCTTCTTCTGCTCATTACCTTCTGCAGTTACAAAAATACTTCAAACCCAACTGAATATGATTATGAGAAGTGAACTTCAATGAATGCAACATCAGTACCAAGTTCAAAACAATTGAGTAACTAAAATTTCAGTTGTGAAGTACTTTGCTCGAAGAGCATTATTATTTACTTCGAACACACCTATTCTTCTTCGTTGCTGCCCTTGTGCTCCCTGGGGAATTAGTAGATCAAGGTAGCCTAACAACTGATTCGAAACTCTGCAGCAAATAAAGATTCAAGGAAACGATATTGTACAATTATTGAGACTGTAAAAGTAATTCATTCTTCAATTTTTAATGAACAAACTGTTATACAGCATGGATTCAAAAGAAGTTTAGCCATATGGAAAGTACTACAAAATATAGTAAGAACATGGATGTAAAGCGAACCATATCAATTTGATCTACATAGAAAGTAATAATACATACATCACTTCAGACTCAGAAAGATCTTTGGCTTGTGTATACAATGTCTTGAGTTTCGATAGTGAATTATTCCCAGGTTTTTCAACGACCTCTGGAGCTGCATTTATACAAGAAGAGATTATCATAATGAAGAGAACTACACATCACTCAAGACGCGGACATTCATTCATTCAAAAAGACAATATTATACTTATACAGGCTCGCTACATTTTTCAATTGAAGGAATCACCCAAGGTAAACCTACATGAGGGTGCAAACAGTCTGCATTATAATTAACTTATAACATATATTTTAGGCTCAGTAAAAATCCTTTCTTGCTCTCAAGTCTCAACCAATAACATATAACCCAACCAAACTAACCCTGCTACGTACAATCGGCTATATAAATACGATGTATTCATTCACCTCTATATTGGGCCATCTCAACTACTAACATAATTCTTGAAAAACATCCCAACATTAAATTTCCAAAATTCAGTCTAAATATGTAAAGGATGCCTAAAAACATGTAATGTCTATACTTACATCTAAAATAAACATATAAATAATGATACTAGGAAGATCATGCAATTTAGAGTAACAAGTAACAAAAGTGGACGCCCTGACGCATAGCCTAGTGGTAAGTGGCAAGTTGATTGGGTGGAGACAACGACATTGCAGGTTCGAATTCGTAATATTAGAAATATTAGAAGGGTTGCTTTAGTTTCGTGTCCCTTGATTTACAACCCACTAGTCAATAAGGCTATGAACCAACTTACTAACAAAAGTGGACAATCTTGATATATTAATTTGGCAATGATTCAATAGTTATTACACTATCTTAGATTAAATATAATTGAGTTTAACAAACTTACTAGCTTGAAGCTTCTTATGCATCTTATTAATCTCGGTTAAAACTTGTTCTTGCACTTTCCTCAAACGATCCAACTCCTTTGACTTTTCCAAGATTTCCATGACATCCCTCAACAATGCTTATGTTTGTTCTCTGTTTTTTTTAATAGAAAATTTTATTAATGTCATAAAATCAAAAACGTCAATTAAAATAAAATTGAAAAATTATAAATTTGGTGAACACAATTTTTTTTCTTTTTTTTACCACAAATTCTTTATATGTATGGAGAAAAAAAAACTAATGAGATTAAAGAAACACTTAAATAATTTACTTTTTATATATTATGTTACATTTTATATAGAACTTCTTGTTGTTTCAAATTAATCTTTATCCTAGTTCTCTTAAAAAGTATTTTTTGTTGTCGCAAAAAATGATTATAAAACGTTAAAATATATGATTTATACCATATATGATGACGCGATTTTAGTATAAGGACGCCTTGCAACAATTTAAGGATAACACCGCATAATAGCTCGAGATAACGTTTTATAAAAGATAAAATTGTATATAGTTCGAGACATGTAATGTAGAAGATAAAATCGTATAATAATTCAAGACAACTATTGTAGAATATAAAATTTTATGTTATGAGAATTCTATCCCATTGTTCATTAACATATCATTGATATATTTTTTTATCATTGATACTGATATAATCAAATTGTAACTTCTTATGTCATAAAACATTTACACCTGAGGAAATATATGTGTTATATACTTAAGGTAAAAACATCTAAGTAATTCACCAAAAGATAACAATCAAAAAATGAAAAATAAATTAAAGAAGCAGCAACATTAGAAGTTGATAACCACTGCAATGTATCATTTGAGATCCCACTACATATATCCTTGAACAATTTCTTCCTCCAATTCTTTGAAATCCCAAGCGTCGTCGGCTAGGTATTCGCCTGACCAACATAAACACATAATAAATTTAGAAAATTATTTGAGAGAAATAGGGGAGATAATTTTCCCAAACAAGAAGTTCGATCATAGAAGAAAGTTTTACCAATTGAATCTCTGCGCAGAGCTGTGAGATGAGCGCAACTGCAACCGAGACATATTATGTCAAAAA
Source organism: Lithospermum erythrorhizon (assembly GCA_019722365.1). Taxonomy (NCBI): domain Eukaryota; kingdom Viridiplantae; phylum Streptophyta; class Magnoliopsida; order Boraginales; family Boraginaceae; genus Lithospermum; species Lithospermum erythrorhizon. The sequence goes on from JADFUC010001398.1 coordinate 730,240, forward strand.
CCAGAAAGGTGTGAATGGTTTCCAAATCTTGTATAACTTAAACACTCAACCAAACTATAATTACGAGTGAAAGTGATACCTGCCCAAGGCTTTCCCTAAATCTGCGCAAAGAGATCGGATATAGGTCCCTTTTGAGCATACCACACGAAAAATCACATTTTGTCTGCGGAAAAGAATATGCAGATCAATGAAATTCACTTCATATAAGCCTCACATCAAGATATTATCCTTTCATGTAATGATAATTGATTCAGTCATAAGAGTGTTGCAATAAGATGAATAGCTTCCATCATTAACTTTACAAAAGTCAAACTATGTGGAATTTCCAAAGAAGATGCTAAATACTTGATAAATTCTGCAAAATTGAAGTCGTGTTTCTATATTTTGTTGCCACCAGGCCCAGATACTTAAAATTTTGTAGGAGCTCAGGTGAAGGATCTTAATTTCGTACAAGTAGCAGTATTCACTTAACTCAAACAAAGCCGGTAATTAAAATCTGTAGAATGTAGCTATAAATAATGACGTATGATGCAACTTAAGATACCCGATGTTCATACTATCAACTGTAGTCTAACACGATTTGATGAGATCTTACAAGTGGTTTTAATTATAGCATGATAGATAATGTCACCTGTCATCCAAACTCCTTTCTATGTCAAACTGAAAAATTGATATCCGTCTGGGTGAAAGTTCAAGGCTCTCCCCCCTTCTTGCCTTCTCATACAACTTCTCACCCCCAACCTACCTCATAAAGAACAAACTAGTTTAAAAAGTTGGGTTGCAGCTTCGCAAGACGGACTTCAGATTAGGAAACACCATAATATTGCAATATAAAGTATCTTGTCACTGAGATAGCATGGATAATTGAATGATACATTAGCAATAGGGATTGAGATTATCTGTTATTGCCTATTTCTATATAACTATAGTTGATATTTATACTTCTTGCTTTTATTAGATCTTGGCAAAATAAATATACACAAGGTTATTCTAATCCTGTGTTCAATTATATATGTCAAAGAAATGTTTGTACTAAAATCTTATTAGTCTTACTTTAATTGCGGAAAACATTGGAGGAACTTGCCATATCTCTCCACAAAACGACTCAGCAGCTTTTTTTAAATCACTATCCTTGACATGCTCCCATGGCTCACGTTGGATAACCTGAAGTTAAATGTTAATGATAAGAACAAATCCAATTTTGTTAAAAAATGACACAATAACAGGCACAGTTTCTAAAGGCAATGACCATCCATTTTATAATGCAGTTTCCATCAATGCATTAATATACAAAGATAGAGCAGTGAAGCTAGTAAATGGCAGGAAGAGAAATATTGAAGGTAATGAAATCAAGCAAGTATAAGGGGTCCCAATACCTATTTTATCTTCCAAAGAAATTTAATGACCAAAGCTTCATATAATTGACTGTGTAATCTACCTAATGGATTGGAAGCCAAATGGTTTCAAAAGATGTGTCGCATAAATCCTTTTAGTTTCCAGTCACGGTCTCTAAAAAGTGAAAAAATTGATGTAAAGGCCATGGTTGCATAGCAGAAAGTAAAATTGATGTAAAATGCAGGTGATTTAGCGTGTGCAGAATAATGCCAATGCAGGTATATCAGGAAATGAATATAGTGTATCTAACTAGTTAATGTACCAACTTATTACTGGAGACAGAATAAGGATTTTAAAACTCGTCTCTTGAGCTAATATTTAAGGGAAGAAACATCTTAAAAAATGGGCACGTATAATAACTAACCACATATACACATTGAAAAACCTAGTAATACAAGGAGTATGTGCAATCATATAACTATTTGATTTTGTATTATAACCGAAAAATCTCAATTGTGAAGGGAGTCAAGGGACTGAACATACGGGCCTGCTTCCCATTCATTCTTTTATAAGGATGCTCTTCGGCTGGTCAATAGGGCACATTGCTTGAAGTAGCCGACATTAACATCTTATTTAGAAGAAAAACTGTTAACCAAAGCAAGAAAACCAACCGGTGAATCAGCATCCCAAGTCGATGTGGCTTCACCCAAACGGAAGATGCCACTATAACCTTTTGTCATGCCTTGGTATCTGCAAACATTTGTTCAGAAAACATGAACATTTTGAAGGAGAGAGGGTATCACAGGAAAAGCCACAAATAATTCTATAACTCCTGCATTTAAGTGACACGAGATGATATTCCTACTTTACCTATCAACAATTTTTGTAGATTTACCAACACAAACAATCAACAAACCAGTTGCCATCGGATCAAGTGTCCCAGCATGCCCCACCTGAATGTGATAGATGGTGAGAAAAAACATCCAACTCCATGGAAGTTTAAATACATTCGACTATAATCACGAAGCACCTTTTTCACTTTGACTAAGCGTCGAAGCTTTCCACAAACTGTAAATGACGTCCAGCCTGATTGATATGTGATGAAGTTAGGAATTAGGAAACTATTGTATATGAAATCTGTCTTAATCATTGGCTGTGTCAATGCAGTTAGCTTAAGAGATTCAATCAATTAGCATTCTCAGTTTTAGCTGAATATCTTCATGAAACTATGTAGACTAGATTAACTTCTGCTATTCGAGAAGGCAATCTCTTAAACAAGAACTTATCATGTGTCATGTCACGACAGTACGAGACTAAAACGGCCATGAAGAAATGTTCCATATGTGTTACTTAAATCCTACAATTTCCATGGCAACACTGATATTACGTATCATACTCCGCAATACTTACATCATCTAACATCAATAACTAGATTTACTACTACTATAAGTTACCTTTTGGCTTATTCACCAGAAGCACAGTCCCGGTAGGAGTATCCCATTGAGGTGGAAGCCCAGTCCTCCTAGTCGAAAGAAACGGCTCAGGCTGAGCATCCTCACCAGGGACTTTCTTCAAACTCTTAAAAAACTCTCCCACCTTCTTCTCCGACACATCAACCTTCGCCTCCTCACCATCCCCTCCTCCGCCCTCCTTCTCCTTATCCTCAAAAAACACCATCTTATTCTCAACAATCCCCTTCTCCCCATTTTTCGCAGCTCTTTTCGACTTCCTCTCATCAGCATTCCGCTTTCCCGGATCAAGAAATGCCTTATCGAAACCCTGATCAGGAAAATACTTCTTCTCCAACTGATACACCATCTTATAATGCTTATCCTTCTCCCACGGATAAGCAAACGCGTCGTAAAAATACAACTCCTCCTCCCTCTTATGCAACGTCTTCAACTCAACAACCTCCTGCTTCAACTCAACAAACTCATCATCACCTCTTCCCCTATACTCCTCATCCTCTGTATCAGAACCAATCATTCTCCTCCTCCTCTTATTATAATACTTCCTTTTCCTCTTATCCAACTCAATAAAACCTTCATTTTCACCATTTTCTTGAATTATTTCCACATTATTCAATCTCTCATCAACTAAGTCCTCAAATGGAATATTATTTTCTTGGGGCTGCTTAAAATCTTCAATATCAGAACCCATCATTCTCCTCCTCCCCCTCTTATCGATATCAATAAAACCTTCATTTTCACCATTTTCTTGATTTATTTCCAAATTATTTAATTTATTTAATCTTGCATCAACGAAGTCCTTAAATGGAATATTGGGTTCTTGGGGTTGGTTGGAATGTTGAGGGTGAGATTTGAGGGGGCGGCGATGTGGTGGTGGAGGGTGAATGGGGCGGGAAATGATGAGTTCGTATTGAAGTGGATAAGGAGTTGAGGTTGTGGAAAAAGGTTGTTTGGTGAAGAGGGGGAGGAAACGTGGTGGTGGAAGGGTGGTTGGACGGTGGTGGGTGCGGCGAAGGAGGAGCGTTACGCGGCGGAGCTGCAACGGCTGAGCCATCCAGTGAGGGTTGTTGTTAAGGTATGGGTCGGATAACGGGGTATTATTTTTTGTAACGGCGACCCGGACTCCCCAGTCTAGAGACAGTGCGCACTGGCCTGCAAATTAAGTCATCCGATAAACTACACTAGTCGAACTTCGTTTAACATACTTGAAAAAAATATCGCAGAGGAACGAATTCAATGCATTTTAATCATTAACTCACTTATTCCATCAACTCGACCATCGATGTTGACAACTTAAATATTATTGTAAATTGATGGAGTAGTACGTTTTAAGCCAAACATCGTTATTGCAAGTAATGTTTCGTATTCGTTAAATTAATCACCTAGTAATATTTCGTATTCATTAAGTTAATCATCAATTTGTTGTTTCTTCAGCCTATTTTTATATCTAAATAATCTTTCTAGATTCAATATCAAAAAAAGAACGAACGTATCTTGTAGAAAATGAAAAAAGCTGATACATTATAAAAATGTCACTTTTTAAATTAATAATTGTAATTTATATTTAAATGATTGATATCGAAATATGAGAGAATTGAATGATAATAACATGAGAGGATCCAAATACTTTGATGTGTATATCAAGTTATTATCCAATCCCTGAATTGATGTAAAACTTATTGAGTCAATTTTAGCAGAGAATTTGCAGAAATGAAAAACTTACAAAAGTGAATAAGAAATGAATAGTTGGGCTTGGGGAACAAGGGCCACAAGCCCACGAGTCCACAACATAGATGAACCCATTCCAGATTTCCAGTAAATCCAGAGGTTCGACTGAACAATCGTGGACAATGTCACATATTCACATCTGTCCATATTAGTCCATACAATTAATTTTGGTAAATTAAACTATTGATACAATTGCTAATAGGGGTGTAATATCTAATGATATTAATATTATGATAATATTGAAATTATATGACTATATTATTGTCGCATCTCGTTAAAAATAGATCTAATTGCGGCATATAGATTGGAACATGAAATATTTTAGGTTAAGACTTTAACTCAGTCAATATAATAAGTGTGGATAAAAAGATATTAGGATTTGAAAGCCACTTTTGACTGTTAAAACTTTTTGTGTTTACTGTTTAGTTACATACAACATGCAATAATGTCAATAAATTTGTGATTTGTCCAGGTTTTCTTAAGATACTGAGAAAAGTGATGAAGTAAAGTAGTTGTACTTTAATGAAATGGACAAACATGCTCTTGTAATTCCAAGGGAGCCATACAAAAACATCCAAGCTCAGAGGGTGAACTAACCTATGATATGGAGTACATAATAATCTAGCTAATTAATTATACATTTGCTTGAAGAAAACAATGTTTTTCCTTGTTTCTGTTTGAGACAATAATCCAGGTCTCCTGTAAGTTTTTGAAATTGCATACCAACATTATTTTTCTTCAATATTCATGAATATGTATCAAAGCTTATTGAAATAAATTGCATTCATACAACTTGAGGTTGATACCAAATGCCCAAATTCCTATGTGAGATTTTGTTATCAGGGTTTAAATAGGACCTAGAGGGAATAATTCAATCTATCGATATTTTTTAACAGAGATGAGAAAGTTTTAAAGGTCGATAATAAAATATTATTCGATGCTAAAATTAAAATTATGATTTATTATTTTGGCACTTGATTATGCTCGATTCAGTTCACAATATTTACATTATTATTACGAGGAACATAACCGGAAGTCCATTCTTAGCTTGCTCGATACCCAAATCATCAACCGATGAATACCCAAACAAGAAATAGTTTCAAGTTAGTTGATTTATGGAAACTTTGGTATATATGAAGTTCGGCTCCATTGGAGTTCCAAAGACATTTATCAATAATGATTTTTTTAATTACTACGTATTAAAAATCGATATATCTATTAATATGATACATACATAGAAAATGAAAATTATCACTTATTATTGACCAAGTTATGCTATTAAACTATTTATTTTTTGGAAACAGAAGAGCCCATAGCTCTAACGTATTCAATAACTTTGAAACAAGACCAAGTCCAAAATGACATTAAGAAACCTCCAAGTATCATAAGAAACTCCTATTGAACTTCGATTTTTCATCATCCCAATCAACAAACTTCCAAGCAAGTTACAGTTGCATCATCAAATTTAATTTATTATTGTCCTATTTCCAATGCCTAATAAATTTAATTTACTCTCTAGCTAGTCCAAATGGAAGCTGATTTTAGTTGTGACTTTGACAAGAATTGACTAATTTAATCAGCTTCATATTCTTCATTATCCAACCAAATTTATGAATATCATGTACTATAGTTAGGAACATTCATAAATTTTTTGAAAATGTTATTTTTTATCGTATTATATATTTTTAATCTTTATAATTCACAATATCGGAGTATATCATTTGGTCTCCCTAGAATTTTACTTTGAAACATACAACCTCACTGTTATCAGAAGGGTACGACTAGAGTTGTTAATGAGCGGAAGTAATTATTTCCAAGGCATCATTTATTGTTGAATCTACCAATCACTGAAACAGGCGCCTGGGATCAATCGCTTCGATTTAATTTTCACCTTAACGAAATTAGCCTAATCGGTATTTCTACGAAGCTCGAGGCCAAGTTCTATTTCTGGCTTTATACTTCTGAAATTTTAGCTTCGGAAATTATTCAAATTATCACGATGTGCTCAAATTTGTACTTCTGCTTATACGATTATTATTGATATTAAAATAAAAAGTAAAAACTAATACTCTAATTTTTTTTTATGATTTGTTTTGTCACGTTTAATTCAATGCTAATAAGCATTTATTTAATCTTTTCATATAATTCTAGTTAACGACAGCTAATTTATTTATCGACAATTAATGTTTATCTCTATTTTTTTTCAAGACTCTATTCTTTTAAAATTTGAAATTAACATCGTTGAAATGCAATGAGCTCGCCGGCCTCCATCGACGAGCCGAAAGAAAATCTCCAAATGACCATTAATGCTTATTCGCTAAACTTTAAATCTTTTTTGTGAAATTCTAATATTTTTAGGTAAATAATTTTTACACTCCAAATTTTGATTGTTGTCACACCATTCCTTTATTATTATTGATTAACTTTTATACTAAAATAATCCTATTTTTAATTCCCCTTGATAAAAAAACATTTCTAACACTACACTTGCTTATTACATACCAGTATACCACACACTAGTTGAATTGAAAGGTACTTATGACGAAGCAGATGGTACATACTACCTCCAATTCAATATATATGATGCTTTTCCGCTTTACTAGTCTAACTGACCATTAATTATTTATTATTTTCTACCAAAAATATAAAATCGATATCAATAAATTCAGACTTTTTAAATATATATTTTCATAAAAAGTAAATTTTTTATAATTTTTCATCATGAATTAATTGGGCTTATCGATCATAAAGCCGGGATACATAAAACGAAAGTTTTAAGCTTTTCAATCGGAAGTGATTATAATTTAGAGTGATAAGACGGATCACATGGTAAGGTTGTATGCACCACCTTTAAATAGAATTTTCGGTCTACAGGCTGAGGAATATGCCATTATTCAAGGTGGTGTTTACTTGTTTTAGTCAAATAGACCACTACTATATAAATGTATATGAGAAATATGACTACCACAAATTTTGTCCAAGATATTTGAGGTCGTCCTCATAATATGAACTTAATATACTACTACTAGTATGGTATTAAATGTGAATGAGTACATACAATTAACTTAAGAATATGACATTATGGTTGACATTATTCACTTATCTAAAAAAAGTTTACATAATTATATAACTTTATTTTACATACAAATATTAGGTTGTTAGATACATATGACCCACCAATATTAATGAAATATACTGAAAACTAATTATATTGCTTACCAAACATATAAATAATTGAAAACTTTATATGTGTTACAAATATTATTAGAAGTAGTAATCGTAGAATTCATAAGTTTGGACAACTAATTTTTGTCAAATAACTATCAACTATTTTGAAATTTTAGTGCTAACGGTCTTAAAAATATAATCCTATTTTAATAATATGACATAAATTCATATTGCATTGACTTCATAAATTTATCATAATTGTACTTATCCGATCCCTTTTAATATACGGAGTATGTTGTTAATAGGCAATTAGGGATTGCAAAAACTTCGTTCCAAAGATTATTTAAAAGTAAATTTTGGTGGCAAAAAATGAAATTTATTACCTAAGAATATTATGAACAAAATATCGGACTAACCAAAGTCAAAGCAGGAGGATAAGAACCATATATGTCACTATGCATCTATCTACTTTTATTGGCCAAGACAAAAATGGAAAATGGGAAATTCATTTTCGTAACGGACCATGATTATTGCTCGAATTTAGTATATTCTTAAAAATTGGATGGCTTTTCTTATCCAAAAATTTAATACTACCTCCTTTCTAAAAAAATGTGTTGAGTTAGAGTTTTGAACTCAAATATTTTACATCAAAAAATGAGATATTTTGAATATGTAAAATAATATTTCCTTACATCCTTAAAAATTTTTCACATTTTAAATTTTAATAGTTAATTTATTTTATTTTAAACTCAAATAATTTTTAATATGTTATATATTTATTTAAAAAAAATCAGTATATAATATTTTCAACATACTTTATTATTAATTTGATAATTTTGATTCATCAAATTAAAATTTTGGATGTCAATTAAGATTGTAAAATTTATTAATATTATTTTACAATAATTAACAAACTTGACAATCTTTTAGGAATGGAGAAAGTATTTAATTTTACTATTACTTCCATCACTAAAAGATAGTTTATTTTTAAAATTTGATATATTAACCTTTTAAACATTGATTTCAAATTTTTGTAATCCATTGTATACTCATACTATTTTGTGAAAACATGTCAAATACAACATCTTTACGCTACTAACATTATATTTTTAATTCAAACATCAAAACTTATTAATTTAGCATTAAAAAAGTAAATTGAACAATATTTTTGAATTGCGCGAGTATTTATAATATAATAAATTTTCTTTTTAACAAACGTTAATTAAAGCTACGAAATTCATTATTCCTAATTTGAATATTGAAAAACAAATTGGACAATCATTCGAATCCGATATAACATCCTTGTAATAAAAAGATTTAAAAAAAAAATGGAAGACTTTAAATTATCTAGTATAAATACAAGTCAACCCCTTTCCCTCTCTTTGGAAACTCATCAACGAAGAAAAAAGTGCCCCCATCATTTTTTGGAACTTCCAAATTCTGGTTTCGGGGAAGGGGGGGATATAAACAGACACAAAAATATTTTTCCATAAATATACTTGTAAACATTAGTAGAAATACCTTATAATTCATGTTTTCAACAAATAAAGGAAAGAAAACCAAAATGCTCTAATTATTGTTCCAAACTTGGAATATTAAAGAGGAAAAAATGTTACAAAAAAACTAACTCAATTCTTGAAAGTGAATGTCTTGAAAATCTCTTTCAGGATGTTTTGATAAGGATTTCTGAGGAGAAAAAGGGATTTTTGTGGTGTTTTTTGAGGGTGTGCAGATGTTGCCTGAAGTTTATTACCCAAATAAGAAAAGGGATGATTTTCGTGAGGATGGTTGTGGTCAGGTATGTTTTTTTTATGTTTCTGCAGTTGAATATGATTTTTTTTTTGAAAATTTGGCATGTTTTTGTGTATAAAATTGTTTTAGAATAGGAAAGTTCGGTATTTTTTGCATTTTGTGTTGTGAATGTGGTATGTGATTAAAATGGTGTTCATGTTTTTTGAGTTAGTTGTGAAATGAATTGAAGGGAAATTTCTTTTTTTTTTTGTGTTGGTTTAATTTTTTTCAGTTCATGTTAAAACTTATTCATGGTTTTTTTTTCCTTTGGAAGAGGTTTTTTTGCATATTCTTGGATTTGCTTTTGAATATTTCAATATTTGAGGTGACATTCTTTGCACTAAGTCCCTATTTTAGTGTGAGGGTTGTAAAATATGGAGCATGTGAAATCTTAGACATATATGCATGTAAAGTTATATATTTGAGTTAGATTCATGTGTTTTGCAAGATTTTACCTCAGTCTAGATTTAAAGGGGACTCTAAATTCTAATATTATTGTATCCTGGAAGTTTTTAATCAAGTGTGCTATGTTTCGAGTATCATCTGTGTGTGTGCTTTCCCCTTTGATTGATCAAAGTGTTTTTTCCATTAATTTTGTTATTGTCCAAGTTATTTTAGATAATATTTTTGCTGGCATGTTTTGAAGAGCTTTCTTTCTCTTCTATGGTTATTGCAGTCTTCCCTTGTGGCCTGCAGCATTTCAAGAATAAGATACATGTTAGCATGGCTTGATGTGAAGGCTTTGATCTATTTGTTTTTAATCTTGCCGATGGTGATCGTTGGGATGTATGCTCATGGGCAGAAGATAAGCTATTTCTTTAGACCACTGTGGCAATCCCCCCCCAAGCCATTCATCGACTTACCTCACTATTACAGCGAAAACGTGACAATGGGAAACCTCTGCAGTCTTCATGGGTGGAAAGTTCGTGAATATCCCAGGAAAGTATATGATGCTGTTATATTCAATAATGAAATGGATATGCTTACCATCCGGTGGAAGGAGTTGTATCCATACATCACACAGTTTGTTCTTCTAGAATCTAACTCCACTTTTACTGGTTTGCCTAAGCCCTACTTTTTTGCCAAGAACCGAAAGCAGTTCAACTTCGTTGAGCCTCGATTGACTTATGCAACGGTGGGTGGAAGGTTCCGTAAAGGTGAAAATCCATTTGTAGAGGAGGCTTATGAAAGATTGGCCCTTGATCAGCTCTTGAAAATAGCTGGTATAGAGGATGATGATTTGTTGATCATGTCTGATGTTGATGAGATTCCTAGTGCCCACACTATAAATCTCTTGAGATGGTGTGATGATATTCCTCCTGTTTTGCATCTTGAGCTGAAAAATTACATGTACTCTTTTGAGTTTCATCGTGCACACAAGAGCTGGAGAGCTTCAGTCCACAGGTACCAGAAGGGAACGACTAAATACGTGCACTTTCGCCAGACAGACTACCTCCTTGCGGATGCAGGATGGCATTGTAGCTTCTGTTTCAAACTAATCAGTGACTTCGTGTTCAAAATGAAAGCCTACAGCCACACTGATAGAATCAGATTTTCTCATTTTCTTGACCATGATAGAATCCAGGATATAATCTGCAGGGGTGCTGATCTGTTTGACATGCTCCCGGAGGAGTATACATTCAGGGACATCATCGGGAGGATGGGGCCTATCCCTCAGACATACTCAGCTGTTAATTTACCATCTCTTCTGTATGACAGTGCTGATAAGTACAAATACCTTCTTCCTGGGAATTGCAAACGAGAGACCGAGTAAGTTTGCCCCTCCAAGGCCTTATGTGAAGATACAAGATTCAATAAGTTAGCACTACACCTTGAGAGGATTCATTTGCATTATGCTACGAAAGCATATATCGTTGCCAATGAAGTGGATTGCTCTTAGGAGATGTCGTGGGGTATTAACTCAGTGAATGAGCTAGATTAACCAGACGAAAGGGGCATTTTTGCTTGTTTCATCGCGAACGTGTTGTAGGTTGATGACTGCAGAACTTGGATACTAGATTTGGGTATTGTCTGTTGTTGTGATTTCCCCTTTTTGTAGAGGATAATATCATTCATATAATCAGACATAATGTTATTTGACCATTGCATCACATATTTCTACTAGGATTACATAGCACAATGCAACTGGTTGCCATTTTTTCATAAAATCAATTGATTTGAATTTAGGAATAGATTGATTTGATATGACTTTACAAATTGCATTATAAAGTTATGTTCACTTGCATTAACAGATTACATAGTAAAAATATAAAGAATATTAGATGGTTGTTTAGAGCATTTGTGCCAGAATTCCTATTTCAAACTAGTAACATTAGTACTACTAGTATACATGATTTTATGTTAAATTTGATCAATGACACTTCTCTTCTTCTCTTTTTCATGGTGATGAACTTATAAAATCGATCTTGTTGAGCGTTACTTGATCAAACATTCTAGGTGGAGTCGGTTGTATGGGCATGATGACTCCATTGAGCTTCACGATTATCATATCTTCGTTAAATCTATAGCCTCTTAAAAAGGAGATGAACGGGTGAATATATTTCCATGCATCCAAGGCAAAACCAGACTATGTATTTTGCATGATCGATGTTTTTTAGTATAAAAAATTAATTGATACTATTTTCGGAGGGATGCGTCTACGCCTAGATGCCTGAAAAAAGTCTTTTACCTAGACGAACATCCACGATCTCTAAGCTTTCTATTGGACGATGTTTTGTTGGTGAACATCGTTCAAATGTCGGATTTTGGTTCAACTAATACTTAAATTAATACTTAATACTTAAATTAATTTTTTTTTTCTCTTTTCAAATTCTCAAAGCTACAATATCTTTCATTGCCATTGGAGTACTGTTCATTTAATTATTTACAAGATCATTTGAATTGGATAAAAGTTATTTATGTCAATCATGCGCATCAAAATTTGTTAATTTCAATCATACAAAATCAAATATACCGACCTCTCTACGATGGAAGGAGTATCTAAAAAAATATGAAGGTAATATCATATTTTATGTGTATATGATAAGCCATTTTTCAGGAGGGTCCAATGGTGTTATGCAGGGTATTAATAATAATTTCCTTGAGAAAGATTTAGTTTAATTGTTGACAAAGTATTGTAATGCAAAGAAAATTTTTATTATTTATTTCAAAAAGGGTAGAAAATAAAATCTATCAGCGAAATTTCAATATACGCGCTTTTATCAAATCGAAGAGTGACGGTCATTCAAATTATAGCCGCAAGCTTGGCCGACGACTCATGGTGACGCCTCAGCTTGCCGGATCTCGAGCAGAGTTCTAGATGTTCTCACCACTCGGTTTCGACTCTGGAAGCTTCGATGGATTCCTGTAGGCCCCCATTACGGAAATTTACGTATCCCTGCCTCAATTTTCACCTGCATCGGTCCGAATCCTGGACATTGTCCGAGCTCCAGAGCCCAAGAACGATTCCCGCCATTGCCGCGATGACTCGACCAGTCTTGACTCGATCTCCCGATCTATATCGACCTGATTAATTTACTACAAGATGCTGCAAATGTGGCTTCACCTTTGCATGATTTAAGGCATAATGACCTGTGCAGTGACTGCATAGATAGCTAATACCAAGGGACTTTGTAGCTCGATACGCTACGTGTCTCTTTGACGAGATTTGATTGGGATAACTCCGGCATGTGTTCCATGCTGAAGGGATAGCAAAGCAAAGCTGTCAAGAATGCACTTCTTGTTTGTACTATGGCCTTGAAGAAAGGTTGGTCAGAATCCGGCTTGCCGAGATTTGGCCCTCACTTAGATCTGATTTAAACAAGAATGTACTCCATTCTACTGATTTGACTCGATTTAAGCATGGAAGAATGTACGCTTCTAACAGACTACAAACTAATCTTTAGCAGCCTATCGTTGTAACGACGCAGGACTCGATTTAAGTCACAAGAATATACCTGCTTCAATAGACTACAACTACCTTAAGAGTTTCATCACAGAAATGACACAAATGGCTGGACGTCCCCGACCTTATCACGAGCACCGGACGAGCAGACACGGCTTTAGCAGTTGTTTCGCTGAATCCGGCCATGAGATCCGAATGTTCAAAGGTGGTTCCTATAACTGAACTCAAGGAATTAAACATGAGATTTTTCGTGTGTTCATGCAAGATTTATGAATAATCAGGCTATTTAGCTTATTCTTGAATATTCGAAGCGCTTTTGAGAAACTGATACCGCTTCTCATAGATTTCGCTTCTAATCAAGAATTATCAAGGCTTAGTAGAAATCATCTTAAGCGCCTCTATTTTGCCGTCCGAGGTGTTTTCCAAACACCAACGCTGTGTTTCACGGGTGGTTTAAAATATTTAACTTAAAATTTCTATGAATCCTCTATATTTTCTCATGTGTTTTAAGTATGAAATTTTGTGTATTTTCAAAATTTAGGCTTATATATGCCTCCCAAGCCTCAATACTTACTCGATCAAGCCGGTTTAATTTCAAGCGATCACGATCTTAACTGCTGAATTCATGAGTAAAGATTCGAACCGGCTTGATATTAAGAATTACTTTGCTTCCAAATAATAAAAAGAGCGCCATTTCAGTAAAAAAGAAGGTTTCAGATTCTTTTCTGTGTCAAATGACCATGTCAATTCTAGACCTTTAACATTTATTTCGAATCCCATAACTTCTAGAGTTCCCATTTTGAACCCCAAAACTTTCTGAACCTCAATTTGAGGCCTTAGGGCCGATTTTAATGTAATAAAATTAGGGATTTTTAGCCTCGAACCATAAATTTAATGTTCATTTAATTCATGGCTATTTTCTCGAAAACCCTTGTTCGCACGGTGATGCTTACATTAATTTAGTGGTTCGAATGGTAACCCCAAATGCACGTGTCACCGCTAGTTGTCTTCGATTTAATTAATTTGATTAAGTCGACTTAACCATTTTAATTATTTTTTAATAAATGTTCACTGCCTACAGACGCTCTCGAACCTAAGCATAACAATTTAACGCTGTATTATGTCAGTATTTAAAGGGTTTTTCTTCCAAAGATGGCCGCTGCTTTTACGATCGACACGCTCTTATTTGACTTATCGGATGTAGGTCGTGACTCCAAGTATCGACGGGAATTTATTACTCATCTTAATCTAAAGTTATCACTACTCCTCCTCACGAGGTCTGTAGTTTGCATTAATCGTGATTGACTTCACAGAGTTTATCATAAACTATAGGGTCCTCGGTCATCATCGATGACTTATAGAAATGTTAACTCATTTTTGGATTTTGTCATGACATATTTTTATTGCCACTTCATCCTTAATTGGGTTTCCACCAAACTTGACTTAACGAAGACTCTAAGATGCTGGGATTTAATGCCAACTTGTGTTCGATCCCATTTAATTTTCACTATTAGATAATTAAATTATTCGAAAGTTAATTGTTAACATGATACATTACATGTCAGCATCGCTTAATTTTCCATTTATTAGAAAATTAAATGATTTTGATTTAATGTTACCACGATTTATTATACGTTAAGACTCATTTAATTTCGATCCGTATGTGATGTAACAAGAATTAATTTATTTCAGTTGAATATCGACATGAATTTATTACATGCCAAGACTTTAATCGCTTTATTAGAGAATTAAATTTTCTAGAGATATAGTATTCTAGATTTGTTTATATTGATCTGAATCCCTTTGAATTTAATTAAATCAATATTTATAATTTTCAACATGAATTTATTACATGTTGGATATTTTAGGATAATTAACCTTAATCCCGTGGATTTTAGAATCAATTATCCCATTTTTTTTGAATTTTCGAACCAATTTTGGGTCCATTTTATTGTCAAATATTCGGGATGTTTTTTTTTCATGTGAAAAATTTAATCATCCCTACCCACATGTATGGGAATTTGGAATAAGTGCCTATGTTAAAGTTAGTTCGCTTTATTTCATCTTCAGCCTAAGAGTTTAATTATCCAATAATAAAGATAGCGGATTTTAGAGTAATCGCCCATGAAAGTATATATAAAGATGTAGAGCGAAGAGACCATTCATCACTTTCTATTCCACCCCCCTAATAGCCAATGATGTTGTGGGAGTTTTCCTTTTTTTCTTCTTTCGCTTCGCAACATTACGTGATCATATATCACCATTACCTGCTCTTTTCTTTATGATTGCAAGTTTTTCAAGTTAGTACATAAAGTTTGCATCTTTTGAAGGTACACTTAAAATTTGCCATAGCGTAATACCTTTGATTCCTTACGATTATTTTGTGCTTTTATATACTTTAGCATATTCTTTGATGATTATTTGGTAGTCTTTGACTTAGACTATATAAGTTTTAAGTATAAATAAACGCCAGTGTTTCAATCATGTCACGAACAAGTACATTTCCAAACGTCAAGATTGAATTTTTATTTAGGATTGGCCATGCTTTCGCATTAATGCATACGCTTGCTTGATGCCTCTTTAACATTCTCAAGTATCTTCATGTTTCAAATAACATAACTATTTTTCCGAATTGCATGATTTTGCTCCGCTAAAATTTCAAATTCTCCTTAGAAAACCGCTTGTAACTTTTCACATAAGTTCGCTTTGGGGCCTGCCTTATATCATAGAAAGATAAAGAAGAGACATAGTATTCCCATAACTCTGCCTATAGTTCTGTGTTACTACTGCTCAAAGTTGTGACTCGAATTCGCATTTTCAACTTTTGTAGCAACTTCATGATTTTATTTCTCCTTAGTCGGACGTCCATCGACGAAACTTGAGCTCACTTGGATTCGGCCCATGATGTAGTTACGGGTAAATTTTTTGGAGTTTTTACGGCACTCTGAAAAGTCACCGCTCACCCCCTACGAACACATGCGCAAGGCGTCTCGAGTATGTTTTGCTTTGAATTGCATTCACTTACGATAGACGATTCCTCGAGCATATAATGCGACCTTTAGGACTTCGATGCATCCTTTCTCTACGCTGATCGAGCTCACGGGGGCTCGATTACTTGTTTTGTTTTTCTCCTTCTTTGTAGACTTAATGGCGGTGTAGTTAAAGGAGAGGCGATATAAAGGAAGCGAGGCGCCCTTTTGCTCTCTATTGACCACTTGATCACGTGGAATCGCTTTATTTTTTTTTACCTCAAGCCAAAGACGCTTTTTAAGCCAGTGGACGCCGCGCAAGCAGACGCCCCCTTCGCTCTTCCAACCTTCTCGCCTGGAGTCGACTTCGACTTCATACCTTTTTCTCGCTTTTGCTTTCAAGAGTATCATAGAGTCAAAGACGACGTCCGCCTCTCGCCATTACCTTATCAGAATGTCATGTTTACTTATCAAGGAAGCCGGCGGATGCCTATTTTTGACTACATAGTCTCGAAATGGGTGCTCATCCTTCTTCAAGATAAAAGATGTGATACAGTTTTCTTTTTATGGTACGATTTTGATTTTGCTTTTTATGATTTGACGCTTCGACTTGACGCTATAGCTCTTGGCCTCGCTTCCTCTGACATTTCACGCGATGGCTTCTAGGGGATGTGTAAATTTTTGATAGGTTATGACCGAAGCCCGAGCGCTTCTGCCGCCAGCATCTCGGTGATTGCTCGAGGACGTCAAACGAAGTTCATCTCGGGGCGGATGCTTGTATTTATATCCGAGAGTTTGTTAAAAGTTTATGCTCTTACCCATGAAATTGCTAGGTACTTTATGCTTCCAGCCAGGAAATAAGTGAGGCACCTATGATCATATCGTGGTTCGTTTATGCTTAGTACGTTAAGGATAGTATTGCTTTTGGGCGCGATTTACCACACCCAGTTCCACCTTCTTCTTCCCTTTCATGAGTCCATCACTTGCATATATTCTTTCAAGTATGTTTGGGTTTCGATTTCCGCAACAGCGGCTTAAGGCATCACATGAAAGTTGTGTCATCGCTTCTCATTCTACACTTCGATACTTAGTCCCAAGCACGCTGCTGGGACGCGCGCGGTACTGGTATCTGTTTTGTCGGGTATAGACCTCATTTTCGATCCTCTATATTCATAACATGAATCATGGATAAGCAACGAGGTACCTCTATCCTTCAAGTGTTATACCTCGTACGACGCTACGCACTCGGTGATACAAGCTGCAGGTCCCTGAGGCTATCACCGCCTGGCTAATTTTATCTTACCATTCATGTCTCGCGTTTTCCCATATTTATTTGCATTTGTCTCAAGCATCACATCTAATTTGATCTTAGTCCCCTGTGATCCAAGATTTTAGCGATGCCTCGAGACTGGTCCGGAGTCAGCAATCTGGGGTGGACTTTAATGCGTTGCCTCATCTTCGGTATCAGTAGCCTCCACCTCGGCTTTTTAAATGCCTTAACTCCGGTAGTTACTTGTCAGCGTAGCTCGTGATGTTAATGTTTGGTCGATCAATCTCGATCATGGCTTCACCAACTTGATCTTAAGCATAGCCTCGATTGCTAATCTTTGCAGTCAGATATCCCTATGGATCTTCAAAGCTGGGCTGGGTATCAAGGGACGTGTCTCGACCTCGCCTTAGAGGCTCGGTCAAGATACCTGCCCGCTTAGAGGCTTCCCCGATTGGCCTTAAGCAGTTTTAGTAGTCGAATAACCATGTCCTGCTTTTGTGAGGCGCTATTGACATAGTAAATATGTTCCTAATCTGCCTGGGGCAGTTTTAGCAACAAGACGGTCTCTATTCATATGGATATTCGTATCGTTAAATATCTGTGAGACCTCAAGAGAACATCAGGGAATCCAAATTTTATGTGGACTGAATGTTCAAGATGTTCCTATATCCTTAACTCACTTAATCAAACACGATATTTTTAGGTGTTCATGCAAGATTTATGAATAATTGTGAGGCTATGTAGCTTATTCCGAATTTTCGAACCGCTTCGGTAAATCCGACGCCGCCATGATTTTCTTCTAACTCTCAAGAATTAATGCTTGTACGGTAATTCCACCTTAGGCGCTCTCTATTTTGGCCGCCTTGAGGTGTTTTCCACCACCAAAGCTCGCTAATGGCTTAAAATATTTAACTTAAAATTTCTATGTCCTCTCAGATTTTCTCGTGTGTTTTCTGGGCATGAAATGTTGTGTATTTTCGAAACCAGGGGTCATAGCTCCTAGCTCGAATACTGCTTCCGTTTTATTTATGACTTCAGCGATCAAGATCTTAACTATCGAATTGGCGCAAAGATTCAACCGCCTGATATTTAAGACTACTACTTCCCAAGTAATAAAAGAGACACTTATTTGAGTAAAAGCATGTCCGATTCTTTTTCTAGATCAAAAAACATTTTCACAAGGCTCTGTTCTAACCTTTACAGCCTTTTTATTTCGAACTCCTACGACTTGGGAGTTCCCATTTCGAACCCCAAACTTAACGCCAATTGAGGCCCTGTGGCCGATTTTAATGTAATAAAATTAAGCGATTTTTACCGAACCCTAAATTTAATGCTCATTTAATTTCCGAGCTATTTTCCTGAGACCCTTTATTTGTACGTAGGATTTTACATTAAATTCTGTGGATTCTAATTTAACCCGCCCACGTGTCACTTTTTAGTGGCTCAATTTTAATTAATTTGATTAAGTCAGCCTTAATCATTTTAATTAGTTTTTTAAGAAATTTTCAATTATCTACAAGTATATTTTAGTGGTATTCTAATAAAATTTGAGAACGTGTTAAGAATATATTACAAGATTTTTCCACTTCATTTATTGATTATGATATTCTCTTTTTTTTACCCACATATTTGTTCCTGCTCTTTAATCCCATGGAAGCAATACTGATCATAGCTGACCCAATGAATGATCTTACAAGATAATGAAGTAAATATCTTTCTATTGAACTTGTTTGTACACCTAATGATAGTGCATCACAGCAACCACTCCTTTCCAAGATCAATACATATCCGTCTGAAATGCGAAAATTGTTCTCGAGAGCGTATCATATTTCTTCTGCAGGAATGCTAGAATTAAGTTAAATGGTGTCCTAAAACAACTATTGTTATTAGTTTGATCCACATGGCAGCTTTCTCCCAGTGGAAAACATGTTCTAGTAATATCTGCAGCTAAAAGCTCATTAAGCTTCGGTATAGGTATTCGGGTTCCTTGCATGCTTATATAGTTCATCTGAATTAGAAACACTTGTTAAAACAGGAAAATGGACTTTTAGGCTTGCTTTCGTTGGGGGTTTTGGGGGTTCCACCTGGATCAATTCTTTTCGCCATCAATGAGCTTGTACCTGGAGACTCCGGTGGAAGGATAGAATTCTCTGAAGTGCGGATCCTAAGTGGTATTGCAGGTTTCGTTGGTGATATTGTTGAAAGAAAATGCAAAAGCATTTGGATTATTTGAGTGAAGTTGGGCCTAGCATTAGGATCCTCCCTCCAACATGAGGTAACAATTGAGGCCAAGTCCTCTGGAAGATCGTCAGCACTGGGCCTAACGTTCTGCAGATACGAAGTAAGACATTTAATCATTTTCGGAGATCCAAAGAAAAGGAGGTGTATGCAAGTCAGTTTACTAAGGATAACATGTGCAGAGATTACATGATGAATGAGAAAGAATAGAAATTCGTTTATACGCAACCCATTCAAATTGCTATTCATCCTAAAGAGTAAGATCCCTTTTCTTGACTAAACCGAAAAAAATTCAAAAAGATTGGGGGCAAAATGTTCTTTCAATTTAACAAAACAGGTATGAGCTCAACCATGTCAAAGGATCTATTATTTGCTTAATATTATTATAAAGGGTGATGATCAGGTCCAAAAAAAAAAAGACTACAAACAAACGTTCAAGTTCAAGTCGAAGTGAAGGATTCTTTAATGGAGTAAGAATTTACTTTAAAAGCAGCAGCATAAGCAGCCTGAAGATTTGACATGCCTTCGAAAGGTAACTTGTTGTGTACAAGCTCCCACAGTACAATTGCAAAACTGTAAGCATCCACTTTATGATTGTAATGCTTCTTCTCTCCTTGTCTCAAAGTGACTGTGCTGTAAAGCTGCAGATAAAAGTAGAGAAGTTGTCAATACTCTCTACCAAGAGAAGTACACTGTCCAGCAAAAGAAAGAATGAAAGCAACAACATATTTGAATAATTCAGGGTACTACCTCGGGAGCCATCCAGCGATAGGTTCCCGTTTCAGCAGTCATCATCTCAGTCAACGTCTCTTCTCTTGCCAAGCCAAAATCGGCAAGTTTCACGTTTTTACGGTCAGCAGTGAGGAGCAAGTTCTCTGGAAGTGAAGGCAAATTAAATTCAACAATCTGAAGAAGCTCCAAGTTTAACAGTCAACATTTTGAAAAAGAGTTAAAAACATGCAGGAAAGGGATCCATAATAGCAATTGGTTCCTTTGGTTGCAGGGATTCTTTGAAACTGAACCCAGTTATCTTTCAAAGATTGATTATTTCTTCTATGATAATCCATTTGCATATCACAATTAAAGCAACTGCAAAAATTCAACAAATAAATATATATGCAAGGGTAGTTTAATATTTCACGTAGTGGTTTAATATATATGCAAGGGAGAAATTGTTCACTTCCACTGGAAAATTTGTGTCATCGTCTTCTCAATATTTTAAACAAATTTAGATGATAATAACGACATATCCTATGACAATAACAATAAAAGTGAGTCTCTGAACAAAGCACTATTTAATAAAGTTGAAAGAGGTCCACAACAAGAGTGTGCCTGGATTTGAACTTTGAAGAGAAATTTACAGCGACTCAAGCTGTTGAGAGTATTGTGTGTCAGACAGCGTCACAATCCATCTTCTTTAACTTCTTAAATTCATAAATGGCACTAATTTGGATCAGGTAGTTGAAATATCTACAAAAACTAGTTTTCAAATGTTATTTTGAAAGAACTAGTGAATCAAAATTTACCAGGTTTTAGGTCTCTGTGTATGATCCCATGGGAGTGCAAGCATTCCATTGCTCGAGCTATATCAAGGGCAAAACCTATAGCAACTTTCATATCTAGGCAATTCGGCCTTATGTCAACCAAGTATTTCTTCAGTGTTCCACCAGCAAGAAGCTCAGTTACAACAACCATGACAGGCTCTTTGCAAGCTCCAATGAACTGTGACAGAAATAACTAAATTATTGAGATAAATAAATCCAAAGAAAATTTTGTCGAATCAAAATATGGTAGAAATGACAGCATCTTTTCTTCATAGATGTAATTCAGAATCACAACCTTCACTAGGTTCTTGTGCTGTACTCTGGATAACATTGCAACTTCCCTAACAAATCGAGATTCTGCCTTGGCAATCTCCTCCGGTGTTTCCCCTTTATGTACAATCTTTATAGCAACATTCTGGTTTTTGAACCTGAAAGACATCCCATACACATGAAATTATTCTCACTCTCAAAAGCCAATATCAAACTTCTAATTGTATATGACAATAGAACAATGCAACAGGGACACATTCAAAATTCGACGATCTTTTCTCATGTCTGCAATAACCATTATCAATCCAAACAAAACAAACAAATTGTACAGAAAATACAAGCATTATTTCAACATCCAACTGAAAGAGTTTTCATAAATTACCAAAATGACTGTAATTATCCATATTATTCAGAATTGAGGTATAATGATCCATTTCATTCTTCAATTGCAAAATTATGTAAAACCAGATGTTCCATAATCATTAACATTATTACTGGATTTATGGCTAATTTGAATACTAATGCACACAACAAGATTCATGACAAATGACATCAAATGAAAAGGTTAAAACTTAAAAGTCAACTTACTTTCCCTCATAGACTTTAGCATGAGCACCCTCTCCAATCTTAGGTCCAACAAGTAGTAGTTTTGGATCAACCAACCACTTTGAATCCAAATTGAACTCCTCTCCTGCATAGAACTCATTTGTAGATCCCATTTTCTAATCTCTATCACCTCTAAACACATTAAAACATCAATCTTTACAACAAAACTCAAAATCTACAAACTTTATCAACCAAACCCATATCACCAATTTACTTCTAATTAACCAAAAACATAAATAAATGACTTAAAAGCAATGGTATCCAAATTTAAACTCATTAAAGCTTCCATCTTTACAACAAAACTCATATTCTACAGACTTTATCAACCAAACCCATATCACCAATTAACTTCTAATTAACCAAAAACATAATTAAATCACTTAAAAGCAATTGTATCCAAATTTAAACTCATTAAATCATCAATCTTTACAACAAAACTCAAAATCTACACACTTCATCAACCAAACCCAAATCAACAATTTCCTTCTAAATAACTAAAAACATATACAAATGACTTATAAGCAATTGTATCCAAATTTATACTCAACCACTAAGATCAGTACTAAATATTCTACCTTTTTTTTCATGAACATTCAATAAACCACTTACATGCTCCAACCTATAACAACTCTACAACATATTTAGCATCAAATACACAAATAAAGCATACCAACAAAGTTCAATTATGATCAAACCAGATAATGATTAAGGGAATATATAGTAAGTGCTAAGTTATCAAGAAAATTGAATAAAAGGGTATGTTTATACTAAGTAGAAGGTTGATTTTATGCTTATAAATTATACTAATATACTCTCTCCCTTTGATCGTCCTTTTGATCGTTTATGTCGTAAATTAAAAATAAAAATTAGTTAAAAATTGCGTATAAAATGTAAAAAATCGAGAATCAGCTGAAATAATATCATTATTATTTGTTAATTTAAAAAGAAAAATTAATCAAAAAATATATTAAAAATGTAAAATTGATATTATTATGTTAAACGATAATTATTTTTAAATAATTATTTTTAACTAAAACGAACAATAAAAAAATGAAAATATTAATAAGTTAGTTTTGATTTGTGATGAGACAAAGACACGTAATGACTTGGGTCCGCCATGTTCGAGTGTGCTTTTAGTCCCACTCATTATTTTGTGTGTTTTTAATTATTTTAGTAGGTCTAGGAAATATAGAAAGTGGAAGGGAGATATTAAAAAATATCTTCCTCGGGTCATTTTTCAATGAAAAAAAATATGTTGATTAATAAGTATATGTGTTTAATATAAAATATACTAAATTTATTTCATATAGATTGTGGTTTGCTAGCTAGTAATATCAAATGGTGAATCATTCGTAATAAATGGAAAATGATTTAGGCATAGTATATTACATATATTAATTGCAATATTTACTTGAAAAATGAGTGTATCCCTACTTTATTAAAGAAGATACTCCCAAATCTAAATGCTAACTTGTGTTTTTAGATGAATAAATTTATTGATTAAATATTCAAAACAATAAAAATGATTATATTAGTATTTATTAAATTTGATAATCAAATAGAGAAAGGTCAACTTAAACAAATACGGAATATTACTCTGAATATATGAAATTTATACTTAGATTTTAGTTACACCATTAATCACAAATTCATAATATAAGAAGTTTGAATGTAATAATTAGTAAATATAGTTGTTCAAGTTATTACTATGACTAAATGGGGGATTATCTAATCATTATGCCACAAAAGTACAATTATAATTGTTTACAGAGCACCCTGATCAATAAACTCACCTAAGTTCAAGCCACAACCTCTATACATATCAAATGATTACATAGTATTGTTGTGTTTTTTCTATAAATTATTCCACATGCACATGGAAAGTGATCCTCAATTAGGGACAATACCACTCATCAAGTGATGATAATGACGTTATTAGTTAGTTGGAGCTATTTTTAACTAGCTTCTCATTTATTCATTTTGTCATAACGGCAAAAGCGAATTTATATCAAAAATACGTAGATAAAGATTAAGACGAAATTATATAAAATCTTAAAATAAATAGGCGAATATTTAACGCGTGGTATCACTGCTATTATGTTAGGACTAATCACAGGATAAATGGCATACTTGATTTATTTATAATGGAGGAGCATACGATGCTTGTGTAAGCTAACAACTCTTGAGCTTCAAGGATAGAGCAAGCAGAGACAAATCTGACTTCATTTTCTATTTATTGAGAGAAGAATAAAATAATAAAATTTAAAATTGTTCGAAGAGCACTGTCCCCCTAATTCTCTATTAAATAACTCTGTATTTCCAATTTTTAGAATTAGGGAAGCCAATAGAGTGAAAGGCGTTTATAGAAATGCGAAATCCGACTAGCACCGGCGTAACCAATCGGTCACGGATCGTGCTTCGAAAAATAAATTTTGGGAATCGACACAGATCGACTCTGGATCGGCCCACGGAGGCCGATTACTTTCGACAAAAATTCGTATTTGATTGAGGCAACTTTAAATAATCTCGCGAAACTTTGAATAATTCATGAATAACGAGAGAAAAATCGAACCTCTAGGAGTGCGCTAGATATACCGAAGTACGGATGTACTCGGATAGTAAGCCAGGATAAATCGAATCGCGTAGGATGTACAAAAAGTGCTCAATGTCTTGGAATGATGTACAAGATGGGGCAGAGATATATCAACAAGATTAAGAATAGATGAAGCCAATCTTAAAGTCTGGCGCCATCGCGTATTGCCGCTTTTTGCAGACAGTGGCGAGCGAATCGGTTAATGATCAACGCGTTGGACCGCTCATTCATGAAAGACTTTCCAGCTAAGCACAATTTAATATTCATTTTGCTAATAACGTCAACCTTGTGTGAAGAACGAAAACGAAGCGAGAACTAGTGTATAGAAAAGTATGCTATTTTCTATCCACATTAACATGAGAAATGCAAATTAGATTGCACTTTCTTCCAGAGACGATGTCGCAAGCAGTCCTTACATGACCTTGAGACCCAGAAGTAGCGAAATATCCTCTCAATGTGATCGTCATTGAATAGTCTCAGCCAATAAGCCCAACCAAAATAACCGCATGAAATCGAGCTCCTCACAACCGGGGAAAGCATGAGCTAACTCCTCCTCGTTATCGTACCTGCGAGAAGATACCAGAGGAGCGGTAGTGCTTGTCGGGGCGTCCTTGAGGCACACCTGTGTTGTTTGATGAAACCCTCGAAGCAGCTAGAGTATTTGCCGAAAGTGATCGAGAAATACCCTATCGACTCATTCTGAGACTCGAGGTGAGTGCATTTCCACATGTTCTAACAACGTGATCGACCCAGGAAAGCGTCTTCACGCTTGCGAGGAACATATAAAGTGCAGCAGCAGCGCTTCGGAATCACATCGAACACATGGACTATCAACCGTCACGTTCTCCTAAAGCCAAACCCCGCCCAGCGTCTAACAGACTTAGAGATAACAAATTCGTAGTCATGCGAGACACATGTCTAACCTTATTCAATGTCGCGCGAGAATCTACCGTCATCAAATCCCCGATCCTATGAGGCCCATCGAAAGCGCCTGGTAGCGTTGGTAAACTGATGTCACCGTTCCATTTGCTTATATGTCGAGAACCGGCTCCACTCACATGGCCGCGTATGATATGACTCCGGGAATCCACCAACCCAGCGCGCCGATTGTAAAATGTATGAGCATCGGCCAAATAAGGCCATGTCCTGCTTGAAAATCATGCCGCGTTGGCGATGCGGCAACGCCGCTCGAGGCCTTTTCTGTTGCGTCCCTCACCGTAGGACAATCCCATTTCGATGTCCCCGACTCTCTACAATAATTTCACTGTCAGTTTTCTGGATCCACTTCCCGGCCTTACGGAGAACTACTCACTTTGAGATCACGGACGACTAGTGTTATGGCCAGTGTACCGTGAGGGCAGAACGAGAACTAGAACATGGCTACAAGCTAATACCCACCAAAATCCACTGACCCATGGGCCCGGACACAACCTTTCGAGAGGCAGGCGAATCTTTACCATTTGTCATAGACTCCTAAAGTTCTCATGCATGACATAGGTAAGAGAGCTAATAATATCGAGGCCGGCAAATCTCCGTCGATATCGAGGCAGCGTCCACCGTCCGCCAGTCTTAATATCTATGCCTCACCTTGAATCGAGTAATATCTTATTAAGACTATCGCGATTCTTGAGATGTATCTTTGCATTCTTAGCCCGAACAGGCGTTGCTTCAACAACAACTTGTTAATTGAACTCTTGCGTCATTATCTGAGTCTCGGGGAGAAGGAAACTTTGCGTACTGACAGGCAAAGCGATATCCTCCTCCGAGCCTACTGTGATAGCACCGTTATCAAAGAAAGAATCAACATGAGTGTGACTTCTCCGCTTTAGACTATCCATGTTATCGGGGTAACGATCTTTATTGGATTTTTCATTAAGAGGAACCCCAAAGAAACTGAGTTTGATTAGCGCCGCGCCCGTTTGTCAAAATTTATAAGGTGAATTTTCCGATTTTTAATACTTTTCGCGCTTCGTCTTATACAGCGGATGAAACCCAAAAGCTTTTTGTGCTCCGGTTTGTTATAGCAGGTAGAGAAGAGAATTTATACCAAACACACATATGTGAATTCTAAGGCAGAGAATTATATAAATGCGAAAATAAAAGAGATATATATTTAGCATTGGTATCCCACAACAATATGTTAAGGACTAATCCCTGGTAGAGCCATAGGAGCATATTTCACTATAATGGAGTAATAAGGAATTCACAGACTTGTATATTGCTGTTATTGAACTTCAGAGAGAAGAATAGGAACTGACAGAGGCGAATCTGACTCGACTAAAATTATTAGGAAGAATAGAATAACAGAGCCTGGCTTCAAAATCCTGACTACCTGTTCAACTAAGCCTAAAGCTACTCAGATTTTTATGATTTGAATACTTTCAGAAGCCAGTGAAGGGGTATTTATAAGTTGAAACAGACTTTCATGCCTCGTAAATCGCTCACGTAGCAAATGATCGGCCCTCCCGAGGGCCGATCTACCTCGATGAAAATACTCCCTCCATCTTTAAAAAGTTGTGCTTATCCCATTCAATCAACATTGTATTATAAACCATTACAATGTTGGAATTATTTTCCACAAAAGCTTTTTCCCCAAGTGTAATGATTTGTTATTTATCTACTTATATTTGTTAACCGTTATTTGGAAGTGATGGGACTAAAGCACAACGCGACGATTTCCTCAGAGATATGAGCATGATCGAGCTTGATAAAAAGCCGGAAGAGGATTTGATTGACGAATAAAATTTTGCATTCACTTGCTTGATAAGACCAAACAAGTTGTAGAAACAAAACGGTTATATAAAAGGAAACTTTCGTTTCTCAATTGATCGGCCTTAAAGTTTCGGCCGTTACAGCGGTAGCAGAAGCGAGAAAGCGGATAAATGGAATAAGTGAAGTGTTAAATTTATGTTCTAGAGGAAGCGCCCGGAAACCCTCATTATCTGAAAAATAGTATGTAAGCGTTGCCGGGCTTCATGGCGTTAAAGGCCTTTGATTGATAATACGTGTGAAGAAGATCGGTGGACATGCTTAAATTCGCTTGTCTTTCGTACCAATAGTGTCGAGTAGTGTATCGGGTTTGATATCAAAGAAGAATATGATGAATAACTTTAGTAGAGCAATGATAGATTTTGAAAAGTTATGCTATGTTTTTCGGCGAGGCTTAGGAGTGTTTTAAGTGCGTCAATTATACTCGGTAGTAGGAAGCGTAAGGAAGGAGAAATGAGGGAGGGAAGGGGAAGGGAGTAGGTCAAGATTTTAGCGTTAATTCACGATGATAAGAGTTAATATGAGGTTAAATTTCTAAAATCAATTGACAATAAAGGGAATAGTCGAGACCTTGCTCCATCTGAAACCGAGGAAGGACACGATTGCAGCGTGGAGCATCACTTTAACATTCATTAATTCAGCATGTCTGAAAGAAGAATTTTTATTATTTGTTAAAGGGATCTGAAATAAGCCCATGTGGGAAAAATTTACTCGATGTACGGGTTTTTATCAAATTGAAGAGCCTAAAATGATCCCAAACTAGCGGATCACAGCGTTCAGCGACGATTTGTGAGATCTTTGCCTGGCCTAGCTGGAGCGAGGGCAATGCGTGGGAGTTTGGTATGAGGCAGCCCGGCAGGCTTGATTTAAGCTTGACTTGACGATTTGAGTTAGTTGGGATAGAAGCTCTATGAAATTTGGATATGTGTCCCTACTCTTGATGGACTTGAGACGATGCGGACTTGGATAGAACTCGAGAGCGAGGCGTATTGAGTGATGGCAAGTAGGATTATTGGAAGCGATATGCAACCTTTGCTTGTACTGATAGCATTAGCAGCGAGAACTGTTGTTGTAGAGGTGGGACTTGGTGAGATTTGGCGCCAGCGGGATTTGATTTAAAACTTTTGAAGCCGATGTACTTTCTTGGCCCGGTTGACTTGGATTTGATTTAAGTTGTGAAGCAATGTAAACAGCATGCTACATCGGCATTAGCGAACATTCTTTGTAGTATTTGATTAGTATGAATCTTTGGAAATATCGGCACTTGTTAATTGTGGCTATCCCGTCAACGAGGGGCATAGCGTCTTGCTTTGCACAGACTCAGGTTATAGAGGCTGAATGTCGGTGTATTCCACATATATGGAAGCTGATGAATCGGCTTGCGAGATTTTCGGTGTTCGTACAAGATTTATGAATGTCGGTATTATTTAGCGTGCAAATATTCAGCGTTCTTGAGAAAATGTGTATCAATTCGTCGATTTTGCTTCAAACTTGAGAATACTTTGTTTGTGCGAGTTATCTTAATTTCGGGCGCCTATTTTAGGCTACACAGAAGATGTTTCGACCACGAAAGTGGTGTTTTACTGGCCCCAGTGGTTTAAAAGATTTAATGAATAATTTCGGAAGGTGTCACGTATTTTTACCGGTGTTTTTAAAGGTATTTATTTTTAAAATGAGGATCGTGTTGTATTTTTTTTCGAAAATATAGAAATTTATTTGTAGAGCTTCTAGACTTTGAATATTTGAATTCGATTGTAGTTGGTTTAATTTTAGATTGGATCGTGATCTTGGCCAGTTGAATTTTGAAAATGAGATTTGGGCAGATTGGGTGAGAATACTGCTCCGATTAATATGGGGCGCTATTTTTGATGTCGGGAAAGGTTCGGGATTTTTTTTAGGTCAAATGTATTTCGTATTATTGCGGACTTTGGGTATTTATTTTGATCATAACTTAGATCTCGTTTTGACGCCGAAACTTTCGAGACTTGATTTTAGCCACAGGAGCCGATTTTAAACCAATAAATTGGGGGCTTTTAGTAAACGCAAATTTAATGAAGCTTTAATTCGGTATTTTAAATCCTTGTCAAATGCAGGGTTTAGCATTAAATTTAGGATGTAATTAGAATCCTAACCACATATCGTTTTTAGTAGCTTCGATTTTACAATTAATTTAGTTAAGTTATCTTAATTATTTTAATTATTATTTAATAAATTTTCACTCTCTACATTCACCATCCATATCCCTAACTTACTATAGTCTAATAGCCACACGGATGCAAGGTATTCTTTAGTTGTGAATTGAGCCACCATGCATGTGCTTGCTACTATATTATCTTATTCTTATTATTTATTTACATTGTACGGACACCATTATTGTTTCGATCTATAAGAACACGAAATCAAAATAAATTGTTTTCTTCCCTTTACTCCGTATTATTTCACCTTTGTTATATCGAACATGCTGACTAATTGATAATAAGTTCAATGAGAAAATTGTGGGGAGGGGTTTGATATGACATCAATATACATAACGGCCCATGCAATGCACTTAATTGTTCGTATTTCATAAAGGTAGATGAGCATTTTTTCTCTGACAAATCCGCAACTAACATTTCAGCATATTTAATTGGCTGAAATTGACTACTACTGAACTTTAATTATGGGACATATGAAAAAGTCACTATTGATAGTCATTTATATATTAAATAAATTGTCCAATTTAATGACATATATTTTAAAATGATAGAGTTTTAGTACTATCATCTTTTTTTTTATTAAACTTATATGTGTTAGCTCGTAGTTGTTCTAACATGTGTATGAGATATTTTACATATATGGTAATCACCGTCAAACTTTCAAAAGTTAAGAATAATTTATTTAGATAACATTAATTTACGCTTAAATTTTATTTTTGAAAGCAACTAGCTAGTTATTTAAATATGATGAAGTTTGTATGTGAACAAGTAGAAATGCACTTATGCATTGGATCCTTTTTCCCAATAGTGATGGTTTTATAATAAAAATAGTAAAATATAACTATTATTTGTGCTAAACAAAATAGATAGGATAAAAATCAAACAGAGTGGACCACATGATGGACATACAAGCACCCATCAAGATAGGAGATAAGGCTGTTAAGGAACTGGTAGTGAATGGATACGGAATACGGATAAGAGTACTCGACATTTTGGTTCATATGATATGAAACAACATTAAAAGGGCAACATGATAAAAGAAGATGACAGGATAGGTTTAACATGTAACTCTGTATGTATGTACTTGTAGATCTCTACATTAATCATTGAGATACTATGTATGTAGGAATCTTGAATCGATGCATTATATATTTGATGGGTGATTTCATGGCTTCATATCTTTTAACGGCGTTTTTGTCGCCATTCATGAGATCATTTGAGGAAATTCAACCGTTTTATGTGAAGTTATTATGGAAATGAGTTTAGAAAATAAGATCATCTTGATGGTATATTGAATCTGCGTCGAATCATGTGCTCAAACACATGCTCCTTGTGCGTTTTTGGGTCGGGTATTCTGGCCTCACAGATCTTTCAGCGTCACCGTTGGTAGCGTCATATCTGGGACACTTCTTGTCAGGTGTGACGTTACAGAGGTGGCTCTCTGACGTCAAAATTAGGCTCCGTCCTCGGCCCGTAGCAACTTTGAGCCACCAGCAGCACTTAGTTCTCATGAGTTCGAGCAGCTCGACTCTAATATAATTTAGCCTTGGCCGAAGACCAGGAGTTGGTACGTTATAGATTTGATGGAGTAGTCTAATATTGGCCTTGAGGTCTTTCCGTGATTTTGTCATAAACCATGTGAGGAAGCTTACCGGTGGATCGCTTACGTCCCAAAATTAAACAAAGTCCAGGCAGCTATCTTGAAGTGCTTATGAGATGAGCTTTCGAGAAAAAGATATGTATCTTGATGGTATGAGGTAATCACCGTCGAATCGTATCGAAGCAATGCTCAGCGTCTTGGCGTTTTGAATTAGAATTATTACATATCCTATTTGGAGAAGATCGTTTCGCTGTAGTGATTAAATACTTACTGATTTGCTTAGTTATTGATTAGTAATAATTTAATCTTAATTTGTGATTCTCTCCCGTCAAGAATGTGATGTAATACCCAAAAAAAAAAAGTGTGATGTAGTACTTCTAGGGTACGGTGCAGTGGTTAAACGATTAATTGAAAATGTGAATATTGAAACTCAAACCTAACTGACATGATTTTAAAATAATAATAGTACTCCGTAATATTTATCTATATACATGTGTTTTCGTATGTTTTGCATGTGTTGTGGTAAATTACTATCTTCAATGAAAAACTAAAACATATGTATGTAGAACATATCTTATGTCCCAATTGATGAGTGTATATGTATACTCAATTATTCATAGTCGGACTCATATTTCGAAATTTGGTGGTGTGAAGTGTAAAATTTTTTTTACACAAATCCCATAAAAGATTTCACATTAATGTAAAAATATTAATTCTAATCTTATCAATTTTGAAAATGTGCTAAAATTACATAAATTTACTAATAATACTAAGCACATCTCGTTCTATAAAAGTTCTTAGGCGATCATTTAGCAGGTGTCAGCGTAAGTAGAAGATTTGTCACTTTTAGCTGATTGAAAATCAATCAAAAATCAAAAGCGGCGTCGTTTTTGCTCGAAATTAATTTTTTACCTAAAATCAAAAAAATTGATTTTTTTCAAATTTTAAAGAATTACGGTGGTGCAATTCGCCACTTTACTTATTACTAGGTCCGGTATGTGTATACTATAAAAGTTTATTAAATAATAATTAAAATTTAAAATGATTAAGATGACTTAATCAAATTATTAAAATACAGTCATTAAAAAAGTAGCATGTAGCTAGGGTCCTCGATCGAACCCTAAATTTAATGTGAAATCACCGTGGGGTTTTTTCGGGAAAATAGCCGAATTAAAAGTTCATTAAATTTAGGTTCGAAACTAAAAATTCACAATTTTATTGGGTCAATCGGTCATAGGTTCTAAAATTGAGCTTCAAATTTTGAGGTTGAATGGAAACTCAGAAGTTATGGGGATCAAAATAAAGAAATTTCTGGAGTTCGGGATCAGCGTAGAAAATAATGTTTTGGCCTCTGAAAGATCTGACCTTATATATTAAAATAGGCATCTCTTTCCAATTCTTGGAGGAGAATTAATTCACAAATCAGGGATTGAGGTACTGCTCAAAATTCAGCAGTTAACATCATAGTCCATTTGAAAATAAACCAACAATCGGAAAGCGGTATTCAAGGCCCAAAAGCCTATAAATATCCCCCTTATTTTTGAAAATATCATCAACTTTCATATTCAGAAAACACCTGAGAAAATATAGAGGACACCTCTTAGAATTACGAGTTAAATATTTTAGAACCTTGTGAAACATGAGATGGATGGAAAACACCTCGAGGGTGTGTCCTAAATAGGAACCTAAAAGAACAAAAATTATTGTATAAGCCCCTTGATAGTCTTGAGTCAACCAAAATCGTGAGAATCGACCTGCGGATCTCGGAAATCTTCGGATATTCGAGAATAAAATTTCTGAGCCTTTTGATTGTGCATGCATCTTTGTATGAGCTTGAAAAACGCCAGTTTAAATTAAGTAATTAAGGATATAGGAAATATCTTTTATATTAGGATCCACCATTGGAGTCGAAGTCGAAGCTCGTTGTTAAAGCTATTTGTCTAATCGATTAGTGTAAATCAGCCAGATTGGGATGCTGACTTTTCGCACTAATCGTCACATTTCTGACAAAATTTGTTAAAATTGTTGTAGTCTGAAACTAAATATAGTGCTTCAAGCTTAAATCAAATCACGAGTGGTAATCTGCTTTAAGTCTATTTCTACTGATAGCAATTTGCTAATGCGTATGGTCTGTGAGCGTCATTCTTGAATAAACTAACATTGCTCACTCCTTGCCCGGCTTAAGACAAGTAGCCTCTCGAGCTTCTGAAGTCTACTTAAAGACAAGTAAGCAACTCTTAAGTCCCTTGAAATGATGCATGTACATTCTGGCGATCATTTGAACATCCACAGAATCCCGCCTGGTGAAGACTGGCTTACGAACAACTATGA
The DNA here is from genome assembly GCA_019722365.1 of Lithospermum erythrorhizon. NCBI lineage: Eukaryota > Viridiplantae > Streptophyta > Magnoliopsida > Boraginales > Boraginaceae > Lithospermum > Lithospermum erythrorhizon. The sequence continues at coordinate 764,020 of JADFUC010001398.1, forward strand.
CCCAGTATCCGGTCTAATATGAACCCGGAGATCAAGTCGAGGCTAGTCCAGTCATTATAACTGACAAACGGGATAATGACATTTAAGGCCGGCTGGGACCGTATCTAAGTCAGGACCGGTCTCGGTCCGTGAGCCAGGGACACGTATCTGGCTCATGGGAGGCTCTGTCAAAATCGAATCGAAGATCAGAGCTCAGTCAGAGGCGAATCGAGGAAGCTTAAGTCGGTACCGAATCAGTGATATACTGACTCCGATCGAGAAACCTGCGAAATCAGCGTCGCGAATCGTCGTGAATGCTTAGGACTAATAGTTTAGACGGTCGATCGCCGATTTGATAAAACCTACGTTGAAATTTTTCTTACAGTAATTTATTTTATACCCGCTTTAAATAAATAATAAAAATTCTTCTTTATTATGTAATATAGAAAATAGTATAGGTTATAAAAAGGAATCAAACCTATTTCTTATTATATTTAAGAAAGAGCATGTCATGGTCATTTAAAAAACTTATTGCATGCAATGATGACAATAATTAAATGCTTGTGTCGGTAGCTACTTGGAGACTTACGGTTAGATGTTTATTAGGTGTTTATTAAGATTTTGGTCATTGAATTTGAATGGTCAAGATTAAATAGGAATATTTAGATATTGGTTTTTTAACATTTTTGAAGAAAAATCTCCCACGTCCATAATTGTAGCATACACAATTAATTTTCGGATTTGTAGCATTTTTGAATTTTGTTTCATTTTTTAATGCATTCTTTTATTTTCCTTCCTTTTAGTTTAATTTATATTATGATTTTAGATGATTCATAATTCAATTTGTAAACTAATTTCATATTTTTTTTTTAATTATTCATCGTCATGGATTATTTTTCAATTTGTAAAACTAGTTATAGTGTAACTCTGTCATTAGTCTTGATTCAATAACTTTCTTAAGCCGGGTAAGTTTTATTCTATCTTGTTAGTGTGTTTGTGTTTTGATTTAGTATTATGTCTGTAATACCACGGTCTAATTTTCAATTCTATTATTTTTATACTCAGTAATACCACACTTCACTTTCTTTTGGTATTTGTGGATTTTTTTTTCATTTTCAGGAAAGAAAAAAGTCCTCCACGCGCATTAATTGTTCACATGCCCCATAATTATAACATGCACAATATATTTTTCGGATTTGTTGCCTAATTTTACTCCAATTCGGTTTTACCTTTTTGATTATAATGTATGAATTTTTTTCTGTGTTAGTGATTGGTTGTTTGTCTGTAAAACCATTGTATAGTATTCCGTGATATTCTTTTTATGCGAGGTAATCCCGTCCATTGACTTAAAGTATGGTATTATTTTTTCATGTAATGCCATTAAATTTATTTGTAGGTTGGCGTTTTCATCCTGCGTCACAGCGTAGCCGATTCGAGCTAAGCGATGGTCGGGAAGGTGCGGCGTCGCTTTTGTACGATTAGCGTATGAAACATATGATAAAATGTTGAATACTGATGAAATCCCGTAGAAATGCAGCTATATGTAGGATCCAGGAATGTATATGAAATATTACAGGGATTATTTAACATCCTCCATAATATTAAACTTATCATTATGAAATTCCATCATTAGTACTTTTAGTGTATCCTGATCGGTGAAATCCCACCATCTTATATGAACTGGTATACTATTTATTTCAAAACATAATCTTCCAAAAAACAACATAATAATCCAAATCATAATAATCCAAAAAAATAATAACCTAACAAAACAACGTAGTGCAAGCAGACAAAGACATAATATTTCATATTTCAAAATAACTCAATCTTTTTAATGTTCCAAAGACAATAATCCAAAACTCTAATCATAAAGTATGACATAGTAGAATCAGTAAGAATAATCACTTTGGACTTACATAAGTAGGAACTAGGAGATAATGTAAGCGATAACGCTCCTAATAATGGAAGCAGTAAAAAAGTATTCCTAATAATGGAAGTAGTAAAAAAACATTCTTTGGATTAAACATGAAAACAATTCAAACAAATGGGGTAAACCCTGACAAAAATAACATGCAAATATTTTTTTATTAAGCACAATGGGTTTTGGTTGTCTTCTCATTAATTAACTGTCTTTTGCAAATCTCCTCTAGTTTTCCAAATTTTCGCTTTTGCTATTTCTTATAAATTAAGTGGGTTTGGAGAGAAATAAAACATTCAATTCAAGAATATTTGACAAACAAGGATTATTTTGTGGGTTTGGAGAGGAATAAAACATTCAATTCAAGAATATTTGACAAACAAGGAATCTAATTACGTATTTCGTGGGATTTGGAGGTACCAAATTTGGGGGGAACGAGATTAGTGGGGCAATTTTAGGAGGGGGTGTTCTTGGTGATGAATCAAATTGGAAGAGTTTAGGGTAAATGATTTTGGGATGGAGATTTTAGAATTATTTTTTTATTTAATTAAATAATACATTGATAATTTTAGTTTTATAAGCAGAGGTGCTTATAATTTGTAACATCTAATTGGACTTTGTGTTGAAACTTCATCAAGGAAGATCAAATTTGTGAGACCATAAAGTCGGTGAGTTGGTAAAGAATCAAATTGTTGACTTACCATTTTACTAGTAAAGAAAATTTCACCCTTATGGGGCCCTTGGGATCTAGTTATTGGTAAACCTCCAACCTCAACTTAGAAATTTAACATCGTCACTTAAACTAAAATTTCATAAGTCAATATGAGTTCGTAAAGTCAATATATGAGTTCGGATCGTGCATTATATTTTCATATCGCTCTATTAACCTTTATGATTGTACATATTTGAAGTTTCTTTTTGTATATTATATGGATAATCCAATCCGCAAAGACCATGATTGGGAATTGTTTGATCGTCTTTCTTTGAGGAAGGCGAAATCGGTCGGGACAGTATTCGAAATTTTAGTGAAGCCTTTGGATTCTTTATCTCGTGTCTGGCTTTTTCGTGAAAAATACCAAATTAGTGGAGGATTTGCTGAGCAATGAGGATTGGGTGAAATATTCGATCAAATGATATTGAGCATGTTTTAAATCTCTTCTCGAGAAACAAGTAGGCTTTTTGCGAGAATTGTGCTTAATTCGAGATGTGGCAATTTTACGAGATTTGTTGTTGGGGGGGTCTTTCCACCTTTATCGCTACTCGCCCGACATGCAGCGTGATATCGGTGATACTTTCTAAATAAGCGATAAAGCTACTGATAGTTTATTTTTTTCAAACGCTAATTTTTGATTAAATAACAAATGCATCTTACCTGCAGCACCACGTAATAATTCAACACTCATTCAAATTTTACACCTTTACAATGATTTTTGTTTAATAAAATTCAGCATATCCAGCAGCTTTATCTACTTATTAGCATTTCTTTATATTTTTTGTTTTTATGATTAAATAATTATAACAATTATGGATTTATAATTAAATAAGAATAGTGCTCTAAATAAATTATTTTTGATATTTTAAAACGGAATTTTTAAATATTTATTTAAATAATTTTTATCTACGTATTCTAATTATTTTTATAAATAAATAAAATACTTGATATTGAAATACAAATAAACACAAAGGAATTGAAAATAAAACTGACAAAACAAATTAACACAAATTATTTTTCGATATTTATTAAAAGCAGAAACTAATTTAAAGATTGATTATCAAATCGAAATAAGAGAGTTTAGTAAAGGATAATAGAATAATTATATTGAAAATGGATTGATTATTTTTGATATCCAAATCAAATGAAATAAATCTTTATTTATAGAGAAAAAAATGATGAATTTTGGTATAAAAATTATTTTTTTTTAAATAATTTTATTATCAAATAACGTCACGAATAATTTGGATGGGATAAAAAATTCAAAAAATCCAATAACCAATAGAAAGTAGACACGTTGAGCATTAATGTACCCTCAAACTTTTAGCTGTTCACAAGCCTCTGTCGGCGATTGGGCTACACCAATCAGGATTGTCCATTGATTCAATGCCATGTGTCCCTATGTTGGCCCATGTGCAGAATTTTCAATAGCTTAATTATTTTCTCCTCATTTAATACATCTTAGCCTCCCCATATGATTTCAACACCTCATTGTAAGGATTCAACTATTGAATCAATTTTTCAACAAGTTCATTGTAAATAGCCTAAGAAAAGCCATATAAAACAAATGGGATGAGAAAATGGAAGTACTATTATGAGTACATGTTTGAAAAATGAAATTCATCACTATACTAATGGTTTGTTACATTTACTCATCAATAAGGATCAGAAAAACACAGGCACTGATTGACAAAGGAAAAGGACAACCCGAGCGAGACTGAACAACATGGAGATTTACAGTACAAAATGCACAAAAAACTAAAAGAAATCGATCTCTGAATAATCGTCAGCAAGCTTCACATCAACACTAGGTACCTTCACTGCTTCTGGTGCTGGAAGCGGTGATGGTGGAGATGATCTGGGAAAGTCGTATGGTGTCTTCACATCTGGGGGAGTAGCACATCGGATGAGTGCCCAATTGATACTCTGGAAAAAGGGATGTTGTTTGATCTCCGTGGCACCACGCCTGTAGGCTAGTCGGTTTTGGGGCTCCTTCACTAGTAAGCCCCTAATCAGGTCTCTTGCAGCAAAGCTCACTGAAGGTGCATCAGGAAACCTGAGAGGTTGTCCTACCACATTAAACAAAGTTGCCCTATTGCCTGTTCCTTTGAAAGGAGTTTTCCCAAACAGTAGCTCGTACAAGAAAATCCCAAATGTCCACCAATCAACAGCACTTCCATGGCCTTCCCCTCTGACAATTTCAGGCGCCAAATATTCGTGAGTGCCAACAAAGGACATTGACCGAGCATCTGTTGGCTCAGCAAGAAGTTCAGGAAGACTGGTGTTCCCTTGATTCTGCACCTCAGCCTTTAGTTTGGATTTCTTCTCCTTCTTGTGTTTGCCATGAAAACGAGGGGCAAAACATGCTGGTTGGATACAAGATGGCTCAATGACACAAGAACGATCAATGCAAGCTGGTTGGGCACAATACCCAAAGATTTTGGATTCAGGATCAGAGTTCGCAGACTTTACTAAGGTTGGGCTTACCATACATCTCAAAGAAAGGTCAAAATCAGAAAGCATTAAATGACCATCTTCCCTCACTAAAACATTCTCTGGTTTAAGATCTCTGTAGACTATCCCAAGCATGTGAAGGTACTCCAAGGCAAGAAGCACTTCAGCTGCATAAAACCTGCAAAGCTATGTCTTGTCACCACATCCATTTCAGAAGCAAATGTGATATTTTTTTCAGCTCTGTCTACTTTTGAACAATGAACAAATCTTTACAGTGGAGTCACAATCTTGTACAGAAAACATATACTTTTATTTATTTTAAGTTATTAAACAGACTGAGATAACCACCAAGAGAGCCTCTCAAGTATTTTATCCATTTCAGGAAGATAACATGCTGATAACAAACATTCATGAAATGCATAAAATATTATATTCTAGGACTAATAAACAACTATATAGATCCTACAATTCCCACAGATTAACAGTCACATCATTGATCATTAGCAGAAACCAAGTGAAGCAACTCAAACACAGCATACAAGTTAAATTTTTTATCATGAAGAATAACAGCTAACCTGGCGGCATGCTCTGGAAAGCACCTCCCAGGCTGTCTTTGTCGAAGGACATGGAGATCCCCTCCAGGACAAAACTCCATCACCAGGCAAGAGAAATCTTCATTTTCAAAGTGTGAATATAAAGTTGGAAGAAAAGGATGATCCAGAGACTGCAGAATCTCTTTCTCTGTCTGAGCTCTTACAAGCTTCTGTTTACTCGCCAGGGCTGCTTTATCCATCACTTTCATGGCAAAATATGTTTGCGTGCCTGTCAATTCTGACAGGTACACACTGCCTATATCTCCACTTCCAAGGGGTTTCAGAATCTTAAAATTGTTGAAATTCAATCCTCCATGAAGGCGTTTGAGAGCCCGAATGGCCTCCCACCTGATATCATTTAACTTATGTGGTTTGTAAGTTCCACTACTAAGAGGACTCGAACTGTTCTCATCACTAACATCACTGCCGGTGCTCGCTCTATAAAAACTTGTTTTCATACAATCAACTATCTCATAGGAATTGTTTACTTCCCCACTGCCACCATACTTTTCAGCGTTGCTATCAGCTACACTAAACTCTGTGTTTGTGAAACCTGGTTTTGCCTCTATGTGTTGAGTGGTAGAATAGAAACTGTTCAGAGAACTTGAACATGATCCGTGTAATGTTTGGGATTGTAATTTTCTTTTCCAGAGCTCAATAGAGTCACCATTTGATGATTCTGATGTAACAACACAGTTAAATTCTAAATCATTGCTATGACGCTTGAAGCGATCATTAGTTTTCGAAACCATCTTCTGAGGATACTCTCCTGCTAATTCAAAATGAATATCACCATCAGTGTTCTCTGTGATACTCGTGTTCCCTTTATTTGATTGTGGTTTTTGATGTATCAAAACTCCATGGGAGGATGTAGATGTATACGAGCAATTCGAAGTGTTCGCCAACGGTTTGTAGTGTACAGTGGAGAGTGAACCATCACTTTTCGTATAAGGAAGGATAACCCCATCAACATGCGACTCCATCACTCAATTTGACTCAGATGCTGCCATATCAAATTAAAGTAAAAAGGAAAATTAATCATAGAAAGTCAGCAGATAATCCAAGCACTACAGTCTAAAAAGATGAAGTAAATCAGAATCTGGTATAAGTTATAACCATATAGACACCAAGAGATAATCGTTAATAATTTATCATAATCATCAAATTTGAGCAAGTTCATTCTAAATAACCATAACCATAACATGCCCCATTGCTTCCAAATAGGCTCCCGCCAAAGTTAGGTAAGGAGTGAATTAGGATTTATGCCTTGATAAATCGGCTGTGATAACGGGGGAGGCGTTTCTGAGGATTGACTCGTCGAAATTGCAAGCAATTGTCTAACTAACTTCATTTATAGCTAACGAGTAGCGTGTAATGAGCCATTTTGATTTTTTATATCGAAATTAAGAGGAATATAATCTTTTATTTCATAGTATATAGAATTAAAGTTCATTCTAAATCTAATCCCAAAACACCATTTTGTAATAAACTATTATTTCAGTTTCAAAAGAAGATGCTCAGATTAATATTATAACTGGCTACACAAAGAACAAATAAATAATTAACCATATTCCACAATCTTAACAATGCCCAACAACTTCTCCATGCTTAAAAATCATCTCACAACTATTCTCATTCCTGAAAAGCCAGAAAGCAATGATCTTCCTTAGTTTTTAATCTAAAAATATTCCTTAATTTAATGCTGCTAAATTAACAGGAAAAGGAATCAAGAAACTATACAGATAAACCAAAGAATGTACCAACATTGAAATTCCCCTTTTGATTACTGAAAACTCAAGAAACTATAAGCAAAGAACCAAAAAAACATAATCTTGAATTGAGTTGCATGTTTGAGTATGATTCCAGTAAACAATATCCCACATTTTCTAATAAGAAACTATACAAAATTCAAAAGCAAAACAAGAAATACCATATTCTTGAATTATAATATATATATATATATGTATATAAGGTTCATATATTACCTTTATCAGTAATAGTAGTTTTCAGAATATGTTGAAAGTGACCCTTCCAACAAAAACCCCTGAGAAAGCGACAACACTTATCTTTTTCTGTTTCAGATTAAATCCAAACAAAGATTTTATCAGCTTCACAAAAACCCAACAAATATTTATTTATTTGGGGAGAAGTATCTTGATAAAAGAAAGAGATTTTTGTATGTTTCTGCCCAGTTGCTTTGTGTTTACCTGCAATTTGGGCAATGGTTAATGTGTATAAGTATACAATTCGATTTCAATTATTGTTAGAGGAATATTTACCACGACTAACTTTACAAGTTTCAAGCTCACTCTATGGGATTTTTAGCCATATTTTTTCGTATTCAAGCAAATATGTATATAGAAAACGAAGTTATTTGTTAACTTCCCACTAATTCGATTAGACAATCTTTATAATGTGCGATTATTATTATTGGAAAAATATATATTTACTATAATTAACGGCCCAATCTATTTTTGAAGATAAAAATGTCTGATACGCGTTTTATCTGGCTTTATCACGCCTCTGGCTTTATCGCTTGGCGTCGCTTGAAAATATATATTTCCATTCCAACTTACACAAGTAATAATTGCAATAAACAATGTAGACAGACTTTGGTACTCATATGATGTATTAATCTATAAATTTTTTTATTTTTCGAGCCTTGGCTGTCGTAATTCTTTTATGTACGACATGAAAATTATAAAAAGTAATATTACAAAAATATTTTTAAAACCAAATTCGATTATATTAATTTTATATTTTTGAATTAGTGAATAAAAAATAATTTATGATCAAGTTTTAATATCTCTCTGTCAACGTTAAAATTAATTTTGAAATAGGGAGTACAATTATTATAAGCCTAAATCTCATCCAACATGAAACCATTTGATAGGGCTTAGGGACTAGGGCCTAGTGGACTAACAAGATGAACTAGGGCCTGATGAATTTGGGTGGGGTTAGGATGTCCATAGATTAGGCAGTATAGCGCTTATTTCGAATAGATGCAGATCATAAATGAATTTGAGTTTGGTTCGAATTTTTTTGAACGTATGGTTCTGAAAAAATTAAATTCAGTTGAAAAATAAAAATTCGAGGTTCGAGGTATTTTATCATTGAACATTCATGTTCGGTTCGAAAATTCGAACTAGTTCGAAAACACATCTTGGACTAACACTTGAATGGGTATGTTGAATCATTTAGATAGTGGGTTGGGTTAAATGAATTTGGTATTAATGAGTTGGTATAGTGGTCCAATACACTTTCGAACTAGACCAAGCCTCAGCTGATCTCCGGCAGATTCAGAATTGAGAACCTAATAAAGAGGTTTGAATTGGTTCAAATTGAATTGAATTTTCGAGTTATTTTACAAACCTATTCGAAGTCTTTATCTTTTTTTTGCCTGCACTTTATAAGCAAGTTACTTATTTTTTAATTAAAATTCGGCTTTTGTTATTATAATGACCTGAATCCAAAACCTCGTTTTTGGCTAAACACGTTATTTAAAATTGTTAGAAGTCTAAAAAGTTTTTCTATGAATTTTGCTTATAACTTGCTTTGAGAAAAGAAATCTGTTTTAAAAAAACTACCAGTCCTTTGTGAGATGGCATAAAAATATATTCATAGAATCATAGTTAGGTTTAAATGATTCATCTCACCTAAACATTACTACAAGACAATATTATGGACGTTAAATCTCTTTCTGAATTGATAAGTTGCACACATAAGTCATACGGATTAACATTGACAAATGACAACCAAATTGAAAGTTGATATTTAAGGTGAGATGGTGATATATTGCCAAATTTCTTGTTATATTGACAACGAAATTGAAAGTTGATATTAAAGCATCCACTCAATGTAATCTTATTTGTTTGGTGGCCCCTATGGGCGGCGCCACCCTTCAAGAAACCCCACTAGAATTCCAAATTTGAGCTTAGAGATTAGCTTTGCCAAGTAAGCAAATTATGGGTTGTCTTCAACTTTTTGATTCTTGAACATGATATTGTTGTATTCTTACTAGGGTTGGCTATTGTGTCCAAATTTATGGCCACTGTGATGCAAGCTGATCATGTATGCCAACTTGCAACTTGCTTTGTGCACTATGATTTTAATCATCTTCTTAACATGTTACTTTGTTTAATTAATTCTCTAGCATTTGGATTAACTAGTAGTGTGATATTGTATTATACGTAGACATCATTGAGGAGAAAAATATATTTTTATATAATTTTTTAAAAATAAATAGATAAAATACAAAATAAATCATGATATATAGGGACGGATAAAAAGCTTGAATAATTAATACGTTGATAAACACTTATTAAAATTAACTTAAAAGAAATATCGATTTAAAATTGTCATTTTTTTCATTTGTGGAAAATTAAACAATCTCTTGCTTTTCGTTTGTGTATTTCTTGTTCACTTTTGCTTTTGAATTCTAGTTTATTATTTGATATTTAAACATATTTTTATATCGTTGCATAAGCTCTCTCTCCGTAAAATAAGCTATTTTAGCATAAAAGGTACGAATTCTTTTATCGCCAGGCACAGCGATATAAACTTTTGAATTAGATGAGTTGCGGCTTTCAATATCATCAAATAACATTCTAATATATATAATATTAATCCTGCGTAATGTTCAAAGAGAAATAAGTAATGAAATGAAATTAATATTGAGCATTGTAATGAATGTTAATATCAAGAGTGCCTTTTTGTTTTGTTACACTTATACGCCATTAAAACTTAAGCGTTATATTCTTCTTACGTATTATTTTTATTGATTTGATGTTAGATTTTAAGCGTTTTGGAACATTAAAATTGACTGCATATAGATATTGTATATAGATGAATAAGTCTTTAGTATATTGAATAGTTTTTTTCTTTTCATATGCACAAATAATATTTTATATAAATTCATTGACTAATTAAAAAAAAGCAAAAATAATTGTCCTTTATATATTAAATGTATATAATCAAATATCTAAATTGAATAATCGTCTTCATATAAAAGTTAATTATATATTATTTTATAGGATTCAATTTTCATTCAATATTAATTAATCACTCATTGTAGATGCGTATATATTTGTTATATTCCTTATTGTAAGAAGAATATAGTGATAATAACAAATAAATAAAATATTTTCTTCAACATATTCTAGGTAAATGATAATGTTTAAATTGATCCTTACAATTAAATACTTAAATAATTATTTTATTAGAAAATATACGTTTCAATTTTCATTGATACTCCATACGTTTGATTTAATTGATCGTATGGCAAAATTTCTATTTTCTTTTTCTTACGTAAATAAGAGTTTAATCCATTTATGCTTGATCTTTACACTTTTGTCCACTTAATAAAGTATTTTTTTATTTCGCTGATTAACTAAAGTTTTCTTTGATAAAGTACTTTTTAGAGTATATTAATAATATTGCATCCGCTTAATAAAGTATTTTTCACGCCAAAGATGGTAAATTTAGACGGATGGAGTTTAATTAATAACCAATTGTAGATGTGTATATATTTATTCTTATGTATTTGTAAGAAGAGAGCATACTAATGGCCAATTGTAATTGTTTTCATTAGGAAGGAACAATTTAGTTTAGTTCTAACAAAAAGGAAGAAACAACCGTCTCTTGCTTTTACATTTATTAAATCATACAGGATTAAATAAGATATAAAGATTAATTAGTTGCATCTTATTTATTATCTTTATTGCCGTAATTTATTAATTATTAGTATAATGTATTGAATTGTATTGAATTCATATGTAACTTCCAAATAATGAATATTATTAGCAATTAGAATAATAATGAGTACGTAGTAACTCGAATTCAGAGTTAACTTTTTTCTCAAAAATAATTAATTGTATTGAATATTCTTAGCTCTTTTGTATTTCTTTTCGCGTCTGATAATCTAATGATTAATATAATTATGATAATAAAGATAATAATAAGATGCAAATACTTAATTTAGTTGAAATACTTTAGTTGGAAGAACAATATGTTCTTAATAAAAAATGAAAAGAATTCTTGATTTTATCTAAACTTTTTAGAGATTTATAAATATAGATATTTTAATCATAATTTAAATCATATATTTTTATTCAATTTTATAGAGTCAATAATTATTGTGATAATAAAGATAATAATAAGATGCATATAAATAATGTATTGAATTGTATTGAATTATTATTATATATCGAATAATGAATTGAATATTATTAGCAACTCCAATAATAATAATGAGTCATATGTAACTCCATTCAAGAGTTTAAGTTTTTTTCTCAAAAAATAATTAATTGTATTGAATTGTACATTATTAGTATAATGAATTAATTACATAAGTTACTACATGTATTACCAATGATTCTTGTCTCTTTGTATTTCTCACCATCTATTAATCTAATGATTAATATAATTGTGATAATAAAGATAATAATAAGATGCAAATACTTAATTTTAGTTAGAAGAATAATATGTTCTTAATAAAAAAATAAAAGAATCGATGATTTTATCTAAACTTTTAGAAGATATATAAATATAGATATTTTAATTATAAGTTAAATCATATATTTTTTATTCAGGTTTTATAGAGCCAATAATTATTGTGATAATAAAGATAATAATAAGATGCATATAATTAATTTTTGTTGGAAGGAAAATATGTTCTTAATAAAAAATGAAAAAGATGGCATTTTATCTAAACTTTTAGAAGTGATATAAATATATATATATATTTTAATCATAAGTTAAATCAAATATCTTTTGTTCAAGTTTTATTTTAAAATAAATTTTAATGTTATACCATTTTATTTATTATGGTGTGATGAACATGGCATGCTCATTTGTAATATTCATATTATGTTTAATAATATACATAATAATATATTAAACAATAATATTAGAATACATAAAATTATTGGTATTTTTATCAACCATAAAATAATTGTTATTATTAAAAGTAGTAATTTTTTAACTTCATATTAAATTATTACTATTTATGAATTAATATCTAGTAATTAGAATATTTGAGGATGGCATAAATAACAAAAATGGAAAAAACGCGCTACCTTCACAACTTTATAAGGTACTAGAAAAATATATTATTTATCTTGAAATATTTAAATTGAGATAATAATAAATAAAGTAATTAACTATTCATTAAATTTATAAAGTATACTTTTGATTTATATTATAATTCATTTTGTTCATAGTTATACGATCCACCTGTTTTTAACAATAGATTTAAAAGTTTTGTTACCATAATACTCTTGTTTTCGAGTTTAATAAAAAGAATGCGCGTTATATAATTTTATTTATTGTTAAAAAATATCGCTTTTATAACTTAATAAAAAAAAATATACACTTATGTTATTTCATTTATTGTTAAAGATCTTTCGCTTCTCAATTGGTTATTAATATAAATTATTCATAGTTCCACTATTTAATTACATTTTTATATATGTATTCATTTTAACGTATTTTCGTTAATGATTGTATGCCGATAGTATTTCTTGTAGCGAATAATATCAGTGCTACATGAAATTTTTCTCGGTTACTTTAATACTTATGAAACAACCAGAAAATATTACATTAGATGTCGCTTTGTTCGAATGTAAATCACGCCAAATGAATTATATTGAAAATCAATGAAATAAAGATGACATCACTTGCTTTTTAAAAAGTATATCTTATCTGATAATTTTTTAATAAGAAGTTAAAACCTCAATAGTATATATGTGATTAATATTCACTTAATAGCAAAACTTTTAAAATTTTTGACATAAATAACAACTTTAATATAAAAGGTCGCGAAGTCGTTGAATAGAGGCAGAGTATCGGGTTGTGCGTCCAGTGTTAAATTGATAAAATTGGATTATATACATATAATATACATATTCATGCATGTATTTTTTAGACCGTAATATCGATCAGTGTAATTTCATATAGAGTGAAAACTAATATAAGTATTATTATGATAATATAATCTTATTTAGTTTATTAATTACTAATCAATAAATAATGAAGATTAAATTTTTTAATTCACTTTACATATATTGAATTCAACTCTAATAGTATTGTCTCTACATAATTTATAGATAAATATAATTTTATTTAAGCAAAACTAACGTCTTATATATATCATAATAAAAAATAAATTTCTATAATAAATATCCAAATCTATTATAAAATGCTAAATGATTGTAAATGCTTGATTTAAGTCTTCGAAATTGACAAACTTTTCTTTCGCCCGTCGATAAAAATAATTTTTGATTTGAATAAAATTTAATATCAATATTAAATGAATTTGAAAATATTATTAGTTGATAATTTTCACTAAATATTATCTGACGAAATAAAAATATTTGAATTTAACATTTAATTTGTAGAAAAATCAAATTTAAACATGGCAATCTATTGGGAATGGAGGGAGTATTAGATATGTATCTTGGCCTTTTATTTCAATTTTTGAAATGTAATAGAAAATATCACATAATTTAAATATATATTCTTTAATAATAATTTTTAGATTAGAAAAATTGTTTTTAATTTATAATTGAATAAGTATATACAATAAAAATTTAGTATGAAACGGACTAATTCATTGCATTAAAATAGAAATTTACTTATTGTTATGATAAAATTAAAAAATCTGAAAGAGCTTGATATTATATCAAGCGTTTTTTATACGTTGGTGAATATGTTGAATATTTTTATATAATTGGACGAAAATATTGATAATGAGCATATTATTAATTAACATACATATGAAAATGTTAAAAGCTATTCTTGTAGCATTATAAGAAAGTAGATACTTCAACTCTGTTTAGTTGTTATAGAATTTTTAGGCAAAAATTTATTACTTAGTGAGTATTGAATTGTTGAGGAGTCATTTTAAAATTTTTATTAGAAATATATGTTTGAACGATAAAACATATTATAAATAAGAGCATCAATATAGTAATTAATTGTGTGAAAAGGAAGAAAGCCTTGGCTATTTGTTTTATAAGCCCCAGGAGGATATAGACTAAATGTTGTAGCTTTCGATCAAAATATGTTTAAAGTCTAAAGAGTATGACACCACCTCTAAGTTTGATAATAAATCTTTCCTTCGTCCTACCAAGATGAGTCATTTTTTATAGTTGTAATTTTAAATTTTGGCCAGTAAATATATTTGTTTATATTATATAATATTTTATAAAATATATATCGATGGAAAAGAGTTTGAAATATATTTTTATTGATATAGTTTTAAATTATTATATATCTGACAAAATATTTATGATCGAAATTTAAAGAGATATAGTCCAAGTGAACGTAATCTTTGTAAAATGAGAGAACTTTATTTCCCAGTATTAAAAACAATTTGAATTGATAATTTATATTTTTTCAAAAGTCATTTATAGTCATCAAAATTTCCCAAAAAAATATGTGAATTAATTTGAAATGAAATTATTATTATAATGATCCTCAATGGTCATCAATTCATCATAGTGGTACATAATACTCCGTATTTGAAATGTTTTAATGATGAAATAGACATGATTCGCATGCCATAAAGTGATTTTGAGAAAAAAGAAAGTGTAATTCCTTAATACAATCATACCATTATTTAATTTGTACAGTATCAACTAAAAATGTTAGGCAATGATATTGCCTTAAAAAGAAAGAAAATAAGAACCAACTATCCCCTATAATCGAATCATTTTCTTCAAATTGCTGAAGTAGTAATGCTAAACAGCGTCTCTCTTGGTTTGAAACTTTGAATAATGCTACAGTAACTAAGAAGAGGGAGGGGTCTCTTTAATGAATAATTAGGTATAATTATGATGTAAGGCATAACTAGAACATGCATGCCCCCCCCCAAATGGATTAGCTTTCGTCCAGCCTATCACTGCCCATGAAGGTGACATATCTTTGGGATATCCATTTCTACTATAACTTCGAGCTATTCTTTCAACTACCTATACCAACGCATATATTCTACCTATATAACTTCGAATCTTTTGTTGAGGGAGAGGATGAAGAATTCCCCCACAAGTACCGACTCGATCAGGCGGGATGTGACCGTGGCAAACATTTGTGGGAGAGAGCCGACAGGACGACCGCCCCTCCTCCCCTCAAAAAAAAAAAAAAGCACGTACCCCTAATATTATTTCCCATTTGAAAATATAACCATGAGAGTCGAACCTAGATTTGTCGGAGATTTGCCCCACTATCACCACAAGCATTACCCCAGAAACCGGGTATGTAGAGTAGGGAGAAAATTGAATCTTAAATCAATAATGAATCCAACTAAACAATACTCCCCGTTTTTATTTATCGTTTTTAGCGCAAATTTTTGTTTAGAAATATTTGTCGTTTAATAGCGTAAAGTTGCGCTTTTACATTTAAAATGTCTTTTTCTTATTTTCTCGTGAAATTATCAATACGTAAATGATATAAGTTTAAATGATTGTTATTTTCGTTTTGATGTCTTTTTATTCTTTTTCTTTTTTTTTAGTCTATGTGAAAATTGTTAGAACGACAAATTAAAAAAAATAGAGGGAGCATATTGTAAGAAATTTTAAATTAAAATGTGGATTATCAATTACAGTACGGAGTATTATATTTAAATAAATTCAAATTTTCTTTTATAAAAGTGAGGAAGCTCCACCTCTAAGCAATACCATACAATACCTCTCGGTTTCTCAATAAATCTATGGATTTTCTTATGAGAAAAGCAGATTCAAGCTATATAAAGGTTCTAAATCAAGATAGTAGAATATTAGATACTTAAGAAAATCATTATTGTGTTGAAATATGTTTTTGTGGCGTATACAAATTTGCTTTTTCTTGATTATCAATTGCGGGACTAACCAGTTAACATTAATAAAGACAAATTATTTATCATCATTGCTTAGACGAAAGTAACATGATAAATACATGATATATATTCAGCCTTTCGATTGATTCAAAGGAGAATACCCCCTCTTGTTCATGAATAATTGATGTAGAGAGGGATATATATATATATATCATAGTCTTATCTACAATTATCATTTGCCATTTGTATAATTATTTTAGACTCTATTAATACTGAGAATAGTCGGTTTGGATCTTCTAATAATAATAACAATGAGAAACGTCAGTCTGGATCCCATATATTCCATCTATAGTTCATACTCATCAGTTCATGCCACCTTTATAAAATTATACATTTGCACATTATGTGTTAGATAGTAAAATAATAAACATTAAAAAATAAAACAGTTGAGATCGTCAAAACATGAGATAATCGAAGTTGGTAGAGTAAGTGAGGCACATGGCCATGAGGTTATGAATTCGATTACACCAGCAACTTTTCTTGGTAAGTCTCATTGGGGGAACTGCTTTCAATGTGATTCTGTTGGCGTAGTTCTGTTATTAAATCATTTGAGACTACCGTCTGTATTCGACAGTGGCAATTTCTGATCACGTTAAAATACAGAAAGCGTGGGGACTTGATTAAATTTGCCAAGACCCGTCGAGGGGCGACGTAGGGACAAATAATATATTTGTAAAGGCATTAGTAAAACTAGTTATTTAATGCGCGTCCCCAGCATTATGCTGAGTGTCAAATTAATTTTTATAATATATTTTTTATAAAATCTGAATAATGAATTAAAATTATGTAAGGAGAAAAAAAAGTGATTTTATATAATTCAGAAATTATCTTGAAGAAAAATAATTGAATCAGTATATGTGATGTAAACTCTCGTATATAAAAATTTGTTAACAATATAGGTGAGTAATTGAGTAGATACGGTGATATATCGAGTTATTATAAAGAAAAATTCTAGTGAAAGAAATAATTGTGAGATTTGAATTTTGGGTGGTTAATTCTTAAAAAAGGGTAAAATAGGAAAAGCAAAATTTGAGCAGCTTTGCAGTAGCACGTCCAAAATCAAAGCTGCGCGTATATATAGGATAGATATTACGTGCGTTGCGAAGTGAACAATCTTGAACAAAATATTTCATATAAGCAATCACGTACAACATAAATGTTAAATCTTATTAGTATAACAAATTAATCAAATATAAACATCAAATTATAATCAATCTTTGTTTCTTTCACAAAATGTCTAATAGAGCGATAAGTGGTTGATAATATAATTTGATCGAGAACTAATCCAAAAATAAAGGAATCGATCCAAAAATGAGCGTGGTATTTGAAAAATTCACCAAAATTATTAATGGTTGAAAATATACCAAAAGTTAAATTAGAAGAAATATCATTGTAAAACTTTCTTTAGGTGTTTCTTACTCAACATAACAATATCATGAGCTTTCATAAATAGCCCAACAATATGTAAACATCACATAAAACGAATAAAAGTTGACCTCGTTTTAAGTTTTGGGGGTATGGTGTTGAAATTTTGTAATACCTAATATAAAAATAATTTGTTGTTATAGGAGCAAATAAGATGTAAACTACGAATAGTGAAATAATGGGGAAGCTAATGTAGCTTTCAAGCATTTTAATGAGTTATAATAACAATGATGTAAATACATAAATATAATTATTAATTTTAATTATTTAATTGTCATTAATTTTTTATGAGTGCTTAAAAGATGGAATAGTGAGAGTCATGTAACTTTTAAGCATTTTAATGAGTTGTAATTACAATGAAGTAAATACATATATATATATTATTATATTATTATATTTCACTGCATCGATTAAAATCGAACTTGTATGGATGTATTATATTATAAAAATATATTTAGTCATATATTTTTGTTCTAATATATATATAATCAAACATGTATTGTTCAACTTAATTAAAAGTTACAACATAATTTTTTTATTTTGCATGCTCGAATGTTCTATATTCATACGTGCTTCTAATATTTAGTTTACATAAAAATTAAAGAAATTATAAAATTCATGTGACTTCGATGATACCTTGTTAATTATACGTACGTGGATTTTTATGTAATTTTTGTGGTAGTAAATATTTTATTTATTATTTTATTAAAATATTTAGTATCTTTTCTTTCTGGAAGTAAAATAACATCTTTCGGATGTCTATATTCATATGTTCTTGAATCTTTAATTTACATAAAAATTAAATAATGATAAAAGTAATATAACTCGTGATACTTTTTAATTGATTTGTCATTTACATAAAATTGAAGAAATAATAAAAATTCGTATAGCTAAATCTATTCTTAATTATATTTAATTATTTACATAAAAATTTCACTAACTATAAAGCTGATACATGCTTAATTATGTTTATTTAACACGTAAAATTGAAGAAATGTTAAAATTAAATTGTAGCTTACATGATCTCATGCCCAATTATATTTGATATTAACATAAAAAAATTGAAAAATAATCAAATTCATGTAACTCAGATACATACTTGAATTATTTAGTTATTATATAAAAATTCGTAACTTAAATGTCATTGCCCAATTCTACCATGATACCTTATTGAATTCTTTTTTTTTACATAAATGTTGAAGAAATTATAAAATTCATAAAACTCCCATAATACGATGCTTGAGTACATTTGTCGTTTCATAAAAATTCAGTAAGCTAAAGCGTCATTGGCGAATTACATTTGTCATTCCTTAAAAATTCATGTAACTCCATGATAATTTCTTAATTATTTAATTAACTTACATAAAATTGAAGAAATATTAAAATTGATGTAACTTTCATGATACCTTCTTGAATTCTATTTGTCGTTTACGCTAAAAATTGAAGAAATGATCAAATTCGTATGCCGCCGATGAGACCTTCTTAATTTTATTTAATTATTAGCAAAAATTAAGTAACTCATGATGCATTACTTTATTTTTATTTATTTGTTTTACATAAAAAATTAAAGAAATGTTAAAATTAAGTAACTTAGTAGGCAATTACATTGTCGTTTACGTAACAATTAAAAATGATAAAATTCAAGTAACTCCCATCATCGTATTAATTCTATTTAATTAAATAAATCGTTGCATGACTTGAAATTATGTAGCTTCGTTTGTAGGGGTATTTTGATGTATAAAAATGGAATAATGACTTTATTTGATTCGCACTTTTTAGAAGGTATATAAATATAGATTAGACTAAAATGTTCGTTTTGTACTGAGACTTATGTGTGACTTTTTTATATTTTGAAATATGAGTATTTTCTTATATCTTTATTGGCGTACCCGTATCCATAAATTTCGATTGGGCATTTAAAGTGGATTCGTCCGCTTCTTGTCCACATTATTTCAGTCTTTCACCAGCAAAAAACATTATTAAATGATGTTACGCGATAAATGGAATCACGATTCGATCAAACCCGAGCATGATAAAATAGCACAAAATGAAGCATATCGTTATTAACTGTCCGGAGTTGAGCCGCAATCGCGGCTGCGGGTTTGACTAGATCAGACTTGATCTTTTATGTATACTAAGTTTGGCTCGACATTGAATTCTAAAAATAAAGTTCCACTCGATTTGATCTTATGACTCGAGTCAAACTTTATCAAACTTTTTAAACCACTTAGCCCTCAGTTAAAAGCATAACGCAGATGGTCCTCATAAATAAAGTGACAATAGATTTGAAAATTTATTTGTTGAGGGAGTGATCAGTATCTTTTGTATCAACAGTGAAAGAACATTTCAATAAAACCAAAAGAGTAGGAATTTCCACATAGATAAACTGACATCAGAAGAAGACAATTCAACCGAAAGGCTAAATTCCACTTGGTGAACATGACTTGCTGGACCATATACATAATTGAGTCCTATGTGGAACATACCAATCCACTGTTTCTCTGATCAAACAACTTGATGGCTTATAATGTTGCTGCATGCTGCTTTGCTGTTTGACTGACCAAATCTTGTATTGTAGTATATGAACTTGTGAATATCTCATAATTTATTAATGTAAAACCCAGTCTAATTCTTACCTTTGTCATGTTGCATGCCTGCCTTGCATCTCTTTCCCCCCATTTCTTATTTCATTACTTTAACATGCCATTTTTTAAGAAATAGCGTCGAGGTTTGAACCCTCGAACGAGTACCACCAACCTCCCACCCAATCTAACAGGGTCTTTTAAAACAGCTTATAAATAATTTTCCTAAAAAGGGAGTGCCCAAGGGTTGTCTAAAACTAACCAGAATATTTGCAACTAATTTTGATTTACCGTTTGGGTAAGTAAACATCATCATCATCTGTAGTTTTGTACCATAAAGGACAGTCGATGAAATGTACCATAGTGGTAATACACTTTACCTATTACCGAGACGTTATGACCCTTAATACTAAATTTCTGCCGAGAGATCATGACCCTGAATACTAAAATTTTACTAACAAATTGCATGGGGTAGATGAGGAACCAATATTGATCCTCTTTAAAAAATAAAAAATAATTGTAGCATAGAGGACTTGAGTTCTTGAACTAATGCTATAGGATGACATCAATTTGGCAATCTAGTATTCAGGGCCACCATAGTAAACGTTCATCTTTTGTGACATCTGAATTGGGACAACAGATAGACCAGAACAGTAAATATGAGAAGCAATCTATACTTACTTCAGCAGACCTCCTGCCAAGAGTGACCAGCAGCCTGAATTTTGGATCTCCACTATGGGTGGCTTTTGGCTTTGAACTATTTAACATTATCCCAGTTCCTAAGGAATAGTTAATATTAGAAAAATTGCCTGTTAGAAAAATAATCCTAAACAGTCATTTGTGATGCAACAGCTAAAGTAAATAACTAAATCATGGAATTATTGATGTCATTCAGAATTTAGCTAGTCATGGCATGTGATTATTATTCAGTAGGGCCAATGTGACTCTGGCTAGTCACAAAATAAAATAGTACATTACATGTGGCATATTTGTCATTTCTTTGTCAACTTTTGCAATTTACACCTCAAGAGATGAGTACATAAATCTGATTTTCATCATGAAAGTTGATAGCCTTTAAAGATACTTATAAAAGTTCAGGGCAGTTAGATTGACAAAAGACTAGTTTTAAGTGTGTATGAAGTGTGCAATTTTCAGACCTCATGTTCTGCTGATCCTTGCTGCTAGAAGAGAAAATGGCAACCGAAGATGACAATCAAGAACCGTCGATCGAAACAGTAAGCAATCTGATCACCTTTTCTATTTGTTTTCTCTTATTTGAAAGGTTCCACCTCTAAGAAATCGAACCCGGATAGATCTTTTTAAGGTTCTTTTACAACTAATGCTATCCATATTGTCATCTAGATCATTTTTTTTCTATGTTTGTATGCCTTTTGAATTAGTCTATAGAATCTGAAAAGTATTGCATGTATATGTACCATATTTAGAATTTCATCATCTAGCAAGATGGGTTGAAATATCTTCCAACTAAAGGCTCAGTGAAGTTGCATGATCAAGACTTATGATCTGTTATAATAAAACCTCAAACCTTTTTATTTGTTGCTCCTTTCTACTTTAGCTTCCTCTTTTGCCTTAAGACTCACTAGTTTTAACTTTTAACCCTATCGACCATCAAATGGATCTGTATCCATGTTCACAACTACAGAAGTCCTAGAAGTGTAAAGCCGAAAACACAAGCAGGAGATGTTTTGAAATTATAGCATATCTTAGAAACTTTACAAAGAATATCTCCTAAAAGGGACGCTCATAAGAAATTTTACTGTTGATTGCTTAAAAGACTAATTCTTAAGTTTCAGCAGACTTACTTTTTGAGAAGTTCAGTAACATTATGAACTTACCAGTATTTAAAGAGCTGAGGACATCAATTTCGTTTGTGTACGATGAGATTTGCTTGTAATTATTGGTACCTCGGTTAGCCAAGTAGTGAGAATACACCATCAAGTCGATCCTGGCTTGCTCCTATAAATTGATGCCAAGAACAAAAAAATCAGTAACTTATCAAAGTTCTAAGCTTACTTAAATAACATTAAAAACTATGTTTATCAGAAACAACCATAAATTTAACGAAGAAGAAGATAGAAGATCATGCAATTACTGTATTTGATATATAATCATATATGATACTCGAATAGCTATTGAATATAAGTTCCTTTGTGTCTAGACTATCAAGAATATATAGGATAAAGAGTAATCCAGTTTCGGAATATGTATGCCCATGTTATCTCTAAAGCTTCAAAAATACTTATTTTGACCAAATGTAAACATACTTGCAGATAATCCACAAAACCTCAAGCGTAGCAGAACCTGACAAACATCATGAAACCGTGCTCAAGCATTATGAGGCTGAAAATGTGAAAGAGCCTATCGAGGGTGACGATATTGATAAATTGCCTTCAGTTGGCAAAGCTACCAGCGAGAAATTACTAAGTTCCTCATCAGAACCTAACTCAGCTGTCGAGATATGTGATAAACCGGGTGTTTCAGAGAGTTTGGATGGAGAAGAAACAGAAGAGCCAGTGTCAAAGAGTTTGGGTGTAAAGGAAACAGAAGGCCAACTTCCAACGAGTTCAGATGGAAAAGAGGCAGAGGGTCACCTCGTAGATAAAGGTGAACTGAATACCTCCCAACAAATCCAGCTCATGACTGAAGAAACAGTAGGTCAAGGGTACAAAAGCCATAATGGGGGAACAGATCAAGTTGCTAAAGTTAATGAATCTGAACTCAAAGAAGAGAATAAAGTACAAAATTTGAGCAGTGCTTCTACCACGTTGGATAGCACAGACAAGACCGCCAGTAGTGAGCCTGTAACATTTGAAGATCATATAAGCAGAAGACCTCCTCAAGAGAGTTCATCCCACACGATCTCATCAGGAGAGGCCGAAAAGGAATTACACATGGCATCTGCATCAGAAGACCTACATTCCAATCTTGAAGGAACGGAGAGCAGGGGAGATACGAAGGAGGAAATTACAAACAATGAGAAAATTGGTTCTGATGCCCCTATTATTGTGACTCTGAAATCAGATAATTTAAGTGAGCTAAACAAAGAAGAAGCACAAAAAAGTGAAGAAATGAATGCATGTCTAGGAACAGCATCGACTGTCGCACCTATAGAAGAGACATGTGAGACAAGTTTTAGATCAGAAGCAGATGTATCAAGCTCAGACATTAAGGAAACTGTTTCACTGGTTGGACAGAGTGAGACAGTAGAGAAAGAAAGACATACAGAAATAAGCCTTTCAGAAGCTCCAAGCGAAGCTAAGGATGAAACAATTGATCCCGGCAGCACAAAGGAGAAACAACCTATTGAGGAGAAGGTGATAGTTACATTAGTAATTTGTTGATTGCATGAGTACCTATGTTTTTTCCTCTATCAGCAAAATAATTACCTTTGTAAAATTTCAAATTATCCCATGGCAGAATGTTTCAGTGGTTGATCTAAACGAGGAAGATAAAATCCATCTATATGCCACAGCCAAGGGTCAGCATGATGCCCCTCCACTAGTTCATGAAACAGAAGCTTCTGAAGGAACTCAACTAGCTGTTGAAGAGGCAAAGGTTATGCATAACACAGACGAAGCAGACCGAAAGCTTGAGAGCAGTGATCTTGGGATGCCACTGACTGAAGGAGCATCATTCATGGATTTGGCTCCACCATGTCAAATAAATGCTGGCAATCTTGAAACTGAATCAAGATTGATAAACAATGATCTAAGTGAGGAAGATGAAATCCATTTGTATGACAAGGCAAAGGGTCAGCAGGATGCTCCACCCGTAGTCCATGAAACAAAAGCCTCTGAAGGAACTCAACTGTCTGTAGAAGAGCCAATGGTTATCCATAGCATGGATGAATCAGACAGAAAACTTGATAGCAGTGACCTTGGGATGCCACTGACTGAAGGAGAACGAGATTTGTATTTGGCTCCAGCATGTCAAGTAAATGATGACAATATTGAAACTGAATCAAGATTGATAGCAAATGATCTAAACAAGGAAGATGAAATCCATCCGTATGACATGGCCAAGGGTCAGCAGGATGCGCCTCCTCCATTTCATGAAACAGATGCTTCTACGGGAACTCAATTATCTATAGAAGATCCAAAGGTTCTGCATAAGATGGATGAATCGGACCGAAAGCCTGATAGCAGTGATATTGGGATGCCACTACATGCAGGAGCATCAGGCATAGATTTGGCTCCACCATGTCAAATAGATGCCGACAATGTAGAAACCGAATCAAGATTGATTGAAAATGATCTAAATGAGAAAGCTGAAATCCATCTATATGACAAGACCAATGGTCAGCAGGATTCCTCACCCCTAGTTCATGAAACAGAAGCTTCTGAAGGAACTCAAGTGTCTGTAGAAGAGCCAAAGATTATGCATAACGGAGATGTATCAGACCGAAAGCTTGAGAGCAATGTTATTGAGCTGCCACTGACTGAAGGAGAATCAGGTATAGATTTGGCTCCACCATGTCAAATGGATGCTGACAATCTAAAAACTGAATCAAGATTGATAGAGAATGATCTAAATGAAGAAGCTGCAATCCATCTATATGACAATCCCAATGGTCAGCAGGATTCCCCGCCCCTAGTTCACGAAACAGAAGCTTCTAAAGGAACTCAACTGTCCGTAGAAGAGCCAAAGATCATGCATAACATAGATGTATCAGACCGAGAGCTTGATAGCAGTGATATTAGGCTGCCACTGACTAAAGTTCATGACACAGAAGGCTCTGAAGCAACCCAACTGTCTGTGGAAGAGCCAAATATTGTGCATCACATAGATGAAGCAGATGGAAAGCTTGATAGCAGTGTTCCTGGCCTGTCACAGACTGAAGGAGCACCAGCCATAAATTTGGCTCCACCGTGTCAAATTGATGCTGACAATCTTGAAACTGGATTAAACATGGATTCCATAAAAGAATTGGAAATCATAGAAACAAACACAGAAGAAAAATTGGAGGAAGTTGCCGATTCTCTTGTAGAATCTCGTAATTTAAGCATCGCAAGTGAGTATTTCAAACTAACTCTTTTTCCAGCCATTTTAATTGCCTATTCTATTGGAATGATTATATCAGTGAATCTTAACGGAACTTTAAGGTGATTTCATTTTGGAAGTATAACTGTATAGGAAATCACGTTGTTGAGATGCAAAGCTTCTGATAGCTTATTGGTTTCACATCAATAACAAAGGGGAAAAAAGAAAGAAAGAAAGAAAAACACTCATTCTAGTTCTAGATTCTTAAAAAAGGCCAATCATTTTATTTAGAAGTTGAAATTATGGAAAACTAACATCAGCAGAGTTACAAGAATCTTGTATGAAGTAGTTCTTTCAGCATTACACAATATCGCTTTATCAAAGTTTGTATATTTGACTGACGAAGATATAATAAATGTTAACTAACAACCTATGACCCATAGATGATTCCAATAGCAAAGTGACCAAGGAAGAAATAGAATTTGATAGCTCCAACACCACACTTTCTGACGAGAAAAGAGATGAGCTGAAAGTTCAACAAAGTGAACCCAGCAAAGCCCCTCAAAAACCCGAAGCAACAGACCAGGGGGATGGTAAACAAAGCAACATAAATGACAACATCAATCAAAACTCAAAACCAGAGGTTTGCTCATCCAAAATGAATATTGATCTGAAGAGTTCATTCTCTATTATGCACTACCTAAGAGATAACTTTTTGCAGGAGCATGAGGAAACTGATACAAAAGAAAAGGAGGCTGAAGAAATCAATTCACCTATCACTGATAAAGAGCATACTACCTCAAGTTACTCGGCAATATTGACTACTGAAGGATCTAAGGTTTGTGAGAATGAAACACAGTTATAAGAAATATGTAAAGCTAATATAAATATATCCACTTGCGCAGGTATAAAATGCCTCATGATTATTATTGTGAATTATCTTATAAAACAGGAAACAAATGACAAAGCTGCTACTGGATGTGATGGCATCTAAGGATTACTTTCTGATTGTTTTCTTAAATTATTTACTATCAGATGGAGTCTGGCTGTATATAATTATGTTCATATTCTTATTTCATATTAATTTGAACAAACCTGCAGGTGTTCAATAGAACCACAAGTATAGAAGAACCTGACTCGCATCCTGAACTAAGCCACACTGTGTCCACTGACAGTGGAAATATTGATGAGTTTACCTCAGTTGACAAAGAACTGAGTGAGAAATTGCTAAGGTCAGCATCAGAGCTTAGCAAGGCTAGTGTGCCAGAGAATGCGACCGAACTGATTTCTGATAGTTTAGAAGGAAAAGAAATACAAGGCCCAGTTGTAGACCGTGTAGATAGAAAAGAAACAGAAGGTCATGCTTCAGAGATTTCAGACGGAAAAGAAACAGAAGGCTGTGGATCAAAGAGTTCAGATGGAAAAGAGACGCAGGATTATCATGTAGAAAAAGGTGAATGTAATTCTACCCAAGAAATGCATACTGAAGAAATATTGGGTAAAGGGCAGAAAGGGCCAAATGGAGGAATAGAAGAAAAGGAAACGGATGTTGATAACACAGAGAAGATCACCAGTGTTGGTTCTGTAACGTTTCAGGATCAATTATCCAAACCATCCATTGAAGAGGATTCAAATGACACCATCTCATCAAGCATAACAAAGAAGGAATTATATATTCCATCTGCGTCGGAAGATATAATTGTCAATGTTGAAGACATTGAGTCTAGGGCCATGGAGGAGGACATTATAAATAATGAAAAAATTGCTCTTGATGCCCCTGTAAATGTGGCATTGAAGTCAGATCATTTAGGCAGTCCATTGAGTGCCCCGCCTGTCACGCCCATAGAAGAGGCCGCCTTTACAAGTTTAGGATCAGAAGCAGATGTAGAAGGCTTCGCCATCAAAGGCATCACTTCACTTGATGAACAGGACGAGACAGAAGAGAAAGGAATAAGTAAAAAAATAAACCTTCCAGACGTTCCTACAGAAGCAAGGAAGGATGAAAATCTTGATGCCAGTAGCAGTCAGGAGAACCAATCTTTTGATGATAAGGTGATGATGGCACTCGTATTTTCTTATTACAAGAGTATTTAATTTTTTCAGTCAATGAAATTTAGATAATGGGTGAAAAAATGATCGTTGCATCAAGTAAATATGATTCAGTTTAAAAGCAATAGCATTACTATTCACTAAATTTAGCATTATATCCCGGGACAGAGTATTTCAGCAGATGACCTTAAGGAGGAAGATGGAACCAATCAATATGACAGCCCAAAAGGCCAACCGGTTGCCTCTTCACTGATTCATGAAACAGAAGTTTGTGAAGAAAATCAAATTTCTGCAGAAGAACCAGAGGAAATGCATAACATAAATAAAGAAAACACAATGCCACATAGCAGTAATCTTGGGATGATGCCAATTGAAGGAGCATCAGACATGCATATGACTCCCGACTCTCAAATAGATGCTGACAAAGCTGAATCCGAAATAGATTCCATACAAGAGTTGCACATCAATGCAGAGAGTAACACCAAAGACAAATTACAGCAAAATGGTGATTTTCTCATAAAACTTTATAATCTTGATTGTGTATTTTGAACACCCAAATACCTTTTTCCATGCATTTTAGTTCTCAATTTACCTAATTAATGCTTTTACTTCTTGCTTATATTTTCTAGATTTCTTCGACTTACTTTATACTAGTTTTGTCATGATTTTGGATTAGAACTTGTTCTCTTTTTATGTATGCTTCAATATAGCGTCCTTTTTATTATGCACTACAGCGCCAGTAAATGGTTGGCTTATTTGAGGTTTGAGCTATTGGTTATTAACAATTGTGTATAGAATTTCTTAATCATGCACTTTAGACTATCCTAAACATGTCACTAAAACCTCTTACATACAGATGCAGACAGTGAAACAATAATACAAGAAACACATTTTCATAGCTCCAGCACCATGCCGACTGCCAGAATAACAGATGAGAACATCAAAGAAAGTGAATACAGAGAAGACTCTCAGATGGAAGGAAAGTCGGAAGCAAAAGAGGACCTAGGAGATGGGAAAGAAGAATATACGAATGACAAGAATCAAAACTCAGAGTTACAGGTTTGGTGAACCAATATGAATATTGATCTAAGAGTGTCCATTCAATATTATGCACTATCTGAGGATTCTGAGCAGTAACTTTTGATGCAGCGACATGGGGAAACTGATATATCAAACAAGGAGGATGAAGAAATCACAAATACCACTGACAAAGAACAAATTATTCAAATTTATCCAGAAATATTGACCACTGAAGAATCAAAGGTCTGTCAAGCAAACGAATTGGAGAGTAAAAACAAAAGAATAAAGCTATAAACATATACTGCCTTGATCATTTATAAAATACCAATCTCAATAAATGTTATACCTGTAACAGAAAACAAACGAAGAAGCTGCTAGTGAATGTGAGAACACGAAAGTTAACTCTCCAAACAAGGAAGAGGGAACTGAGGATGAGCATGCAGCATCTGTCAAAGAGAAAGACTTACTAGATGGTCTGGCAACTCCGGAAGAGGTTATACTTGATTCCATCCTGATCAAATTTGATTTGAAAGACTTCTGAGAATATCTGTTGAAGTAGATCATACAAGTAAATCAGACTCATACTTATGCAGGTCACCAAAGCATCAATTGAAGAAGATGAGGAAAATGGAACAAAGATCAAAGAGGAACATTGTGACCAAGTTATTACACCTACAAAAATTTCTGCAGATGAAGATAAACTAGAAAAACCTTATGGAGGAGACAAGGGAAAGGAAGAAAATGTAGTGATAAGCCAGGTATGATACCGGTCCATGTCACATTATCCCTTCTAGATAATACTGTTAGTCAGTGTTGTCTTTTTCTCATATTACATAGTATATTCAATGAAGTAAGTAGATGATAAAATTGAGTACATTTCATTGTTAAGTTTAAAGGAAGCACAGTTAGATTTCTAGACCAGCCAAGAAGTTCAAAAAAACATATTTTTTCTTGATTGTGAGAAATCTAGATATGATTTCGTTAAGCTGCATTATCAAATCACTAGAACTGTATTGAGAACAAAAACAAAAAAAATGCATTTACTTACTGAATAATAGACATGCATGCAAGAACTCCAGTTTAGCAACTTTTGGCATGAAAGTTATATATATATATATATATTTCTAATGCAGCAATTTATATCACATGGAGTTTTACTCGTGGTACATTAGTTGGTACCACATATTTATAATTTTAGAGGCTTCTTTCTTAAATTATTAATGGAGCATTTGGATGCTCTGCTATAAAGTTAATGACCCTTACACAAATTACTTAATAAAATTAACTACTTATATAATAAATCCATATGTAATGTAACAACATACAACTGACTTATCTGCCTCACTGAACAGGCTTCCAAAATAGATGAATCTAGTAAGGAAATATCATCAATCTCTGAGTCAGATGTCAAAGAACATGGTGACGAGACATATCTGGCAGAGCATTCTTCCAGAACAGATACATCTTGCGAAGGATTGCCAACAATCTCCAGCACAGTCACCGAGGAGCATAGTGGCAATAGTAACCTGGAAAGTCATGTTACTAATGGAAGCGTCAAGAGAATGGAGGACCAGGGAACAAAATCAGATGATCATCAAATTGAAAAGGGCACATGTGAGAATGTGGAAGTGATGCATGAGAACTTTACTAATGAATCCAGTCAGGTATGAAAATATCCATTCCAATTTTTTTTTGTTTTGAGGTTAATACCTTGTTATATTTATAGTTGGTCATTTGGATAAAAGTATATATTAACAACAGAGAGACAAAATACTTCTCATCAATTAACATGATGTTTTATCAATCACTCAGGTCCCTGAATATATTGAAAAGAATGATCACATCATAAAGACACCAAAAGATATTGAAGGAGAGAGTACTCTTAATGAACTTCATTCAGTCGCTGGAGAGGACATACCATCTCATGAGGTAATTTTGCACCCATAAACTGTAGAAAGATTTATTTGTTATAGTGTCTTTCCTACTATTTTTCTATGTGGTTTGTAACTTTGCAAAACTACATGTGAAGAAGGTGAAAGAAGTAGGTTTAGCGTCCCTGCAGAGTATTAACACAATTGACTCAGAGAACAAAGCAGAAGAGATACATGTACCAGTAACGGAGAATTCCAAAACTGAGGAAATGAAAGAAGGTAAAGAACAGGTTCAAGGCATGAAAATCACATCCTTGCAAAATGTTGAGAAAAAGGATTCAGATGAAAAATCAGAAGGGAGAGTTCTTCACCTCACAGAGAATTCCAACATAGAGCCAGACTCTTCTACAACAGAAGTTGCACAGGGAGACAAAGAACCTGTTCAAGAGACGAGCAACGTGTCCCTGCAGAATATTGACACAATGGATACAGATGAAAAATCAGAAGTCAGAATTCTGCAACTAACAACAAATTCCATTACAGAGCAAGAATCTTCCACAGCAGAAGTTCCAAAGGAAACAAAAGGAGACGAAATGCACATTCAAGACATGACCAATATGATAATTGAAAAATCAGAAGAGGCTTCTAGCCGCAATTTCATTGAGGAGCCTGATGATTGCAACGATAAGGCTGATGCACTGGTGAAGAAAGAATCGTCACCGGAGGATAATGATGAGAAGACTGTCCATGTCGACAGTACTGATATGGACAATAAAAATCCATTGAGAATCAATAGCTCATGCGAAAAGGTTGACGAAGTTGAGATTGAACAGCTTGAGAGAACCAGTGGCTCAGTATATCAAACTGAATCAGAAATAAAGCAGATAATCAGTGAGAGGATAGAGATGGAAACAACAAACGAGCAGGTTGGTAATAAAGATGAAGGCCAGCAGAATCGTGAAGGTATAGAAGAAATATCTGACATCATTCATGGTAACGATGATGACGTTGAAGACGGTCATATAACTTCTACACAAACGAAACCAGAAGCAACAAATGAACTTCAAGAAACATGTGGTGTACAGCATAGGGAGGAGCAGGAGCTTGAAAATTTAGATTCAATTAAGGGAACAATACACGAGGGTGAAATTGCTGTGGGTGGTATCTCAATGACAAGTTCTGAAGAGGAATGCTTGCTTAAAAATGATTCTCATCCACCAGAATTGAGGAAAGCATCCGTTGAAGGGATGCATGATCAGAGCAAACTGGAAGAGGATAATATTTATAAAGAGAACTCTGAGGATACTGGAGCAGAAATGTCATCCCCAGATCCCAATTTCTTGGCATCAGAAAGCTCAACAAAGGATCTTCATAATGTATACGAATCAAATGTAACTGTCACTACAGGCGAGCTTCAGGAATCTAAAGAAGCTACTGATCTGAAGTCAGATATGTCACCTGGGGTACTTGAATCAGAAGCCAAACTACACCATGCTGACGTGCCAAGTGAAACCATAAAGGGTGGAATCAAAGAAGGGGCTCTTCTTACAGAAATCGGATCTGACAATATTTCGAAGGAAGAAATGGCTGAAACAGAATCAATAGAAGATAACATATCAAGGGAAAAGGTCAGCTTTTGCATATTATAATTTTCTCATCTTTATGGCTTCAACGGTTTTGTTTAGCTTTAATTGTTGAAGAGTTATATACAGGTTAAGGACGAAGGTGCCGGTGTCCTCGAAAGAGAGGCTATACCAGAAGAACCTCAAAGCAAAACAATAAAAGAAATGTCAGAGACCACAAACAAAGAGGATAACAACGAAAAGGTTTTGAATACTTGTATAAATGATATGCATATTCGATTGAAGGGATAGTATTACCTGATCTCTGTCCACCCTCCAAGTCTATGTGGGACACTTGCAGTTCCTGTCATATAAACAAGCTGTTTCCTGAAATGATTTGAAATAAAATGGATTAAAGTGATACTTGTTCATGCCTCATCAGTCATCACATAAATCACTATTACTATATTTCTTACTTACTGTTTTTCTATTATACATATGCTGCATATCATTGTGAACATATTATTCTCTTTTCTACAGGTCTCAAGCAATGACATAAATATTATACAGAGTGAGAAAGACAGAGGAGATGATGAATACGAAAAGTCGTTCAAAGGTAACTCCGGAGGTGAAAATAGATCAATCACTGGTGATTTTCCAGTGACGGACACTCCTGGTTCAAATGAAGTAGGTGAAAACCCAGAATTGCTGGCTGAAGGACATAAGCGCGCAGAAGGATCGTCTATAGAAAATTCTGAAGAGGATAGAAGAAACATCATTCATGACGAAACAAATGAAAATAATGAGGTGAGCATCAATCAATTATTTATGAACAACTCATAGTACAGATATAGTTCTGATGGGGAACCATTTTGGATTCCGAATTACAGTATACAAGTGACGAGTCCAAGACAATTGAACAAGAGTCCACAACCATCAGACCAGTTAATGATCCAACTCTGGATCTCGCACAAGGACCCGAAGACAACTATCTTTCTGATCCTGACAAGGGAGAGAGTGTAGCCCAAATATCAGAAGTTCATGATGACTATCTCATCAAGGATGTAGCAGAGAAAGAAGAATCACTAGAGCATGAAAGCAGAAACAATGAAAATAATGAGACTAAAAGCACCAGCAACCTTGCAGTTTCCAGTGATAAGGATTCAGAAGAAAAAGATCCAGGAGAGAGTAAGCCCATGATATCCAGTAAAGACAAAGATATACCTCTAGAATCAGGGTCCACTTCGGTGACTGATTTGGAAGAAGCTAAACAAGTATATTCTTCTGAGGCTGTTCCAGAACCAAATAACACTGGGAGTGCAGAAAGAAAAGTTTCTCATGATCACAAAGAGACAGCAGACAGTCCCAGGACAGCATCTGAGCTCGGGCAAGGATTTGCAGAAGAGAACATACATGAGCCTGGAGATACAGATTCACGGGATCCACATGAGGGCACTCATGCCATACAGCATGTTGAAGAATCATCCATGAGATTACAGGAAGGTGGCAAAGATGTTGAAAGCACACACCAGACTGCAGAACTCACACTAGCTTCGAGGTCGACATCAGAGTCACTCTCAGCTCCAGAAGTAGGTTCACTCATAGTTTCGAGTCCGAAAGATTGCAAGGATGTTTCCCAAATGCAAGAGGAAATAGCAGCTGAAGGGAACAGGATAACAGATAAACCTGAAGAAATGACTGAAAAGCTTCTACCAGCAGAAATATCAGAGGAAAGTACAAGGGAACAGGCAGATCATCCAGATGAAACAAATAAGCTGAAGACTCAACCTGCAGGAGGAGAAGCGAAACCTGACAATGCTGAGGTTGAGAAAGAGGAACACGGTGAGCAAAAGGAAGGCAACTCGGGATCTGAAGTGTTTCATTGGCAAGAGGTGTTATCCCTATTTGAGACGCTAAGGTTGAGAAAGAGGAACACGCTCAACAAAAGGAAGGAAACTCAGGATTTGAAGTGGTTTTCATTGGCGAGAAACATCCTGATGAGGATGCTAAGGTTGAGAAAGAGGAACACGGTGAACTTAAGGATGGAAACTCAGGATCTAAAGTTGTTTTCATTGGGGAGAAAGATCAAGATGAGAACGCTAAGGTTGAGAAAGAGGAACACGGTGAACAAAAGGAACACAAAGGATCTGAAGTTGTTCTGATTGGAGAGAAAGATCCTGATGAGGATGCTAAAGTTGAGAAAGAGGAAATTACTTTTAGAACAAAAAAGAAGGAAACCTAGATCTGGAAGTGGTTTTCTGGGCCGGTGAGCAAGATCTTGATGAGGATGCTAAGGTTGAGAAAGAGAAGTCTGATGAAGTAAAGCCACAATGAAGCAGTTGGAGAGAGAAGGAACATGATGTGCAGAAAGAAATCAAATCAGGGTCTGAAGAACCAATAAATGGTGAAAAAGATCCTGATTATGACACCAGCAACAAAATCACTGCTGGAGAGATGGATTGCAGCTCCAAGATGGCAATGAGTGAGAGAATTTTGTCAGAACATTCTGAAGACAAAGAAGTAAAAACTGACGAAACAAAAGTTGAAAGAGAAGAAGTAAAGGCTGATGGTGCTGAGGTTGCAACAGGGGATCAAGATGGGCTAAAAGAAAAGAAGTTGGACTCTGAAGTTGCTGTTATGAGTGAGAAAGATTGTGTAGATGATAAGGTTTCAGTGAAAGAAAATCCAACAGATCTTAGGGAAACTGTGACTCACAGTGAATACAAAGGCGTAAAACCAGATTCAAATTCGGAAGTTACAGGTGCTGAGATAGAGAAACCGATACAAGTAAACACGTCAGAGGCTGTAGCTGAATCAGTAAGATTTGAATCTGCTGAAGAGAAAACATATAGCCATGATTACCAAGGAATGCAAGAGGAGATGAAATCATCAACCTTATCCCCGAAGAGTTCAAAAAATAACCAGGGGGAGGATTGTGCAGAAGAAACCAAGCTAAATGTTGCAAAAATAGAATCCCCACATCCTGAAAACCTTGATGCACTACCTCACACCACTGATTTGTCAACAGAGACAATCACGAAAGCTGATGACAATGACATTTATATCAATTGGAAGAATCGAGACAAACAAGAAGTCCCTCCCTTGGAAGCGGAAAAGTACATGGTAGTCGAAGCAGATCTAAAGGTGACTCAAGAGCCTGGAGATGAAGAGAACATCTTGCCACCACAACAGAAAGAAGCTGCAGAAGCAGACGGGCGAAGCGAACAAGGTCCCGAACCAGCAAACAGCAACAACGAGCACTTCTCGGAAGATAGCAAAGCAGTCAAATCCACTCAACATGAAGAACGAAAAGAGCATCAAGATGAGGCCTCCAAGGACGCTGAAGTGAAACTTACTCCAAAGAAATCACACAATTTATTATCAGGCGTTATCAAGCACTCCATTTCAAAAATGAAGAAAGCCATTACATGTACAAATGCACAACCAATGCCACAATCACCAAGGTAAGCTATACCGATATCTCTCAACATTTGTTGTATCAGTTTTAATTACTGTGCATATATTCATGTGTGTCCACACTTTGCCATACCAATGTTAGAACAATAAATTCTATATTCTTGTGCTTGATCATTTGAAATATGTAAATTACTTATTCAGTTTATGTATTAAACAATTGAGCATGTATGCTTCAATTATATGTATATGATTGTTGTTTAAAATGCATAATTAGAACTGTGTTGAGTCTATGCTTCAAACAATATTCCCTTCAATTGAATCCACTGATCGCTGTGAGCCCGTAGCAAACCTTTGACCGTCGATAAAAATAATCCTTATTATAATACATATAAAAATTGTTATCATTGGATTTATTTTCAAAAATATTTATATAATACTATATTATTTTTATCATTCATAATATGATTAAAAATATATCATATGGTAAAAATCTACCTCAAAAATCGAAAACGTCAACTAATTTGGATTGGAACTGAAATGCATAACAGAACTAAGCCAAAGTATAATCCAAACAACACTACCTAAAGTGATCTAATAAACATATCTACATGCATCATTGAATAAAATGAAACTAAAAATAAATTGCTGAAATAATTTATTCAAACACGGAGCTGATCTTACTCGAATATATCTTTCTCTATAACGCCCGGCATTATGTTAATTTATAGACAGTTCCGACAAGATACCACGGCCTTTTTTCAACACGTTATTCTCACTGGTGAAATTTCAATATAGCATCCATCCCAGTATTTCAAAAATCGGTTTTAGTTCATATTTAAGCGGGAAGGTGTAAAAGCGCGCAATATGTTTCTCTCTTCGGTAGTTACAGTATGTTCATGCATGGCATGGATTTGGACTAGTCGAACATGAACCTTGGTTTGAATTCAGTTTGATTTATTTTTCAAATCTTGTGTCTAGCGATTCGAAGCAAAACCGGTATTAAATAATTATCAAGTCGGGTCAAACCCTTCTTAAATCCACGCATGCATGGTTCAACTCCGCGTCCATTCAAATTGAACATTTGGTTAACAAAATCCATTTTTTCATGCATTAATATATGTTACTAATAAATATATATATGTAAAATATTTCTAGTGTTAGAACATATTCTTAAGACATGTTATTAATATAACAAAGTATATTTGATATTTGGTCTTGTCGAGTTGACTATTTGTTCAAAATCAATCAAACTTAAATTTAAGGTTTGAACCATCGAATCGAACATTCAAATCAAGTCAAATTTTGTCAAGTCTTTGCAATGCAAACTGGGAAAAATTATTTGTATTGAAGTAAATGGCGGAAAACAAAATTTAAGAGTTCCATTAAACCCTCATTTGAGAGTTCGATAAAATAGGATGAATGAAGATTAATAATATTTAATCTCCACTAATATCGATCCACTAACCTCGATGAATGAATAACAAAATGAATATCCAAACGGGATGAACAACAATATTACACTCAATTCACTTACTACGTTCATCAAATCCAACACATACACCAGCTTAACACTACCATATTTTGCACAAGGAAAGGGGAAAAGGACCAACTTATACCACTTCATTTAGTTCAAAACAGAGCAAAATAACTTAAAACAATTATTACAAGATTCAAGCTAACCACAAAATTTGGCAATGTTGTTGCCTTGTTGGATAAAGTTAAAACATTTCTGAGAAATCTTAGCTACTTGTAAAGAGGAAAGATGGTGAATAAAGTTAACATGTAAATATAGGATAACCAACATATGGAAGCTACAGATGTGGTCTCTTCACTTGGCTATTTTGGCCTCCTCGATCTTTTTCCTCCTTTCAAGTAGGCGACCAATCTTGTCATCCTTTCGCTTTTTCCCAATCTGATGATAAGAGATGAGAAGTGAATACTCGGATTAACAAATTAATATCTTTGAGATAGGGGTGAGCGATCATTAGCCAGTCATCCCCCCAACACCATTAACACTGCAAGCTGGAAGGAGAAAAGAGCAAAGGTGGTGGTGGGGGCGGGGATGTTGATGTATTGTTTTCATTTATCAATTAATATTTCACCCTCAAGTAACAGCATTCTTAATTTTATATGTTGGGTTTTTGTCCAATTAAAAATTGGGACAAGTAGTAAGCTTCAAACTATATATAAAAGCTTGAAGACGATGAATTAGATAAATGTGGAAGTATATTAAGCTTTACAGCTTTACCTCCATGGCTTCAAGAAGCTTTTTCTTTTTGCGGGACATTGAAATTTTGTCCAATTCGCCCTTATCCTGTGCAAACTGTTCGATCTCTGGAGCTGATTCGTCTTCATGATCCATGCCCTCGTCAACTTTCTGACTTTTGGCATGAAGATCAGAGGAAAATGGAGTACCTTGAAGCCCTTCCAACTCATGATATTAAGTTTCCTCTTAGCTGCGACATCTGGTATCCACCATTAATTTATATTTTTACTGGCTGGTGCACTTGTACTTA
This sequence comes from Lithospermum erythrorhizon, assembly GCA_019722365.1. NCBI lineage: Eukaryota > Viridiplantae > Streptophyta > Magnoliopsida > Boraginales > Boraginaceae > Lithospermum > Lithospermum erythrorhizon. The sequence continues at coordinate 801,992 of JADFUC010001398.1, forward strand.
AAAGAAATTTTAAACAGAACAATGTAATATTAAAAGTATCAAATACAAATCATGTCTTCTTTCAACAAAAATCTTAAACATTTTAGAACATCGGGAAGGGTAAACTAATTATACAAGTTTTTCGAAAAGAAAAACTCAAGAAACACTCAGATATCAGATGGCCTTTGAGACGGTGCATTACAAGAAAAATATAGGAGTATATAAATAAAACATAAATGCCCATGATTTTTACCACTCCATTATTGATTATGGCACTCAGCTCATTTATTACTTTTCATCCACTTTTACAATATAAGTGGAATGCCATTATCGCTCATTGGAGTGTTAAAATAGTTGACCTTTATCTTCAACTAAAAAGATGCAGACTGAGCATTCCAAAATCCAAATATAAATTCATTTTGCTCCATTTGTCCGTTATAAACATGTACTTTACAATACTGTTTATGAAGGAGCACATCTTCCGCTTTTTCTCAGCAGCTTCAATGGCTTCAGCTCGATCAATGACACCCTCAGCAAGCAAATTCTGAGGATTATCTAAATCTTCTTTCCCAACACCAGGCATAGGCAGGACTTCCTTTTTTGCAGCAGCCTGCAGCCTTTTAATGGTATCGGCATACTGAGGAACATAACCTTCTGCTTCATTGTCAACAAAAGGGGACAAATGTGGTGGAGGAACCCTGTGATAAAGCTAACAATGAGTACAACAACCACTTATACACATAACTCTAATCATATGATTAAAGCAACCCAGAATGTTTATATTCTTCCTAATCTCAGGGAAATCACAGATAATCCACAAGTTCCTCTTAAAACATCTACAAATCACTGGTTTCTAATTTGACAATGTAGAGATAATAAGCTATAAACTCTGTCTCAAAGTGCTTCCATGAAGCCAAGAAAGTGTAAGAATGTTACCTCCCTACCACGTAGTTCTCAGTTGGTAAAATTATCCGAGCATTAACACAATCATAAACGAATTGTGGCTGGACATATTCCCGAGAGAGAAACTTGTGACCCTGAGATGGCCTATCAACGATCTGCAAGCAGATACAGATTTTTTCAATTAACATCCGAACTTAGGTCATGCCAGCAGTCCCCTACTAGCTTTAAGCAAAATTATTTACTACAACAAAGTGAAGTCATAAACAGCACCAAATAAGGTCAGACAGGCCATAGGCATGCAATGCAACTTTGTTTATGGCACTACCAAAGACCAGTCAAATTATTCCCCATACCCTAACAGTCTAAGGCTCACCCAACTCTTCGTATAACAGATTATTTGAGAGACAGCAATAAGTAATTAATTAGATTGGAATAAAAGGTAAATTTATCAAGGAGATATAGCAACCGAAAGGGTTCTCAAAAATGGAAATCGTGGAATAGAAGTCAATAAAGAGATCCAAAAGTTATTACCTACTTTAGGGAATAAATTATATCAAAGTAAGCAATAGATGAGCATGACAAGTAATCACCAAGTGTCCTCTCCTGACTCAAGGGATGATCAACAAATTGGCTCTTATGGCAAAACAAACGTAAATCTGACCTCCCACACACAAGAAAGCAATAGATGAATATAACAACTAATCACCAAGTATCCTCTCATGCCTAACTAGAGGGTCAACATATTTTCTTTTATGACAATACAAACACAAATCTGACCTCTCATACAAATAAAATCAGAAAGATGCAATGGACTGATAATGGAGTGAAGTATTTGCACCAAAATATATCCACTAAGGAGAATTTAGATAAACAAATCACACTGCATTGCTTTACCTGATGTGTGATACTCTTGTCAGTCTCATTAAAGGGAGCTCCTTCTCCTTCCCATGAGACAGTACCACCAAAGGCAGGAATGACAAAAAGCAAAGACTCCCTAGGAACCTGAAGGTAGACAAAGAGAGTTCAGAATCCTGATTCGTACTAACACTACATTTTGTGGCCCAAGATATTGAATATCTGCAATTTAATAATTAGAGGGAGATATCATGCGCCCAAGGATATTGGCCGTTGTAGACATATTATTATAATCCTCAAATCATAAAAATATAGGTAACAAAAAGAAGCCCAGGTGATCATTCATTTCTTGGACATAAACTAAGTAGTACTATGTAATACAACTAACAAAGTAAGATACAGGAACAACAATCGAGTGTACAATATATTTTCTGAAATGGCTCAATTTGAGTGTACAATATATGTTCTGAAATGGCTCAATTTTTCACTTCTCAGTAAAAAATAAGTGAGCATTCGACAAGAACTAAATATTTCAAAATGAAACCAGGCAGAGGGATGACCCACCTCACGGCTCAAGAAGAACTTCATATTCTTGAATAGATTCTTACATGCTTTTGTTTCAGCATCCTCTTCATCAACACCAGAAGCATCTTCTATCAGGTGCATTAAAGCACCAGGCTCATTGGATGGAAGTTGTTGTTGGAGCTGAGCAAGCCGAAGTTCAGACTCGTTGCGATCTTTCTCCTTGTGTTGAACAGTAGAACTCTCAGATGCAGAACCAGATTCAGACTCCACAGCAGGAGCTCTATTATTGGCGTCCAAATATCTAGATAGTGCATAAAGTTCTGCAATCATAAGTTTGAGAAGGAAATATCGGTTAAAAAACATGGGAACAAGCACAAAAAGGATAGCCAATTGTTCACCAAGATGTCAAAACTGATACTCCCTCCATCCCTTAATGTAAGTGCGTTTTGCCACAAATTACATTCAAAGTTTGAATAAATGTTAGGACAAACATGGAGGGACATTAAAGATTGAGAAATAGAATTCTATTTTTCTTAAAATGCGTGCAAAGTCAAATGAGCCATAGGAAAACGGATGGAGGGAGTACTAAAACTTTATCATTGAGTTCCCCATATCAGCCACAGGTTGGAGGCTTTGAGAATCACTTTTTGATTAATAATAATATCCTTACATGATAAAACATAGTAATATATCACTACATACCAATTTCTGATATGAAAACAAAAAATATGACAAATAATATCTTTAGGGAAAAGGTATCCGGGGTGTTATATATTGCCCACTACTAAAAAAAATGATATGAACATATCACTTTATCCATACTGCACATGAATTATAAAGAGCTAACATCAACACTATGTTAGAGTACTAAAACTAAAGAGTGAAAAGTTTCCAAGATTACACAAATTAACCATCAAGTACTAATATATATATATATATTTCCTTGATAAAAAAGGGTATGAAAGTACATCACTATACTAGATCCCATCCGCTGTACATTCAATTCACATGCAGGATAGATGCTCAATCTGGATGAATCCATCAGGTGCATATTGTTGAACTTGTGATAGTATAACTTTAACTCAGGATACATTGAACAATGGAAGGCATACCTGCAGCTAATGCTTCAAGCCGGGTGTCAAGAATGGGTGGATACTTCACATTGATAGAAAGGTAGAGATGGACATTAATAAATGCCAGGAGTGTCTGCAAATAAATAAAAAAATTTATAAACATCATCAAAGAGAAATATTAATATGAGATGACAAATTAAAAGATCATTAACCTCATAAAACTCCAAGAAAGTTAGCATGATCTTGTAGTCAACATCATCAGGCAAAACTTGTTGCAAGGCATGTGGAGTTACCCAGGTGATTTTTTGGCCATCCACATCTGCCTGTTCAAGTAGATGATTGAGTTATGTTACAGAAGATGGAATTCCCCAATAGAATTCACAAGCAACACAAATAACATTCGCCATACCTGATAATATATGCCTTTAACAGAAACAAAAGTTTTCCTAAGTTTGTGTGTCCTGGATATATATGCCTGCCACTCATGGCTCAACCTTTTTTACACAAAGAATAATTCCTTATCAGTATAGGTGGCTAGGGAAAACAAGTTGATGCATTTTATTTGAACATTTAAAGAGGGAATCAAAGTCTAAAACCTGCGACAGTTATGAATTTTGTTTACTTCAATCTTTTCCCTTTCTACAGCAGGTAATGCAGCAAATAGATGCACCATACTCAGACAGTCGTCCAAATCTCTCAACGCATCAATAAACCTTGGGTATCTGTGAGCCAACTAGAGTAAGCCACCAACTAAAAGGTACAGCACATAGGAACAAACAAAGCTACACGTAGTGGAAAGGAGTTGCCAACCTTTCCAAAATAAGCATATCCAGTGTATAAGTCGGCTTGCGGGTCAATAGTCGCTCAGCAAGATCCTATTCTTCTTTGTCACGCATACTTACCTTCCTCTCATAAGCCCTCATATCCCTAAACTTCTCAAGAAGTGGCTCATGTTTGAGAAACATGATATCTTTCATGTGATAGTATGTATGGTGATTTCCTTTCACCTTCCTCTTCGGTTCCCGGGGAAATACATGAGTGCAAAAAGCTTTCTGATTACACAACCAACATGATATGGCCGGATAAAACAAAAAAAAATTACACTACCTTCGCTTCTTATTTATTGTGAAGTAGAAGTTACTATTCCACTAAATGCCCAGGTCGGTCGAGCTTATTTTCCCTGTTATCACAAGAGTTAAGTAGTCACGTCAGAGCGCCCCTGACACTTGCTTAGGTGGGACTCTTTAGAGTCGTTACGGCATGTTGTTGTAGATAAACAGAAAACTCCCCTCCAACAACAATTCATAAAAGACAAAATAACAAAGCAAACTACACTGGTATCACAATAACAGAAATGAAACTCACTCTCTTCTGGGTTCTCTTCACATATCCTTTTAATAAATGAAGACAACTTATTTCCATAATTTCATTGGCATTGATAAGGTAAATAAATTCAATATACTATCGCAAGAATCTTAAGGGTGTTTCGATAAAGCTTTTTTCATTCATCTTTCTAATACTTCTACTTATATAATTAAATTACAGCAAAAATAGCCGCAAATTGAAGCTTCCCTGCATGATGCTTGTAATTAGCTGAAGTATATAAACCCACTCTTAACTAATGCCATGAAACTCAAAACATTTCTTGTATTTCAGGGGTAAAATACAGCAAAATGAGAAAATTTGAATTACGAGTGAAGGGGGAAACCTGAAAAGCGATAAACTGATTTGAAGATACTTGACAGCTTGTGACCTCGTAATGTATAGTGCAGCATTTCCTTCCTTCTTCTTCCCCTGTCAAACAATTTCAGAAACAAAAAACAAAAAACGTAAGTAAATTAATACCTACTACTTCCATTTATAAAATATTATCTAGATTATTTTTCAATGTTCAAAAGTAACAAACTTTGCAGTCTTAATTGGTACTCGTAGCTTTGATTTAAATCAAAATTATCATGGCGTAGTAAATTATGTTAAAAAGATTGTCTTTCGATATACAAAGTATATTTTCACAAAATATTATAATCATTCTATTTCAAGCTAATTGGGGAACAAATAATCAATGTACTTTTGAAACAACAATAATTATTTCATTTAAATTTTATTTGTATCAAATTTTAGTAACATTAGCTAATACACACCACACATGTAAATGTTAATCCCTCCGTCCCTAAAAGATTGTCATATTTTGACTTTTTAATAATTGAACTTTGACAGCAAATATTTTTGTTTGTGTTTTATAATATTTTATGAAAAATATATCAATAAAAAATATATTTCAAATTATTTACAATAATATATTTTTCATCAAATATTCCGTATTATACAACACAAAAAAATAGTTATGGTCAAAGTTCAACTATTAAAAAATTAAAATGTGACAATCTTTTAGAGGCGGAGGGAGTACAAAGTTGAGTATTTTTAATTAATAATTCAGACCTCTCAATTAAATTGGAATGAATATAGTACGATGTATACACAAATATTTGAGCTCAAAATTATAAAATTCAAAACTAGACAATCTTTTGGGACAGGGAGTACAGTAAAAACTCAATAAATTAATACTGTCGGTACCGAGAAAATTTATTAATTTATAGTCTTAATTTAAAGAGATTATTAAAGTCGAGATCGAAAAAACGTTTATTAATTTAAAGAGTTTCTACTATATAAATTTAAGGATTATTGCAATAACTTACCGCAGGTCTGTAATGCTTTGGCATTTTCAAACACTTGAATAGAGAGACAACAAAAGCTTCAAATGTCAGTTACTACTACAGAAGAACTAAGAACAACTTCAAATTGAAAACCCTCAGTTTTTAGGTCAAAGAGGCCCGATTTATGTATGCTTTGAAGTTTGAAGCCTGGTCCATTAGCCCACTAAATATCGGCGCCTTATTCAAGTCGGTTCGGTCGTACAATTCAAGCGGTTCGAGTTAAACTAACTACTTGTTGTTTTTGCTTCTACCGTTTGTCAGTTGTTTGAGTTCAACTACTATTTGTCGTTGCCTTGTTTCAACTCTACTCGTTTTTTCAGTTGTTCGAGTTCAACTATTTGTTGCATTGTTGAGTCGGTTTGAGTTAATTATATTTATTTATTGTTCGAGCCATTAATAACACTACAGAATGAGTCGCTCTTTTCTACCATGCGTTGTGTTCCTCGAACCGTTCTATTATTCGTTAAACATTAGGTGTTTGGCTCGTTCGGTTGATCAAGCCGGTCTACGATTCGTTAAAGAGTGCCAAGGGAACATAGATGTACGGTTATTACCAGACGTTCGTTTTGTGCAACACTTCCATAGTTTAGCTTTTAAATAAATTGCAATGTGATGTTCTTATAGTTGATGCCCACATAATTTCAACGAATGTCACCTATTAAAGTGGCTAAGAACATTTAATAAGGTTGGCCATGGATGCATTCAAAAGCCCCATAGTGCTATACACCTTTCCACATGAAAGGGGAGGGGGCAAACTGCAATGTAGGTATGATGAGGTAACATCATGTATGAAATTAGTAGAGAAGATGCACAAATCATCATCAAATTCCTTATAATCATTTCCATCTAGGGAGGTGAAATAGGAGTTCAAAGATGACAACGTGAATATAGCATACAAAGATAGATAGGTTTCAAGAGTAATATTTTTTGAGAGCTTAATGCACCACATAGAAGTGAAGTTCTTCAGCATAGTAACTTGCACAACATATAGCTGGACAAGGACACTCGACCATGTGCAACATAAACATACATCCCATATGTCTTATATACTAATCAAAGAAGTAACTTTCTTCGAAGAGCTTTCGTATGTTCTAGGTACCCTAGGAAAGATGACAAATTCACCTCAATGGTGTTGCATTCTTACTTCTTAAGGCACTCTATGTTTAGGAGTTAGTTCCTAACAGTAGCCCCACCTTCTCTTGGCCTAGAACGAGAAGGGCCTGCACCATTTGAGGCACCTCTTCTCAAATTCCCTTGATTCTGCAAGCGAGAGGCACCAGCAGCTTCCGTCACGTGTGCTCCTGTACCTCCTGATGAGCTGCTCGTGGAAGGAAGTGCTAAACCACCACCTCTGTTTCCAGCTCCTGGAGAAAATAGATTAGACATGAGAGCAATAAAGAATTGCGAGAGTATCAAGAAATAGAATTTACATAAACTCATAGATACAAGGGAAGATTTGGGTTCTAACCATTAAGAGAATTACAGTGAATCGACATTAAAAAAAGTGCAAGGATAAAGTGCCAAGGAGCATGCAATGTTAATATGTTATCCTAAAACCACCATGATGCAACTGTAATTGATATTAACTTTTATTCATGCCTTGGGTTTTCCTTCTGTAATTACTATTTATACTATAGGCACTGAAAACTTGAAATAGATAATGCACAGCCAAAACTAACTCTAGGATCTTAGTCTGGACATAACTTACCCATTATGCTACTATTAAAGTCCCTCACTCCAGGAAGATGCTTCTTGGCAGCTCCTTCCCAATCCTTTTCAAAACCAGACATTTCATCTGCAAGTTCACATCTAACATTTTACTAGACTAATACCCACGAGGAGAACTAATAAACTTACAACGGTCTTCTAAAACAACCTTCTTCAAGATTGTGTAGCATCTGCATAGTTTCAACCCTTCCCTCGGAATCCAACTTCCGCATGACAGAATGACCCTACAGCATAAATATCACATTTAACAAGCACATAAATGCAAGGACTGATGTAAAATTATGCCAAAATAAAGAAAAATAAATCATAGATTCCAAGTTTCCAACTGATACCTTCTCATTGACACCCCTAGAAACTCTATGTTTAGCTTGACCAGTAGCTGAATTGGCTTCTTTACTTTCTTCAAATGTCAACTGAAAGTTCGAAATGATGTGTAAGAAAATGGCGTTCAAAACTAAAGCTATAAATACATTTTAGATAATGGCCACTTACTCCATCACTTCCTGTCCTCCTCACATTGGATGATGTGTAATATGTGCCATTGGCTCCGCCATATGAAACAGTTGAACTCTGAAAGCTGATGCTCTGGCCTCGAGGTTGTGATGACATAGCAATTGGCCTGTTGAAATCACTTGGTAAGTGCATGAGTTTACTCCTCCTTCCTGCAATACCAGTATGCCAATAGAAAGTCATAATTGCATGCATATCTAAAAGTTAACGGCTAGAAAACAAAACGAGATAGGTCATCCACCTTGAATCTCATCATCTGGATCCTCAACAAACTGCTCTTGGCTCGACCTGCCATGCTTCCTAGAACTCTCTTTATTTCCATTATTTAATTCTGTCTCTTCTTTCTCATCATCAGAGTTCAGCTCCTCAATAACCGGGCCCCTCATAGGCCTAGAGGGTTGTGGGGGTTGATGGTCGATGAAACCAGATGGACGCGCACCCAGGAATGGGTTTCCTGGATGTGCACCCATGAAAGGATTTCCAGGATGTGTGCCCATGAATGGACTCCCTCCAGGACCAAAACCATTTGATTCAAACATGCCTCCAAATGGGCGTGTGAAGAAGGGATCATCAAATGGATCACTTCCTCCAAAAAAGCTAGACATCAAACTTCTGGAACCTCCAAAGGAACCAAACCCAGCAAATGGATCAAAGAGGATACTTCTTCATGAACATATCATGACTGCAAAATAAATATATTTCATAACTTGACCTCACAATACCATGTTTAAATGCTATGAGTAAAATTACGTCTTTCACTCATATATTAACAAGCAAGTTCAGCCAGAACAACAAAAGTACTGTAAAAAAATAAACGTGAATGAACATTCTTTCCAACCTATACAGGAGAATGTTTTGTAATAATGTTTTGTAATATACACATTCTGCTTACTAATGCCAAATATTGTGAAAACAAAATCAAAATCCATGTTGTTCGTAAGACAGTTTTATGTGTTAAGCTATAGAGGTTTTCAATTAGATTATAAGCTAGGCCCCCTTTTTACAGGTCAATGGAATCTTTATGCTCAAAACCCCAATTCGAGTACCAATCTAAGAAATTCCTGTTAAAACAACTATTATAGACCAAATACCGTAAACGAACAAGGAACTATACGATCATCCAGGCCAATCTCACGAAAAACGAAACTCAAGGTCCATCGACATACAAATAACTAGTCCACTATCAACAACATCAACTACATACTCATCCATACCCTCAATCGTCTCATCAACGACAACACAACACAACACATTAAAAACATATATTCCCTAATCATAAAAACAGTAAGTCTCAAATGTTAAATTGAACCAATAAATCGCCTCGAAAACTAAAAGTTATCTCCAAACTGCGAAAATTAACTCTAAAAATTCATCAAAATCAAAACAGGCTTCACATATACATACCCTAAGATCATAAAAACTACAAATTGTCTAAATTAAACATAATTAAATCATTTTAAAAAACTATATCATCTACGTAATCAAATTTAAAATTAAAAAATTACCATAAATCAATATAGCATCATCATATTTTGTGTGTCAAACTATGAAATGTAACCATAAATTACACAACATTACTTGATCAGGAAAATAATTAACTGAAATAATTAATTAAAAGTATACGAAATCGAAATGAATTTACACAATTATAATTATTAAATAAATATGATTACCTCACAAGTTTGAAATTAAATTTAGATGGATTTCAGAAAATTGATTAAATAATTCGGTGAATTTTTTAATTTAGCAAAATATATATGGAATGTTCCAGTGCCTCAGATATTTTTATTTATTTCTTCTTGGGTTTATTTATTCCCTTTGGGCTTTGGGTACCTTCTTGAATTTGGGCTAACCAGCTTAACAGTGTCCAAACTCCAAAGTCCATTATCTTAGTGGTTTTAGGAGGATCTATTCTTCAGTCGAATTAGAGTTTTTATTTTCTTTTAAAATTACTTGAAACTCTTTGGTCTTAAAAGACGAAGAATGAGTGATTGTCGTTCTCAGGCCCTTCTTTGTTTTTATCTATGCTAACATCAATATGAATTTAACTAGCTTCGTCATAGCTTTCGTAAATGTTGGCCAGATTGATGCTTTAGAGTTGGTCAAAGGTTGATCGCTTCGGGGTGTGACCAACATAGGCTCGGAGGTTACAGCGTTAGCAGATTGACGTGAAGTAAATGTATCAGAAATACGTTTGTGTAAAAGGCGTTAGCAGCAGTAGGCGCTGATTTGAGGTGAATGATAATCGTTCTTATTACTAACCCGTCTTGAACTATTACAGGGCCCTTACATGCTATGCCCAAGTTCAACTTGGTATACTACTTCAAGCGAACGAGGACGACTTGAAAACAATTTAGATTGGGTAGGTTGTTTTGTTGAACTCGAGGCTCCTAGCTGCTTAGTTGCTTGTGAGCTTGAATCGACTTCATGAGCCAAATCGAGCAAGTTGCTTTGCTTGTATGACTCATCCACAATTCTACTTAGGAGGGTCTAATGTGTCCTTGATTATAGTGCCAAATGGAACATGGTTCGATTTAGGTCAATAATGTTTGGACATGCGTGCAGGCTCAGTTAGTAAGTCCAATAAATAATAGATGGGTGTGTCTTTATATAGTCTGCGTTAACGTCATTTTTTTTGAATGTGCTCTTGTATAGGTATGAAGAGAACATTATCATTATCCTTAAAATCAAAAATGAATTTGAAACTATAGTAAATCATCACAGACTAAGGATTATATTGTTTTGACCTAAATGTGAATTCATTTGATCTGATCAATTACAAACAAAGCCTATAAATTGAATTAAATCAACACGAATTGAATGCATTTTTGACCTATTGATTGTTCAACCTCAAAACAAAAAAATTAAAATGGTCGCCCACCGTGGGGCTCGAACCCACGACCACAAGGTTAAGAGCCTTGCGCTCTACCAACTGAGCTAGACGGGCCTTTGATGGTAATGAATATTAGCAACTACATTTTACTATTTAAGAATTGTTAATTTAACTGAGGTTCAACTTGCTAGCTTATGAAGGAAAATTAATACATTTGATGATGATTGATAAGCTTGCTAGTTTATTTACAAACATCAGATTCTCATCATCTCATGGGTTCTTATGTATAACAGTATAAGAAACAAAGTTTATATACATTGTACAAGTCTATATGAACAACACTTGCATAATGGTGAGTAATATTTCGTTGTTGGATGCATTGATTGTGATTAGTTTACATTATTGGATGAGTCATTTAGAGCAAGTAACATGAATGTTGTTATTGATTAGTTATATCACACAATTTGATGGATAATATGCTTGAGGCTTGAGCCATGAGTAATATGCCTAGTCTGGATCCCAGGGACCGACCAGTGTCTTCAGTGTTAACACAAATAACATCTTCCATATTGACAATAAAAAAAAATTAAAAATAATTTATTGTTTGAAACAACCAATCATATACTAAGTATACGTATAGGGTCTTGAATTGAGATATGATAAAGTGAAGTCATAAGTATATCCAATTCATTTTAACTGCATTTTTCATGTGTAAGATAAAACTTTAATCATAAATTAATTGTTATTATATTCAATGTTCTCATAAATTAATACTCTACTAGTTGTTTTTGCACAGTCCAATCTGTGCGAGTTCATTAGCTTTAATCATATTTTTTTTTGAATAATTGATATAATATTATTAAATTATGCAACCTATATATGAGATACGATTTTTTTAATCGAACGATCTAGTGGAAAAGATTCATGTTAGTAATCAAAAGGTTTTGGGTTCACTTATCTCATCGATAAATATAAAAAAATAATTAAATAAACAATTAGGTACAAAAACATGACCACATTTATGAATCTAAAAGGTTTATTATATACATAAAACGGTTTGTTGGGTGAGCGGAAGACAATAGTATTATCAAGTGAAATCAAAGGACTTGATCAACTAAGAAACAAATAAAGGATGGTTCACTTTCCTTTTTTTTATGTAGGAGATTATTTTTATTGTTCTTTATTGGGAGTAGTTAAAGTTTTTTTTGGAATAATTAAATTTGAAAAATATGGGCTTGAAAGTAGGAGAACATGAGACTTCACAATGTAACTTGTAATTTCCCTCTTTTCCAATTATATATGGGGTAAATATCATTTTGTTTGATGAATAGTTACTTATGATGTAATCAAAATGTTATATACATCAATTAAAAAGTGCTTCCTCCATCTCAAAATCTAAGTAATGTTTCTAAATATAGAAATCTCAAAATAAATTCCTCCTTTTACTAAATTGTGAAAGAAGATAATGAAGAAAAAATTATTAATAAGAAATAAATGGAAATTTGTATTAAAATATGTGTATCGTTAAACAAGTTAGATTTTTGGATGGAGGGAGTAGTAATAAATTAAAGGATTGATAATAGCTTAATGAAATGCTAAGTCACACTTGAAAATGGATGAAGTTGAACTCAAACACTAGAAAGTGGAGTATAATATCTCTCTCTCATCTCTCATACGCCATCTTTCTCTCAATTATATTCAGGAACCGACATCAAGGTGGAGCGGGGCCGGAAAAGATGGGAGGTGGCTGAGATTTTTGCCAAAAGACAGAGGAGGACACCAAATAAGGTGATGGTTAAGTTAAATTGTCAACTTTGCCCCCACCAGGATGTAATTAACGCTTTCCTTTTTTCAATATATAATAAAAATATTAAAATAGAAGTAGAATGGCGTAGATAAATCATGGTTGTTAAAAATTCATTGGATGCGTCACAGTTTAAATAATTTGTTTTCGTCATTTGAAGTTAACTTTGTAGATGCGTAATTGATGGGTGTGTGACTTTGAGGCTGAAGTGAATTTTTATGCTTTTTTTCATGAATTTTTCCCGAGGTAGCTTTTCTTATTATCTTCGCCGAACCATCTATGGCCGTGTTGGGTTTGTATTAAAATAACGATTATCAGCAAATTCTGAAGGCTACTGCTTAGATTATAAAAGTAGTGTCGGAGATTATGTTTATACATTACACCTTATGGTTGCGGCGGGATAATATTAGAGGAGGCTCACAGCAATGCAGCGTGGTTATGCCAACGATAGTCATATGACGATTGGCCAAAGCCTTTAAGCCTGTTTCTTATAACTATTAAAAGTGAGCAAATGAATTTGAGAAGAAAAAAAGCTAGTGTTTTTCTTCCATTTAATTAGAAACAAGTGGGAAATGCAGAGATTTCTTAAATCTTTCTGCAAAAATAGATAATGAATGGCTTGGCTTTAAATCTCAAAATGTAAAACTTTTTTTATATGGCGTCCAAATCTCACTACTTTTTAGGCGTCGAGGCTAACTAAAGCTAGAATTCAAAGCATAAAACCTCCTCCTTTTCACCATAATAATCAAACCCCATTTATATGAGATAATTACAAGAATACTTGCAACCTTTATCCCGCAAAAATAAAAGGCCGTAAAGTGGGTAGGTAGAATATTAATAATGATTACAAAAGAAAATTATGAAACCTTTATCCTCTTGTTTTTGAAATCGACTAGAAGCAGTTTCAGGGTGAAATTTACCCCGATATTTCCTTCTGATTACTTTAACCCGTGAAGTTATAATCGTTTTATAGTTTGATCTGTGTGACCTCTAGAATTTCGTGTAAGTAATATATTAATTTATATTGCTTACGTTATATTAAATATATAGATTATGAAACGGACTACAATGGCCATCATGACGCACCAATGTCGTGCGAGTTAATCGTAATACATCGATCATCGAGCAATCGAACATATATACGAACTTATATTATTTGAATATAATTAAATGTAAATGGGTTTATCTGTCCAATTGTTCAACGACATATTTATGAGATCTAATATCTCGTATTTCAACAACTCACGAACATGACCCTTGCTTTGATAACCGATTAGTATGATGCAATTATCGCCTTCGTTCCCTCCGCCGCCTCTTTGGAAACTTCCATACCTCTGCATGAATTGCAAAAGCTAAATCCAAATAACTCATTTGGGCAACCCGTCTTTCACAGTTGAAAAAGGAAAATATAGTTCTGAAGTTAGACATTTAATCAATAGTGTCAGCACTTCATGCGTGGCATTTATTGCTCGTTGTCTAGATACCTTGCTGATTTTACGATGCACTCAAGATATATTTTTTGTGATGTTGTTTCATTGCTATTCATGTTTTTAATTGTTTTGATGAAACTTTTCTTTGAGTAGTATTATTATACCATTTTTAAATTCTATATGGCTGAATTATTGGTGCCACTTTTCAATGGTTTAATCTCATATTTTATCCATCACCTGTTTCTGTCTAAGACTCCTATCTTATAATTTGCTTGTTCTAAAAAGATTTTGTAAATTTATGATTGAGGGAAGGGTTTTATCGGATATACTTGAGGTTATAGTTATTTAAAGGCGGAGGCCGTGTGTGAGGTGAAATTTGAGAAGAGGTTGGGAAGTTGTTGTGGGAATGGAGAATGGGGGGGCTCTTGATGCAGCCCAAAAGGTATCAGAAGTATTAGAGTATAATATTTTTATTGAAGTTTGTTGGGTGGGTGCTGGAGAGGTAAGAGATGGATTTGAGGGAAGATAACGGGGAGAGGGGGTATTGATTTTATCACGCTAAAATTATGAAAAAGACTTAAAAATTGCTTACTTGAGAAAAAATGTAAAAATGTAGAAAGTTCGATTCGCAAAGTCTCGCATTATTGATTTTGCGCTCACACTTGAAATACTGTGCAGTCAAAATCGTACAAGTGAAGCCCAGGGGTAGCGAAAGGATTTTAGCGGCATTGAGTGATCTTTGAATTGTCATTCATTTTATTATTAATTCATACTACTATTAGTATTAGTTTAGAATATGATTATTGTGCTTGAGTCGAAGTTTATGCATTGTTATTGATTAATTTGAGCTAAATTTTCGGTTTGAGTGAGCCAAAACAGAAATATTCCGGTATTTCGAGCGATGCAAATTTCAAATTTTAAAGGGATAGAGTGGATAAAATAATAGAGATAGGCTATGATAATTGTCAGATCAGATACCTTGGGCTTTTGACGTTAAGCCCAAATTATAACAAAAATATTAAATACGTAACAACAGCGTTTGAAATTAAATTTAATGATAAAGAGAATTCGAAATCATCACAAAATTGTAACAAAAATTATTTTTAATATATAATACTTGATCGTATAGCAGGAGTTATGAAGCGTGCCACCACTCAATATAGATCGAGCCAAGCTTCGAGCTTTGGGGAACCGCTCGACTAAACTCGACTCATTAACAATTCTATAATAAATTATGCACTTCGCACAATAATGAATTAAAATAATAACTCTGGCACTCTGCTACTTGGAAGTTCTCAACTTTCCCAACTACTGCACACAATAAACATAGTTATGACTTACTCATTAACTATTTCTTCTGATATAAAATAATTGATTTTTAAATATATCGAGATAAATTTTAATTTTAATTACTTAATTATATTATTTAAAAAAAATATATTATGAAAATATTTTAAAAGATAAATATAGTTATATAAGAATTTAATATTTAACTTTAAAATAGTAAATAATTAATAACTAATATTCAAAATTGATTTAAAAAAGATTTAAGCGATAATTGTTTAGGATCGGAGGAAATATCATTGACATGACACACGCCTAAAAAACAAGGAACAAATAAATACCTTAAGCAATCCAGCATAAATGCACGATCACTTCAACTTCAAACCATACGTCAACGTGCACTCTTGAAATAAACATGGACAAAAGAATCCCTTCAAAAATGAGAGTTAGAACTAAACACCATCTATCTCAATCTCCATCACCATCACCAATTCTTCGTAGGAGAAAATCGACGTTGCGAAAATCGTCTAAGTCGAGAGTACTAGAGAAGAATTTGTTGGTGTTGAAGAGGTGTAAATCGGAGCCGATTCTTTGGAGGAGTGAGGAAATTGGTGGAGATGATCGTCGGAGACGGAAGATGTCTCCGATGATCGTGGAGGTGGAGGTGGAGGAGGAGGTTTTGTTCAGGCCTCAGACTTGTTCGGACATCTTTGTTTCACAGGACTATGTTGTTTCTTCGTCCCCTCGTAAATCTTACGAGGTAAATTCTTTCGTTTTTTGGACTATGTTAATTGTCATCCTAATAGTACATATAATTTAGAGAATAAAAAGTAGTCATGCATTAAAAATATAAATGGCAATTAATTAAAA
The DNA here is from genome assembly GCA_019722365.1 of Lithospermum erythrorhizon. Lineage (NCBI taxonomy): Eukaryota > Viridiplantae > Streptophyta > Magnoliopsida > Boraginales > Boraginaceae > Lithospermum > Lithospermum erythrorhizon. The sequence goes on from JADFUC010001398.1 coordinate 818,500, forward strand.
TTATATTATTAGTTGGTTGATAATTTAATAATAAAAAGTATTTAAAAATTAACATTGAAAATGTTTAACATTAATTTTCTATATATGGTAGAATGACAGGTAAACATATTCAAATTTTTCAAGCTAAAATGATAAGTAAATATTATCGGAAGGAGTATTTACCTATTTTCGATGTTTACTTCCATAATTTCATGCTTTGAAATATATACATCTTGTCGTGGATGTTTATCATAACTATCCAAGTACTCAATATATCAATATATATAAATAATATTCTAAAGCGAAAAACATAAAAAGAGTCATGAAAAAAAGAGATAGAGAGTCATTATAGTTAATTTTACTGTTACAATATTATTGAATATTTCATTCTTTCAATTTTATTGCTTGTTAATAAATCATGGGGAGGAACTTGCTTATTCTTGACGCCAAGAACTTATATTATTTCACACTAGCAAATGTTTAGATTTTGGAAACATTTTTTTCTCCATAAGATACCAAGGTTCTTGAAGAATGGGCAACGCTATACACATATTAGAATAGTAAGTTTTTTAGTGAAATGACAATTTTGCCTTAATGAAACTTCTAGCTACTATGACACCAAATAAAAGAAATTTAAATAATTCATTTAATGACACATGTATTTGGGTGTGTATAATAACAGCTAAGGTTTGGGTTGCAGCTAAGTTATCGGAATTATCTAGCACGTGCATTCCTCTGTTTCCATTTTATGGTTACTGCTAATAATTTATTGGAATTGTCAAACATAAAATTTTTAAACCTCAAATTAAAATTAAAGAGATGCTATCTTCTGCGTCTCGCTTGAATTGCGTAAGGTAAAATGCGGGATATGGAACCAGATTGGTCAAGAAGAGCAACATAAAAAGTTTGAAGCGCCGAATTAAAGTCTCTATTCTGCGTATCGGCGGGATTCTGGCGTGAAGCGAATCGCGGATATGGGTTTTGATTAGTCGAAAGGCTTTAAAACTTTTCGTTTAAGCGAAACTTGTCAGTTACATTGGCGCCGAGCTTGAGAGTGATGATGCTTCTTGGCTCAATTTCTTTTCTGGGATTCGGTTGTAATAGAAATATTGTCAAAACTTTGTTCTTTCCTCGTTTGCCTTTTTACTCATTAAATTTAATTTAATCACAATCGGGTTCTTTTAAGGTTCCACATCCGATAGTGCACATGTTATATGCATTACACTTTATGTAAAATAATACCGCCGATCGATTTTAATTATAGTTTGATTTTTTAAAAAATTAAAACTTTGTGTGATCACTAATTATTATTAAAAAATATAAATTTATATATTTGGATTACGTCTTTAAAATAATTTCATAATATTAAATTTTAATTTTTTTAATAACATAGTTAAAGATTGTTGAAGATCAAAAATTTATCTCGATATGTGAAGAAATCGATTAAAATAGATTGGATAGATATATTTAAATCTTCAAAAATAAAATAAAGATGAAAATTATTTAAAATAAAAATTTAATTGTTTTCGACAAAGAAATAAATTAGAAGTCATGAATTATTATTCATGAAATCATAAATATAAATTTATGCTCTCATTATTTTTTTTTAATAGTTAAGTGAATAATAAGAAATTTGCTAAAGAATATATATGAAAAGCTAACCCAAAATTTTAAAAAATAAGATGTATGGGGTATTTAGAGAATTTTTTTAAGAGGGTGATACTCTAATAGATAGTAGACACAACCACTTAAGAGTTTGAATTACAACGGGGAGGGTCAAAATATTAAATTTATTTAAAGGGATTTTTCATTATTGAGGGGCTTAATCTATTACTTATATTTGAATTATAAACTCTAAAATTTTCAAAATTAAGCGATACTATTGCCCTGAGATCCCTTCTAACCTCCGCACTGCAACCACTGAACCACCCCAGCATTTTCATTTTTAGAGCATGATGTTGTGTCTTAAAAGGTACTCGTAGTCATAGAATATAGTGAAGATGTGTTTGTTTGATGTATGGAATTGAAGACGTCAGTTCTAAATCATCTCATTCAATCTCTATTCCAATTCCTTGCCAACCAAATATACACCTTAAGGATACTTAAAACTCAACATCACATCATTTTAATTAACTAAACGAGCATCCGGCATCATTTTGGTACTACTTGCAACATTTCGAAAAGAGAATTATTGGTGATGAATGGTTTAATTGCAGGGCAGTATGGATGCTAAAGTGTTGGTTAGTGTGACAGTGGAAGGAAGCCCTGGACCTATAAGAACAATGGTGAAATTGAATTGTAATGTGGAGGAGGCCATAAGTGTTGTTGTACGCAAGTACAACGCAGAAGGCCGAACTCCACCCCTCAAGCTTATAAAAAACGACGATGATATTGCTTCAAACTTCGAGTTGCACAGTTCCTATTTCAGTCTAGAAAGTATGTTTTAATGAAGTGCCCTTCACGTTTTGTTATCATGAATTTTCGTAGACATGATAAGTAGCAGGATTGGACCTTCTTAGCGCTTTTCTGTTACCTATAAGGTATAAGCATCTACAAGTAGTTCCAAAATGATAACAAGTTCACAATGATGCAAACAATGTAAGTAGTTGGCCATCTCATTATGTTACAATAGTACATTTGCTTATACATGTTTTCATTTTCACTCAACAGGCTTGAACAAGTCTGATGTTATTGGAGGTATTGGTAGCAGAAACTTTTATCTCCGGAAGAGAAACCACAAAGAAGTGGAATCAAAGACGATTGATTCAGATGCCTTTTTGAACGATAAAGCCAACACCCCATTCGCCTTTCTTCCATTTCTCAGTATGCCATGGAAGATCAAAGTTATGAGGAAAACTCGAAAGCTTTGGAGAATTCTGGGATGTCTTCAAAGCAGTAGCTGATGTTCAAATAACAAGTCAAGACCCAAGAGTGACATAGTTTTTTAGTAGATGTTACTCTGTTACTTACTTCTCCTTTTGTGTGTGTGTGTATAAGATAGATGGATCAAATATTCACCTTATTATATCTTCTTTTGTGCATTCTGTAAATTGCTTCCAATATGAAGAATATAGTTCATGTTTGTAAATGAAGCTAATTTTCAAATCAATTGAACTTAATACGAGTATTTTTTTGTATATATATGTGGTGTAATATTTGGCAATTTTTTTTTACTAAAACATAGTATGCTAAACATTATTTGTTATCAATATGATATATATGATCTAAATCAAAGTTATGTCTATAAAATTTAGATCATAGAATTTGTTACTATTGACAATTGAAAATCAACTACACAATCTTTATGTGTGGAGGCAGTAAATTGATGCCACATCTATCCCAAATTGTAAGGGAAGTTTCATTTCTGGGTAGAGGTCATAATACCTAATTTGCCCCCATAAGAAGATGGTGACATGGCCACCCATTAACCATTAATCTCTCCCCTCTAGGACATGCTAGAAATTTCGTCCACCGTAATTTCCACTTCTTGTATAACAAAAAATTCTCTAGAAAATTCGTGATCATTCTTTCCAATTACCAATAAATACCACTCCATTCATCACCTTCTCAAACCAAATCAATTCAGCAAACCAAATCAGTATTTTTCATATAAAATCAATATTTTGCATACCATATTCTTCCATTTTCATATAATCAATAAGTTGTTCTTAAAAAAACATTCTTGAAAACATGTCTCTAATTCCAAGCATGTTTGGTGGTAGAAGGAGCAACATCTTGGACCCATTTTCCCTAGACATCTTTGACCCCTTCAAGGACTTCCCATTAACATCTCCCTCAACTTCCCTCACTTCCAATGAAGCTTCTGCTTTTGTGAGCACAAGGGTGGACTGGAAAGAGACCCCAGAAGCTCACATCTTGAAGGCTGATCTTCCAGGGATCAAGAAGGAGGAAGTCAAAGTTGAAGTTGAGGATGATAGAGTTTTGCAAATAAGGGGGGAGAGGAATGTGGAGAAGGAAGACAAGAATGATACTTGGCATAGGCTTGAAAGGAGCAGTGGCAAGTTCTTGAGGAGGTTTAGGCTCCCTGAGAATGCAAAAATGGATCAGATTAAGGCAAATATGGAGAATGGGGTGTTGACTGTTACTGTCCCAAAGGAGGAAGTCAAGAAACCTGATGCTAAGTCCGTTGAGATTTCTGGCTGAACTGTCTGTCTGAAATAATGAAAATCGAGATCTTATTAAAAAAAAAGATATCGAATATCTAGAGTTTTATTCTTGTTTATGTGTGATGATATTATTGCAATGGTTTAGTCTTTTGAATTTTTGTAATAATGGAGTCTGTGCTATAGTTCTGTTATTCTGCTAAGTTCCAATGATGCTTCAGAAACATGACTTTGTTTTTGTTTAAGCGCTCTGCTTGTTAATGAGTCTGTAAGAGTGTTCTTTGAATTTGTATATTTGCGTATGTACTCTACTCCGGCTATGAGTCTTCAGATATATTTATAAATTTTTATGGATCGATTAACATCGGTCGTGTTCGAATTCTAATGATCAACCGATCGACTTTCTTTTACGAAAGCTTAACACGAAGCAAGACCATTACTGATGTTAACACACGAAGATAATCCCCAATTATCCATTACTTGTAGCCTCATCTTCTATCATTTTATTCGATTGCTTTTCATTCAACTATTTTCTTTATTCACTTTTCATCTTCTTTATTCATTATTCAATCATGATTCATTATTACGCTTTTTCATTTCGCTTAGCTTAATTTATTTTTATTTTGCTAATGGATAGATTAATCAGATCAATATTTACAAAGTTAGCATGAGTTGGGGCACTGTTACATATTATTATCACACGAGCAAACCCTCCAAATTACCTTACAACCCCTAACCCCATCGCTTTTCTATTCAATCAAGCTTTCATTCCAATTATTTTTTCTTTTCTTCACTTCTCATCTTCCATTCATATCAATCGCAATTCATCATCCGTAATGCTTCATCGCTTCTTTTGTAGGTAATTTATCGACTACTATCGCATCGATCACTTACGTCATTTCATTTCCCATTTGATCACTTATATTTCAAAAGCGCCTTATTCGATCATTTATGCTTCAAAAAGGCTCTAATTTGAGATTTCATTAGTTTTTCCCCCCGAGGTCATGTGCATGACAATATTATGTATATTTAATTGTACTGCCATTCAAAATAAAATTGAAAAATAAATGGAAAAGAACACTTCCTTTCCACCATTTTTGTCTTCCCTAAGAACGCCCCCCAAACCCCACCTATAACAGCCTAACAGGCCATCAAAATCGAATCATTCCCCCCAAAGTTGCAAAAAATGATCTCAAAATTACCGAAACTGTTGCTCTTATGATTTTTTGAAGAAGATCAAATATTACGTGATAAGCAAACTTGCTTCACCACCACCGCCACATCTCCGAATGCGCCACCTGCCTCCGCTTGGTCTCCGAGCACTGCCCACCTCACCACCTTCCTGCACACGACACCCCATTCTGCCTTGTCACCTCCCTCCTTCCCCCCACCACCCCCCTCAACCCCTTCTTCTACTTTAATGGCGGTGATGTGTGTATGTGGTGGAGGAAATGATTATGGTATTGTGATATTTGTTCGACGGTGGTGCTGAGTGTGGGGTGCGGCTGTGGGAGGGGGATGGCCGGATGGGGAAGACAAAAATGGTGGAGAGGGAGTGTTTTTTCATATTTATTTTTAAATGTTATTTTTTAGTGTAAAGTTACAAAAAAATATCCTTATGATATTGTCACGTACAAGGCACATGGCATCAGGGTTAGTAAACTAACGGAAATATCAAATGAGACATTGAAATATAAGTAATAAAATAAGATATTTTGAAACATAAGTAATCAAATGGGAAAATGAGGCAAACATGTTGATCAAATTGGGGAAATGGGCAAATAGAAGAACAATACAACCATTAGTCCTAATATATTAAATATTTGACGTATTTAAATATTATGAAATTATTCCTTCTATACCAATTATTCATTACTTTAAACCTCGCCTTTATCATTTTATTCAATCCGCTTCATTTCCTTACTCTTTTTTTCTTTCCTTCACTCTCATCTTCTATTCATTATTGAATTAAGTATTCATTATTCAGATAGCTTTTTTTCTATTTCGCTTAGGTAGTTATTTAACATTCGATGTACGTAAATAAATATGAAATTCTATTTATTAGTTAATGTTGATTCTATCAACGAAAAACATAATTAGATTGGCTTCCTTTTCTCTGCACTATTTTATACCCAATTACCAATTAGCTGCAACTTCAACCTCTATCATTTTATTCAATCCGTTTTTATACCTTTCTTTTGTTGGAAATTACGCAACTCTTGCTCACGTATATAAATTATAACAAACGCAACTGCACTATGTTGTATAAAAACGAATTACGACATATTCATACAAATATATATTACGTATGAATAAATAGAAAACTTACAGAATAACGCAACGGATGTTTCAAATCTTTCCCTCATGATTCCTCTTCCGTTCCTTTAGCACCTCAAATGAAATGCCTCTAGTTAGTCCGCACCAAGAGAGGTAAAGTCTCACGATTGGACTTGCTAGAATCAAATGACAATTGGATGATAAATTTGAGTCAAAACTTGACTCAAATTCTGTGAGAGAAAGAGAGGCGGTTTTATGGAAGGGGAATTTAAATGAAACTTAGGTTTTTCATTTCATCTATTTCTTTATATACCAATTTGGTGCCTCTCGCCTCGGTCAACGACTCGTTAGCTAAATGAGTTAACTCGTTGCTGTTAACTAACTTATTTAGTCTTCAGTAACTTAACGAAAGTTAATAATGAGCTTTCCTTGAACCTTCAATTGAACTAACAAGTTAATTGATTCGGTTTTATCCAATTTGTATCTTACATTCATCGATGTAAAATACTCGATTGGGTGTCTCGTTGATTTCAATCAACTCCCAAATTAGCAATCGTGATTTAATTCCATACATGGAATATAACTCAACGTCATTGTATGTATGTGACCCTTTCTCCTCGGGCTCGATAATATTAGTCGTGATAATATACTAACCATTATGATTATTATATATGTTGCGCATGGTGATCTAGTAATGGCATAATCCCCGATATTATAGCGAAGTTCCAAATTTAGTAATTAAGAATTACTATTTGAACACTTAGTTTGAGTAATCATATTAACTAAAACTAGTAAATGAATTGTTACAACAATTGACGCAACATGCATAATTATAGAAATCAAAATACTTTGATTTCCAACATCTTTTTCTTTCCTTCTCTATTAAAACCATCGTATCCGAGTTGAGCATTGTGGTACTAAGCACTTCCTAAGTATCATATTACTAAACAAATCTCAGCCCTTAGATCATTGATTCTTAAGCTTTTGACCATCTAATGGTTAATATTGTATAGGGGCAATTTCATCACTTTAGATACATATGTTTACAACCAAAATATCTCTACATTTATTCCCTTTGGTGCTTTCAATTTCAAAATAACAATAGGGTTTAAAAATCACAAATCTCTCTTCCCCTCGCATCTCCCGCACTCTCCCATCTCTACCATAGATTCATCCAAAGGATTCAATTTGTTGCGTAGCATTTAGTGCTTATGATTTGTATCAGAATTTCATGTGAATTTTTGGGGTTTTTGTGGTAAATTTTGTTAAAGTTTTGATTTTCTCTTGAATTTGAAATTGGTATCAATGGAGATTAATAGAATGCGCAACATAAGACCATATGATTTTTTTGTGATGAATTATGGTTAAAGTTTTGATTTAGTTGATTTGAAATTGGTAATTACAAATGCCTCATGCTTTTATTTATGTAATCAGAGAAATTTGGCTACAATATACCACAATATTTATAATATATAACAATGTATTTGTGCTTTTTGATCTTGTAAATGTTAGTTTGTTTTTCATGTGTGGTAGTCTTGAACAATGTAGTACATAATATTGTAACTTGATTAAGTTTTTATGTCATAATATAGAATACATATGGTTTGTAGCTATTTGCCATAATATACCACAACTTTGATTTGTAGCTATTTACCACAATATACCATAACTATGGTAAATTACGAATTATCCTTTAGTTCGTGATACTAAACAATTGTTTAGTATCATAAGTTGGACTCATCGTATCCAATCAGAAATCGCTAGCACCCACACTATCGCTAATTAGAACCATTATTGAACAAATCACCGGCATCATTTGACAGGCGCCACTTATTAATAGAGTAATACAAATGAGGGGAAATGAAAGCGATATATAAATCGCGTAAAATCATCCATTCCTTATAGTTGTAAAAGGGATAAAGTACAAGTTACAAATGTAAATGACTTGTTAAGATACACATTTACTAAATAAATTTATTTATTAATGGAGCACGTGTGTTGGTATTCATGTGATCAAGTTATGATATGTATAGACTTAATTGTATTTATTATGTTGATTTTCATAGTAATGGAGCTTTAATAAAAATTGAGGGGTAAAAAATATTAAATACATTTAAATAAATTTATTTGATTGTTGAGGGTGGGGCCTTTAAACTCTGCATTTTATGTGCCAACTTTATAATTACATTATAAATTCTAAAATTTTCAAAATTGTGAGGGGCGCTGCGTCTCATTAATCTTTATAAGATTATTGCATTAATATCTTTTAATTATAAAGATTTTTAAAAGTTGGGATTTTTAAGAATCATAATAGTTTTTTCAATCGAAAATAAGTTGATAAGATAACACCAATTGGCAAGGAACATAATAATTAGATTAAACTTATCTAATTAGCCTTAATAACATAATCTGCAATCACACTGCCCTAGAATGAAAACATGGCCTGCAGAGAATTATTTGGGAATCTCACCCCGGACCACCACTATTCACTAATTGTCGAATCTGTAAGTCGTCATGTGGGCTCCACCCCTCAAATGTGACCTCCAATCTCAGCCGTCCGATCCTAATCTCACATCAAATTATTGCTAAAATTATTCAACATATGGGTGGGTGACATAGTCCCAAAGTTTTTATACTATCATGTCCTAGTCTTTGGCATATTCTTCAACATTATGGATCTAAATGTTTCGAAATGGATGTTCTAATTCTATATAGATTTTAAAGTGGGTGTTCATAAAACTTAAATGCATCCAAATATGAACGCAAATATTTAATTATATATTCATTTTTTCTTTATGTCTATATATATATGTTTTCTTTAAGTGATTGTTCGATTGAACAAACGTGAACCGAAATAGGTTCATTTTTGTTCCCGATGAACCTTCACGTAATTTTTTATAGCAATCTTAAAATTGGTTTTGATTTTAATTTGAGAAGTATAGAATATTTTTTTAAAAAGATTTGAGTGATAAATTTGGGTTTAGGTTTTGATATTTTTTAATTCTATAATCAATTCAATTCTATCAATTTAATTTTAATACTCCATCCATCTCAATTTAAGTGATCATCTAGCAAAAAATTTATCTTTTTATTATAAGTGATTGTTTCATTTACCAATGCAACTTTTTACATTGAAGTTTGTATTGTCTCATAATATTCTTTTTTCTATTGGTTGATAACTTTTTCTTCCTCATTGAAAATTATACAATCAATGATTTTCTTAATAAAATATATTTATTCTAAACAATCAAATAAATTGAGACGGATGGAATACTTTAACTATTTTTGTATGTACGATAGGAATTAAAAACTGCAAAGGTAGATATTACTCCCTAAATCTCAATTTATTTGATCATTTAAAAGAAAAATAATTTATTAATAAAATCATCGATCAGAATTTCGCTTATAGATAAAAAGATATCAACCAATAGAAAAAATATTAGAGACAATACAAATTTTAATGCAAAAAGATATATTCAGAAATTAAATCCATCACTTATAAATGAAATGTAAACTTTTATTAAATAATCACCAAATTAAGCCGAATGAAATATAATCTAAAAATGGAGGCTTTGACCTTATAATTAACACTGCATTCTCTTTGACTACGGCAAAAATAAATAATCCTTGTTTCGAGCATGATCAAATCTATACTCTATATAATTGTGAAGTGTGATCGATTGCTATAAAGTCAGTCAAATTAATGTATTTCCTATTTTACCCTCCTGATAAAAAAAATTTATTTTAATTTTCATAGTAACTTTCATGGTATAACCGCCTAACAAGATAAATTCTCCATAAACTACTACTATAAATATTATCTACTACGTAATACTCTATAATTATCACCAAGAGAAAATAAAAAGTTGTTTCACAAGACTTATCTTCTTTATTTTCTTCACAGAATTTTCATCTTATTTTTAGGTTTTTTTTTTTAAATTTATTTTTTCTATTATAATTTTATTATAAAATAATAAATAATTCTTGCAATGCATGTACATCACAAGACATATAACTAGTTCCAAATAAACATTGAAACCCAAGAAGTAAGTAATTCTACAAATTGAAAATGAATATGCCACATACTAAACGTTTGAAACCGACAAAGGAGATAAAAGGCATATACTACCCTATTAAGTCATACTTATCAATATTTTATCCATTTCAAAATATATAATCATCTAGAATTTTTTTTTCATAATAGTTGATTGTTTACAATTTTAATATATTTTTTTACATTTCTTTAATGCGCTTTTACATAATCTCAATATAGCTTTTCACAATATTTAATAAAACATTTTTTATCTAAACAATTATCTATTTTGAAACGGAAGGAGTATAAGTTATCATATAATTCAAAAATACTTTATTAAGCCAATCACTGATTTTACTATTTTCTACTCTCTCTCCGCTACAAAATAAATGATCATTTAAATTAAAAATTGCTTTTATTGCTGAAGCTATGAATCAATGAAAAAATAACAAATTTCAATGTGATGTAAGATTATTAATCAATGAAAATAAAGATAAGGAAATGAAGGATAAGAAACTTATTTGACGCTTTTATATATCGAGGTAAACTTTTAGTCATTCATTATTAATACCTATTATTTTAATAAAAATTTTAGATGGACATTTATTTGCATTTTATAGTATAAGATAATATTATCAACCAATAAAAATAAAAAGATTAAGATACATAAGAAAATTTTTATAACCCTAATACAAAAAAATTATATTAATAAAATAAATAATCAAATATTCTTAGACAATAGTTCAATCATAAACTATGATTTATATTGATAGAGAGAAAGTACTTTAAATATCAATCATTTTAATTGAATGATAATACGGATTATGACATTTATGAATCGAGAAAAGTAGTGTAAGATTAGAATGTGAAAGGTCTTTATAATCCGTAACTCTACTGCAATAAGTCAAAAGGACCCCTTATTTTATTTATTACAGCTAGTAGTAAAGACACAGCTTTATCACACTTCACTCATCATACTCAGATTCTCTTTATATGCTTTCATGGGTATGTGATTCTGCATATTCATACTACATTTGTAGTACATGGTACTTTGAAGAGAAAAATAAGCTCAAAAGGCATTTTGTAGTAATCCTAAAGGTGGATTCTTGGTTGGTATCTGTTGGATTCACTGTTTTTTGCACCGACATACATTTTGTTGATTGTTAAGCTGAAAGAATCATGGGTTTTCCTACATCATTTTGACTGTTGAGTTTGGTATGTTCCTTTCTTTAATCTAGATTATACCCTCATTCATTTTAATTGACGTTTTTCGTTTTTATATATCAAACTTTGACCACAGAGAAAAAAGAAACGTCAATTAAATTGAATCGGAGCTGGTATTATTAATATTTTGCATGTTTGGTGAGTGTTTTTTTGTAATTTGAGAAGTGTACTTTATTTTTGCTGTATTAGAACTTTAGAAGTTTATGTCTGTTTATATGATTTTCTTGGTGTTACTTCTTAACTCTAGAGAATATTTGTTATAAAGATCTCTGCTTTTTTGTAAGTTGAGAAATGGATGTACTTGATTATTTGCTGTATTAGAAGTTTATGTTTGTTTATATGAGTTTTTTGGTGTCACTTCTCAAGTGTAGTGAATGTTTGCTATAAAGATATCTGCTTTTTGAAGGAAACTATGTCTGTTTAAACTTTAGTAGAAAAGATTGTACTTATTATTTTACTTTGAAAGAGGATGTTGCTTGTATATGTTGCATTGCATCTTCTTTTTAGTTAATGTGATTTCTAATCAAGCTTCTTTCATGTATTATAGTTGCTTCAATGAGAGTTAAAGAAAGTTGAAGCTTCTATTTGTAGCATTGTCTAATCTATCCGATTTTCTAACTAAATCTATCCGATTTTCTAACTACTGCAATCGAAATGATACAAGTAAACATGAGGGAGATTTAATGACACATAAGTAAAAACAACGAAATGGGGTTGCAGGTCTTTGATCAGTTGATAATTTGAATCACAAGATCAACCATACTGTTTTGTATTTATTGGTTTTTACCTTTGTATGTATATAGGGATTCCTGACTCGAAAATGATGCCCGAGTTTGCCTTATCTCCAACCCTCAGTTTCATGGATCTCTAAGGACCACAACTTGATTATGAATTATTCTTAGTTTCTTCCCTTTCCTCAATAGATTGTCCTTTCTCACCCGTTTTATTTCGCTGCTAATGCAATCAAGTGTATGTCTATCAAGTGAACTTCCATTTGTTTTAGTTATGTGGACCATAATGCCAAAAATGGATGGAAAGGGACGGCATACTACTAAAGAAAGAAGAAAGTTGTAATTTGATTTCAAAATGTCACATGATACCATTTAGTTGTGGGGTCATCTAGCATTTCTCCTATCAATACATGAAGAAGAAGAATAGGTCTAATGTCAATTCATCTCAACCACAAGAGTACTAGACTAATATGGGTAGGTTGAGGGTGTTTCTTGCATATTTTCTTGGGATAATCTCAGTTTAAGTATCATAGTTTCTTCTTCATAGAAAAAACAAGTAATATTTTTCGTACAACAGTTCTTCTTCAGCTCAATTCTGTGGTGCTTATAACTGCATTGATGTTCATACCCGTGAGTGACATACTGTACCTTAGTTATTATTATCACCAGAAGAAACAAATACAGGTTTGTTGCTAAAGCCAATGGCCATTATCATGTTCCTTTGCATTATTGAGCCATGTAAGAGTAGTTAGATAGTTCTATTTGAGTCATAACAATTCCTTTCTGAATTATGAATATGCGAGTAATTTTCACTGTGTGATTTACTTTGTCTGTCCCATGATTGCAGTTGGAGATCTTAAAGTTCATTCCATTAACAATGTCTTAATTCAGTTGCACATTCAAAATTCTTTTACCCTACTTTTTTGTAACCTCACCGTGTTCTAGTGAGCCATCCTTAGCATAACGTGCTTTGTCCATGAGTTAACTTCTTGCCCCGTACTTGTTTCATTTATGAAGTGTTGTTACCCCACTAATAATGTACCCTAATGAAAGAATATAAAATAGCCCGAGAAGCATCTGTTCTGTAGCCCACTCCTTGAAGCTTGATCTTGTTTTATCGTCTGTTTTGTTACCGTGCTGAATCAGTTGCAGTCCTTAGATAGCATTATTCTGATCATGTTAATTTCTTGATTTGCAGCTCAGTTCAGATTTGCTTTATGGAGAAAAAGTTTGCATCTCAATATGGAAGTCCAGACCCACAAGCCTCTGGCAGAGATGGTTATATGAAAGAGAGTAGAAGGTTGGGGTACCAGTTGAAATGCGAGAGCCTAAATGTGTCTAATTCCGATAGTCGTTCTAAGATGGTTAGTGATGCGAGCAACTTCCCATCACGATCTTCCGAGTTGCTGCAAAAACAACAGGATAATGAAAAGGAACGCCACAATGAAGAACTTGTTCGATACATGTCAAATTTGCCCAGCTTCCTGAAAAATGATGTGAAGCTCGATGAGAAAGCATTTAGTGTTGGAGTGCTTGATTGGAAGATATTAGAGAAGTGGCAGCATTTTCATAACATAGGCAATAAGAATATATCAGCTCACAGTGGTGTCTCTTCACGTCCCTCGACTGGCCGATCATCTTCCCGTTCTAGCAGTTACTATAGTTTGTCGCCAGCCCGGCAAAAGCCGCCCTATCCAACCCTGCAATCACATTTCTATGGAACTGGATCTGAGAACCGCAGTCAGGATACTGAGTCGTCAGAAGTAAATAAACTGAAAAACCGAGATCGTAAACCTGTCCCAAGTGGTTTGTCAGGTGTGCAGCAGACCGCCATTAGAACAGACCTGCCATCTGACCAGAAAGTGGAATATAGGGTTAAAGCCTGCAAGGCGGAAGATCTGAATGTGGTCAAAAGTTCAGTGGCTAGAAAGTCACAAAGCTTAGAAGACGCCAGAGAAAAGCTGAAGAGTCAAGACTTTGAATCTTTGAGGAGACATGAGATGATGCGAACTTCTCTAGATCATTATACTGCTGATGAGATTTATGCCAGAAAGCAGGAGAATCCCAGATATGAACATGGAAATAAGTATCCCCAAATACGCAGGTCACTAAATCTTACTGATACAAAAAACATTGGTTCAAAGAACGCCAGTGACCTTAAATTTCCAAGTTCTGACAAGTGTGAGGCCTCCTGTGCAGAGCTCTTTCCTAATATGCCCCCTTCCTGCCCTCCTCGTGAAGCTGATCCGAGGCACCCTCGCATAAAAGAACCCTTCTCTGGTGCTTATCAGGATAACAAGATCACCAATGATCTGATATTCAGGCGTTTTTCTGATAGTGGAGATGCATCAGTCAATGCCTGGGGGATGAATCTTCATGCTGAAAAATCAATTCCTGCAGTAGAAGACCAAGTTGTAATTAGTTCCTCCTCGGCATCCAACACCAAGACGGTTTCCTTGGGGACTACTAAGATCAGGAATCCTTCACCAACTAAACGATTTGGTTTTAGCTTGAGCACGGTAGGTAAGGTTTCCAGTTCAAGTGCCGCTTTGGCTGTATCACAGTCAAGTTTAAGAAATCCTATAGGTACTTCTCGAGCAGACGAAGTAGCCATATCTTCTTCGTCACTGAATAATTCAAAGGTCAACAGCAAGACTGTCTCCTCGGGGACTACTAAGATCAGGAATCCTTCACCAACTAAACGATTTGGTTTTAGCTTGAGCACGGGAGGCAAGGTTTCCAGTTCAAGTGCCGCTTTGGCTGTATCACAGTCAAGTTCAAGAAATCCTATTGGTACTTCTGGAGCAGAGGAAGTAGCCATATCTTCTCCGTCACTGAATAATTCAAAGGTCAACAACAAAGGGAGGTCTAGTCCTCTGAGAAGATTACTAGAGCCACTGATGAGACCTGCTAGGGCATCACCGAGTGACTCTAGATTGCATGAGCCAGCCAGTAAATCATCAGCGGGACATGGAGAGTCAACTGCTCACTCAGTGAAATTAAAACTAGACTTGAAGTCTTGTAAAAATGTTGAAGCTGAAGTCCCACATTGTAGTAGTAACCATAGCTCACCGACTGTGCAAGCGCTTCTACAAGTGGCTGTGAGGAACGGTTTTCCTCTTTTTACATTTGCCGTTGACAACAAGAATGATATTTTAGCTGCCACAATGCGGAAGCCAATTTCTGTTAAGGAGGATTTCAGCTGCATATATTCATTCTACATCGTTCAGGAATTGAAAAAAAAGAATGGAGGTTGGATAAATCATGGTAAGGACAAAGGTAACAATCTTGTTCCTAATATTGTTGCACAAATGAAGGTTACTGATTCTTTCAAACAGAATTCTTTGGATCATTCTATTTCAAAGGAGTATGTACTTTTTTCTTACGATACTAAACAAGCAGAAACATCAGACCACGAGCTAAACGATGAGCTTGCAGCTGTTGTGGTCAAAATTCCAAATAAATCAACGATACACCGGTGTCAGAATTATAAGGGTTATGAGAACTCTGATGATACCCCTACACCAAATTTGAACATAACACATTCACTTTCGAGTTTGAAATGCAACTCGGGTTCAGGCGATATAGGGGAGAATCAAAACGAGGATCAGCTTAGTATGACGGTAATTCTTCCTGGTGGGCGTCATGGACAACCCATTAAAGGAGAACCTTCCTCGTTGATTACAAGATGGCACTCGGGTGGTTCATGTGATTGTGGAGGGTGGGATCTAGGCTGTCGAATGAGAATTCTCACTGACAATGCACAGTCACGTCAGAGATCCAGTTCAGCAAAGCCAAAGCATACAAATAAATTGCTTGAACTTTTCTCCCAGGTATCATCTTCAACTTGACTTGAGAATGCTTTGACATTAGGGAGCTAAGGAATTCAGGTTACAGTTTCCCTTAATTCCTCCAACTGTGTTTTTCAGGATGAAGGACAGGCACAGAAACCAGCATTCAGCTTGGCACCCTTCAAGGATGGGATCTATGCTGTTGAGTTCAACTCATCAATCGAAATTTTGCAAGCGTTCTCCATTTCACTATCCATCTTAAGTTGCTTCAAACCAGTGGAGTTTGTGGAAACGAGCAATGGACTCGAGGATAAAGCTTCTGCTGATAATACAGTATCGGAAACTGGTGGCAGAAAGGTTTATGCCAAAACCCAAACCAAGGTTCCTGCATTTATTTCAAACCCGCCCCTTTCCCCGGTGGGACGAGTTTAGTGCCGATAACGGGTAGATGTCGATGCAATAATGTATAGTTTGTCTCACTTAGCATATTCAGCAAGCTAGCTAACCTCTATATAAGAAATAATTGATCAGTGAAAAATGAAAAATGAAAAATGAAGCCTTTTGCCTTTTGTATTAAAAGAAGTTTGTTAATATATTAGATGGCACTTTATAAGTCTTGTGATATTCAATATATCTGTTCATTATTGAAGCCAACTTGCACAATCCACTGTTGCAACTAATCTTGATTACTGAAAGTTTTTTTAGTAAAATGTCTAGAATATTTTTATTTAAGAAAAGTGAAAATGAGTGAAGTGGACTAAAAAGTATTAGCTCCGTTTTTTTTATTTGACGTTTTTATATATCGAGGTAAAACTTTGATCATTCATTATTAATTACTCATTATTTTAATGAATATAAAATTTATAATTAGATTCGTCTTTGAAAATAGTTTCATAATATTTTTTTTATATAATTTTTGAAATATGGCTTAGTTAATAATTGACTTCAAAATTTCACTAAATATGCGAAAACTTCAAATAATAAAAAAAAAGGAATATATCTCATTTTGATTATGACAATTGGTAAAATGATTTATTAAAATGAGTATATGAAAATTAATAATGGGGTAGATTTAATATTAGGACCACTGAAACTTCTAGGCTAGTTCGTTTGCCATTAATTGTGGAAGGATTGTTGCGAAACAACAAACAGTACGTGAGATCTCTGAGAGGCAAGTATGGGAAAACATGTTTCGGTTTAGTGAATTAACGAAAAAGTTGATGGTCAAATAAAAATATCTAATTTTAAAATATAATTGATTAAATAAAATAATATTTAAAAGAACATTTTAAAATATTAATTTTGATTACCATCATCTAGCTTTAGTTTTTTAAGTTGTAAGTTCATATAAGTTCACCCAAATCCAAACGTACCATAAAATATTTAACTCCACTAATCACACATAGTATTATGAATGTACTCGAGTATCTTGTTGTACTTAATATATGGTCAAACATCCCTGATTCCGCTCAAATGAATAACAGATAACGTTTTTCTAAAAATATAATATATATTTCAAAAAACAAATATATTTTTATTATTTATCACTAATATTTTGAAAGTAACGGATAACCCCATACCCGCTCAGTAATCCATCTAAAGTACTCGAAACCCGTTCAAAGGTTAATCTAGTCGGGCTCGAGTACAATTTATTACTCCATACCGAATAATTACCATAAAGTGTCACCAGACCTGCTTACCTCTGGGCTTGACTCCATATAAGTTGGTCACCACGTTAACAACCCTGCTAATTTGATGAAGTAGTTATATATTTCTCTCTCCTAACTCTCCCACCTCCATAGAAGAAATTTAATGGAGCACGGGTCGTACGAGGATCCAACACAGGCAACATTCTCTTTTACTGACGAGGATCACACATTAGCTAATTCCCTCAGATTTGTTCTCAATAAAGAGTATTCTCCAATTATTATTATTATTTTATTTTTTTAGAAGAAAAATAATTTATTAAAATAATCATTCATTGTATAATTTTTAAGGAGAGATGAAATAATATTAGGAGATAAAACAAACTTCAATTGTATTGATAAATGAAATAATTACTTATAATGAGAAGATTTTTTTTTGGTAGATTAACAATTAAATAAAGACGAAGGAGTAGTAGGTAGCTGCAATTACACCAATTTATTATGTTTTGTCATATGATAAATAAATACTCCGTAACATATTGACTTATGTATATAGTACTACTAGTCTCATCCCAATTTAAGTTGCATGTTTGATTAATACCTTAAGAAACTCGAGTTTGACCCTAAATTAATATTACAACATGTCCAATATTTCCAAAGGATCTCGTGTCTGAACGGATAAGGGTCGGATAATATGTAATCTTAGCTATTGATAATCGGGATGCTTTTTTAAATTGAGCCAATAATGGAGTGAAGACACTATATATTATGGATTACAAAAGATAATAAGCGAAGTTAATGTAATGATCTGTTTTGATTGATTTCATTTTATCTAAGAACGCAAGAATATAAATTTTTTTGCTCCATAGAACATGGAAGCAACCATAAATTAATCATATTCAAATAAAAAGTCTATTGTCCATAATTTTGTCATAACATATTTTTGGTGATTAATACTCCCTTTCGTTTTAATTTAATTGATCATCTAGCAGTAATTTCTCTTCTTATTATGAGTGATTATTTCTTTTACCAATGCAACCTTTTGCATTTAAGTTTATTTTGTTTCATAATTTTTTTTTATTGGTTGATAACTTTATCTCTCCTTGAAAATTGTACAATCACGAATTTTTTAGTAAATTATTTTTCTTCGAAACAATTATATAAATTGAGACGGAAGAAATATTTGATATTATGAATATTTTTATTAAAACTCAAATTCATAGGGATGAATTATACTTTGAAAGCGGGTTGATAATATTGATGTAAAAACCTCCCAGTTAAATTGTGATAGGGGACTGGGGGAGATAATATTTTTATTAGACATGACCAACTCTTGCCTCCCGTGGGATAAGGGGGCTCGGATAGTAGACAAACTTATCCATGTGATAAGCGGGCGTGTGTTTCCAAATTGGTCCAAGATGAAGATAAAGACTGTCTGCTGCTTCATGATATACAAGTAGTGTAGGTAGTGTAATGAGTCATTTTGATTTATTTCATTATATCCAAGAGATAAAAACATTGACCCCATAAGACAATGGAAATGCGTTATCGAACATGATATTAGAAGATAGTTGGATAGTTGTGTTGACCTTGCCTTCTTAATGTTAAACTAGAGTGAATGATATAACTGAGTTTTGAACTTTTGAGATGTGATTGTATAATTGAACATTGGGTGATCATGAGTTGTGTTTTCACTGTGTTTGAAGTCTTAGTGATGCTTTTAAATGTTTTGGAACTTTGTTTTTGCAGCCCAAGAGTTACATCTTCTGGATACAGTATTCCACATCCCTCCGAGGCTCGTGTTAACATACAACTACATACCACAGGTAGTGCTTCATACTCTTGAATATGGTGTATTTTGTGATCATATCGAAGTTAGAACAATTGAATTATGGTCTTATGGATGTGTTAGTTGCTAAGAATTGAATCGTGGAATCTTGTGTCACTGGCATGCCTTCTTTGTTTGTATCGCAGCCTTCCCAGGCAACATTCCTTCTATGCGTTCTCTTTGCTATATCTCGAACTTCCTGGATTCGAGTAACCTTAAAATAGCCTCATTGTTGGTGTTGTACTATACTCGATTTTCTGCAATACATGCTTTCGTGTTCCTGCCTGTGTAAATACCATTTCAGGTTACATGGTGCTGAGAACTTAACTCCTTCCTTTATTGCAGGTGATCCTCCCAGTGAAGTATTAAAAGATTCATGCCAAAATCTAATGCTTATGTGCCAGCACGTCCGAAGCACCTTTGATCAAGCCTTTACAAAATTCAAGAGTGAGAACGCCTCTTGAAGACGAATGACTATAAAGAGGACAGGCACGTCGAAACCTCCTATAAGTTTTGCAGAAGTATAATGTTTAGCAAACAACTGCTGTTGTGAACCTTGCTTTCTAGATATGTTCTCTCTTAAATACTGAATGCACTTTTTTGTGAAAACTTAAAAAATTATTATGCTAATTTGGTATCCCTTGCTATCAATATTCTTGTCATTTGTCAGATGGCTCACAGTTATGATGTTGGTTGTAGTTCTGATGAATTACCCACAACTTGCTTGCCTTTGTTATATATAGTGACTGACATTGTCAGATCTTACAATTTTACTGAGTTAAAGATAATCAACTTCTTCAATGACGAGATCTTAGTTTCGAGCTCTTGCAATCACAAGGATCGTTTCTTGGATATAATAAGCTTCTTAGTTCTATCGACCATACTATTGTCGTCAGCATTGTAGTTTTTCTATTTAGAAATGATTTTGACAAGAACCAAAGCACTTGCCAATTTGAATTTGGGAAGAACCAGATTTCTTTTGTGAATTCATATGGTAAGCTGAGAATGGAATAGATAGGGGAGAGATCTAAAACAGTTTCATTGGTAAAACATGTATCAAACACTTCAATAGGTAGCTACAATACCATATACACCACTATAAATTTTGTGCACAAACAAGAAAAATGCCTGTCTGCCAATGCTTCCCCCATCTTGCTCTCCAACAGATTATAAATCATTGTTCATCCATAGGATTCAACTCATTACATTGAAGTGAAAAAGCCATGAGATCACAAAGGCAAATATCATACATGCCAAGAGGAAATTCATGATACGTTTGCCACGACAATAGTCACGTCTCTCAGAAAATGTTACAGCGGCTGGGGGGGCTGCTGCAGTAGCACTGCTTAGATCTGGTGCTTGCTCTCCGGCAATGTTCATGGCAATTGCACCACATATCTCACAAGTTCTGCCAAACATATATTAAGAAATGAACAATTAAGTCTAGTTGGATTATTACCCCATCAAACATCATATTCTTATCTAATCAAAACATATGGACTCTACTGACATAACTGCTTAATAAGTAACAGATCATGACAAATTAAATGGAAAAATGACAAGGCCATATAACAAAGATGGATAAGAGAAAACAACTGATGGGATGGGAATTCTTGTGAGCAGAAGCAAACACTTGAGGGGAGGGTATTCGCAGACTAGCACTGGGTCCATTGCTGTCATGTATCATCACATTATTAGAAGATGACAAAAATGATTGCAAATTTTGTAGGAGTAATAAAATTTGATGCGACTATTAAAAACAGAAATGTGTTCATCACCAAAGAGAAAGGAGGAGAACCTCTCGATTATTCTCCGTTTTCGACATCTTCTCAAGAAGCCTCTTGATTTACAAACCAAGTTAACAACTTCCCAGACACTTGATTGGAATGGTCAAGACCTATTAGTGATCTAAAAGTTCGGAAAGTTAAAAAGAAGGTATCACTCGATCAATCTCAGCAAATCAATGAACGCTGCAAGTTATAAGGATTCTCATGTGTTATTTTTTAACTTATGGAGTTACAGTGGACCGACAAACAACACACAAGCAAATGAAGCAATGTGAGAATATAAGGGACATCTAGAGACAACTAGCAATACTTTCTTATTCATTCTGGAGGAAGAAGCTCCAACTGCAAACTATATGCTGACTGCTGACATTTAGCAAAAGAACTAGTGCAATAGTACATGTATAGGTTGAAATTCTAAAAATCATGACCATCACAAAGTAAAAAGCATTGGGTCTGATGAGCATGAAATTTTGGAAGCTGTAAAGAACATACTTCCCTCGATATCACCACAAACTCTCAAGATATTTGCTATAAAATCGAAACAACAACAGCAAATCATATTGACACCTCGGCTCATTTTCTTAGAACTATTTTGGGGTGTTCTACAACTCATAAAGATCAATAAGAATTCCCTCTTCTTGTGAAAGAATATAGCAACCAAAGAATCCAAATTTCATCGAACGTAACATATGGAATCTCAATTCTCAAGTAGGGAACCCAAAGATACTACAAAGATCACATTTTGCAACTAAAGAATAACTAACTTCGGCAAAAAAAAAAAATGCATGTGGAATGAAAAAGGAGAGTAAATTTCACTAACGTGTTGCCTTTGATCTTGAACCAAGTCTCTGCACATTGCTTATGAGCATTCCCTAAATCACCTTTACAATCACACCCCAACTCAATACAAATTCCACCATTTCCATTTAAATCATCACTAATACCATTTCCCCTCAAACTCAAATGGCAAATTCTACAATCTTTCTCAACTTCCCCCTCTTTATTATCATTCCTCGTCTCCAATTCACCACTCTCCAAATCCACCTCATTATCACCCCAAGACCCTCTTTTTATATCACTATGAACTACACATTCGTCAAGTGAACCACTACACCCGATGTGGGTCCCAAATAGTCTTCTTTAGCTGATTCCCTGAAATTGGTTCTTCTCACACCCAACACTACCACGAACCCTATCTACTCCACCCCCACCACGAACCGAAAATCCTCCACCACCACCACCACCACCTACAGCCCACCGGTACCAACAACAACATCCCTAACCCCATACCTCCCCTACTCACCACCACCACCACCAACCCCATCTCCTCCACCCCCACTACCACCAACCCCATATCCTCTACCACCAACCCCATATCCTCTACCACCACCAACCCCATCTTCTCTACCACCACCACCAACACTACCACTACCAACCCCATCTCCTCTTCCACCACCAACCCCATATCCTCCTATACCACCACCACCAGCAACCCCATCTCCTCTACCACCAATCCCATATACTACACCACCACCACCTTCACCAACCCCATATCCTCCTCCTACACCACCACCGCCAACTCCATCACCACCACAACCAACCCAATCTCCTCCACCACCACCACTAAACCCAGTGATGGACCCCATCGACGACCGCCAAGAATGGTACTCATCTTCAGAAGTATCCGAAAACCGAAAACTTCCATCAGTGGTGGTCTCACTACTGCACCCCGCCATAGATGGTTGTCGCCGCCGTCTACGGCGGCGATGCCGACGAATTCTGCCACCCCCACCACTTTCATTGGTGGTGGTAGTAGGAGGGTGCTCTGTTTCTGTATGTTCAATGTCCAAAGATGACATTTTTATCTCAGTTCTTGAAAAAAATATTGCTATGATGGAGAAAATGAGAAGAAATATGGAAGCTTTACTTAATGATCAGTGCTAAGAATGAAACAGTACTGTTCCTTTTTTGTTGTCCAACTTTTTTCCTTTTCTGTTTTTCGTGTTTTTCGTGAATTAGTAGATAGTATTTGCACTTCATCTTGGATCAATTCGAAAATGGATTTCGTGTTATCATACTATTGTATTCTATCCGGATCAATTCGAAAACAGATTCCATGTTGATGTAAATTGTAAATGAATACTAATATTGCTGAATTGTGTTTGAGGGGGGGTGTCAGTTTGGAGGAGGAGGCAAAGAGGGGAAAAGGACTTTGAACTGAGAGTGCTTTGGCAGTAAGCCTGCGTATGATAGGTGTAGATGGAGAAGGGACTGAGGGACATAATGAGATTGAGGGGACCCTTGATAAGGGTGGGGTTGGGTCCCAATAATATATGATGGCAATATTTTTGGCCATGAAATCAACACTAAAGGTCCACACACTCCACAGATGAGGTAATGGGATGGGGTAACCCATAGAGAAATAACATGATGGTACTTTTTAATTTAGGTGGGGTAATTTGTATACAGTACTTTGTTAAATCTGATCTAATGTTGTCTTAATCATATTGTCTTATTCAGTCCATAGTATCTTGCTGTTTCATTGCAGATGTTAAGGACCCTTGAAGTTTGTATGGACTTGGCGATGGAATCTCAAAGAAGGAACTCAGCTGCAGATAAGCTCGCAAACTATGCACTAAGGGGAGGCATTCGAAGCTTCAAATGTACCGTGGACGAGGGGAGAATACGACGACGAGGAGAATAATTTGAACCTTCATTGCTCGCAATGATAAGTACTGATTTTTTAAATAAAAACCCAAGCAAGCCAGAATGCCAAGATAGTTCTTTCCCGGTGATTTAAAATCAGAATCGATAATTTGATCATTAAAAAGGAAAGAGTATAAACAAATGTCTTAACAGAGAATTCTCGATCTAAAAAGATCAAATGTTTCAACAGAATGAAAATGTCAGTCTCCTCTAATCACAAACAGTTGACTTAACATTGTTTGGAGCATCCACCTTTCAACAAAGTAGAAAAGCCCTTGCTCGAACATTAAGCACCTGCCTCTGCCGAGTTCCTTTGTGCCATCTTCCTCGAACATGGCATAGGGTCACAACAGCAACCATGGCGAGGGATCGCAAAGACACATCATGTTCTTCGCGAATCCCACATACTGGCCGAAATAATGACCTGGGATTGTCATGAGTCACATGGTATAAGAGGGCAAACACCATAAAGAAGTCATGGCTAAAGTGTGGAAACGGAGCGGAGATTGGGAAATTAACTGGTCTCTAGAAATCGAAGGCAACAAGAATACCTGATTTGGTTATTTATCGCCGCCTTCTACTGAGGATTTATTTTTAAGAATTCGTGTTCGAAGTTTTCTGGGAGATAAAAATGGAATTAACTACAGGCAATTTGTTTGGTGGGCTCAAATTCGAATCAGTGCGTGGAGCCTGGCGCACTAAAGAACAATATAGCATCTAAAACGAATTATTTCGCTCCTAAACGAAACTTCCTCAAACACTACATTAACAACAGTGGCAAATAAGAATTTCATTCCTTTTCCTGACATAACTCCTCAATTACTTCCTTACTTAAAAACAAATATTAGAAAATGGGCTATTTAACCCCAACCAAACACTATTCTCATAGATAGTTCTTATAGTATCAAAGCTTAAAAAGGATTCAGGCTCTGGGCGGTTTTGATTTCTCGGAAAATTAATTGGCCAATTTGAATTTTGTCTTTCTACCCATGTAATATTTATGTAGTAAGACAATACATTTTTGAAAATATGCATTTTGAATTATAGTATAATAATTGAATAAATTAATTATTTCATATCAATATGAAGAACAATAAAGTTTACTTCATCCATCTAAAGTTTGTCTAGTTTGATATTTTTCATGTATTTAAAGAGAAAACATGTTTAAGACATAATATTGATTAAATTTGACTTATTTACTAAAATGCATATAAACACGGTTAAACGGTATGCTATTGAAAAATAAAAAATAATGGAAACGGACAATTTTATTTTCACCAAAATCAAATCAATGGATCCTCATTAAATGAGATCGATTATATAAATATGTCTTCATTCAACTTTATATTAGACTATTTCCACATAAATTTTCATAATACAATAAAAAAAAGTTATTAACGATTCCTCAAGTTCACAAAGCATTTAATAATTCCTGGTAAAAAATATTAGAATGAAAACTTTTTTTTAAATTAACGTACGAGTATTACAAATAACGTATCACGTAAATTAAACCATTGGGCAGCTCATCGCTATTAAACCATCGCTAGAGTGAAAACTTATTTGAAATGAAATACTCCTATCTAGTAATTTTTCATTTAATAGAACATGGATTGAACCTCAGACCATACTATTACCTCGAAAGCATGAAATTATTTGTAATTTATCAGGACACAATTCCTTTAACAATACAGATATTAATGTGAATTAATTAAAACTCATGTAAATGCTCCATTATTTATTTTTATGGTACATGTATATTAAATATGACACTCGCCAATATGTTATTTGTGTACAAGTTTTGGGAGAAATTGACAAAACAATAAGTCAAGGAAAAAGTCAAGTAAAAATAACATTTTTTATTTTATTTATAAATAACACAACACCTATAAAATACCAAATTGCCCTTACTTTAAAAAAAAAAACCTTTATTCTTCATCCAAAAAACACCACCACCCTCCCCCTCCCATCATCAACCCCAAAGACAAATTCCAATTATTGGGCACACATTTCCACCCACCCCAAACAGCCTCGACTCTACCTAATCTACTTCCCCTGCTAACACCCTACCACCACCACAATCCTACCATAACACTACCACCAACAATCAAAAACCATCACTACTACCACCCGTACACCACCAAAACCATAACAATGAACAAAACACCACCACCACAATGGCCTCAAAATAGCCCCTTAATCACCACCACATCGAATTGAAACCCTACCCCTAATTTTTTTTATTAAAACTGAAATTAGAAAAAATAGGAGTGGCAGGTCAGTGGCTCCTGGCCGTTGTGGAAAGCGTCGGTAATTTCTTTCGCAGCCAAGGGGTGCGATTTTCAAGTGGGGTGCAGTGGAGGCGCTGTTTTTGTTGGGGCGGGAGAGGCGGTTTTCAGCCAAGCAAGGGAGGGGGGCGCAATTTTTCATGCGAGCCAGGAGGCGCGATTTTCGTGGGGTGGCAGGAGGCGCGATCCCATTTTTGGTGGGAAGCGGGATAAATCGGGGAAAAGTAGAGGCTAATGCAAGTATTTTTTGGGTGATTGTTTTTTGACGATGGTGGGAAGGTGATGGGAGTATATTGCCTTTGAGAATAGGAAGACGAAATGAAGAGGAAAAAAGAAATGGGCAATTTTACAGTATTATTTTATCAAAAAAGAAGAAGAGTGTTAATGTGTTATTTTTACAATCCTTTCCTTGACTTGTATTTTTCTACCAAATTTCTCCAAGTTTTGGTACATATATACATGGGATCTGCTCTATGTTACATTGTTACCTGTGAGTGACTTTGTCAAAACAGAAATAAATCCTCATGGTTCAAGCTTCCCATTCATCAGTAATTGGCAGACCAACATGGTCCATGAACCATTAATATGAACAACACAAACACAAACTAATCTAGGCATTTCCATTGTGAGTATATTTACAAGTATTTACAAGTGGCATCAACAATTTTTATCCATTATTCCATATAGGTGATGAGGATGAATGGTCCACATAAAAAAAATAAAAGGCCTACTCTATATTCAGCATTGTCACAACAACAAAGACTATATTCAGCATTGTCACAACAACAAAGAGGAAGAGGATTACACATTTCAATTGAAATTTACCCTTTCGCCTGTTGAGAAGGTGTTCCAAAACACGGCAGCAGAGAAATACAAGAGAGATGTAAGCAACAAAAACCCTTTGAAAGAGCCCACTAATTCGACAAAGAAACCAGCACCCACGGTTCCAATGATAGCAGCCAATGTACCAGCAGTATTCGAAAGTCCTAAAGAGAATATGATTGATGTAATTAGGCTCATGTGTTCAAAACAAAATAGCTATCGGTACATGCCTATGCAATTCAGTAAGCAGTATTCAACACACATAATTATTAAGCCAGAGAACTTTAACACTAGAAGTGCACGCAACACCGGTGCATTTTAGCCAACTTGTAAGGTCTAGCCTCTACGATTTTCAAAATAACTAAACACATTTCAGGACAAACTATATGATAATTTGTTGAACCCCAAATTTTCTTCAAATTGCCTGTATACCATGACTTGTTCAAATCAAGGTATATACACATGCAAGTATTAGTAGGAGTGGATTGGAAGGAACAGGGTGAGGCGGGTTGGGGTGCAGAATGCATGAAACTGAAGACGAACTTGGTTAATTTACCATGAAGGACGCCAGAATATTCTGGAGCAATCTCCTGAAATAGAAAGGAACAAACGATCAATTATATGTTTAGTTCATTCAATGATAGGGAGCTAAGTAAGCTAACCTGAAGGTTGACAAGGAAGCCGCAGTGACTAAATGATTTCAACCCAACTGCCAAAGTAAGCCATGCAGATGCTACTACCGGGCTAGATGCCATTGTCAAGCCAATAAGAGCCATTCCAGGACCAATAAACCCGATCGACTGTCAAACAAGTTTATAAATCAAGAAAAATTGCTTATATTTATGTGAATCACCAACAAGGCAATCTCAAAAGTCAAAACTAAAGTTTCAGTATTGCACAAAGTGAAAATAATCATTTTCCCAAATCGTACATGAGTTTCAAAGTTTGTTTTCATTTATGCATCATTGAACAAGAGATGCACGCATACCGAGATGAGAATAGATAGTGAGTCTGTCACATCAAGCAACCAATAGATCTTAAATAATGTTTCTCATCGGCTATATTAGGTACATCCGATGCAACATATCAGCCTTGAATTTTCTCATTAATGAACACAAACTGAACAAACAATTACATCAGGGATTTACAGTTACAAACACAATAATAAATAATTAAACACCTGCATGATTTTGCGAGTTGATGTAACACTTATGCCTCTTTGGATCATCATATCTGACAAAACACCAGCAAAATAACCAACTAAAGCCATCATACTCCATGGAACAGCACTAAACCACGCCGCTTGTCTGAGATCAACATGATATATCTACAGATGATTAGTCATTCATCAGCTTGCATCACATAAGTTAAAACGTACATATATAATTCACAACCATAAGTCACCGAGCTTACTGATTTGAAGTAAATCGGCATCCATGACAGTATGACGAAAAATCCCTGCACAAAGAAGAATAAAATAACCTCGTATACTCAAACTCATGCTAGAGTAAGGCCAATCAGCAAAAGTATCTAAGGTATCTACTATGATATTCGCTGATGCCTGATCCAAACTAAAACAGGTTACTCATTTTAAGTATTTACATATATAGCATTTAAATGAGAAACGTGAATAACACAGCACCATCGTGAGTAATCGACAGGATAATTTTGGCCGCACTCGAACAAGTTCAAGCATATCATATATAGTTTTCTGTCAAATCCATGTTGGGTGGAATGCAGTCATTTATTTTATTATGTTGTGAAACATAAACACAATAGACAATCTTTTGCTGTACGGCCTGTACCCAGCTATGCATGGAGTTAGCGACTATAATAGACCATGTTGGTAGCTTGGAGAGCAGACGCCTAAAAGGAGGGATGGCTTTGCTTTTCTGTATTTTCTTTTGAACCGCTGAGTGCACTAAATCCCCTTTTTGTATGTACTGCAACTCATATTCTGAAATTTGTCGACTTCTCTCAGGAGTGCTTGAAGTTGCAGATATCCAGACCAACAACCAAAGGAATCCTGAAAGTCCAAAGATTACAAATGGTCCAAATATACCACCCTGTGACATCAGGATTGGAGAAAGTGTCAGTCCAATAGCACTTCCAAGCTGGAATCCAGCCATTGCAAGTCCTACAGCCCTGGATCGTTCTGTTTGAGGGAACCACCTGAAAGAAAAGGCCATCAGAACAATATCTTTAATACTCCGAAGTTCATAGACAATGTCTATAATATTTAAACCACAAAAGAAAACATAAATGTTTACTTGGCAATCATATTGTTCATGCAAGGAAGAGCCACTCCTTCTGCAATACCAAGCAACATTCGCACTGCAAGTAGAGCCCACAGTGATGTTTCCGCAGCCCAAGGAGTAAGAAAAGTAGCTAATGACCATAAAGCCACTCCCCACGCCATTACTATCTTCCCCCCATAAAAGTCTACTAGAGTCCCTCCGGCAACTGGTGATATTAAGTATCCCCAGAGAAAAGATGACTGCCATTAGTCACGATATTTATCCATCAAATTCATGAGAATAGAAGGATACCCCTTCAACACCACCAATTGGAACTCCATTGCTGTTACTTCAATAACTCATGTGTTCCTCTATAGTACACGTTTTTAATCACATTCTACATGCTCACATGCATAGATTTCTACAAATTAACAACTCTTTGACTCTTTCCAAAACAAACTAATCAAACTATTCAAACACATAATACATAAAAAAGGGTAAATAATAAATACTACTTCCATCCCAAAGAATATAGTCTAGTTTAATTTCCAACTGTAAACATTAACAAATTTTGCTACTTTAGTTGACAATGTAACTTCGATTCAAATAAAAAATATAATGTTAAGAGTAAACTAAGTTATAAATACTTTCTTATGATATATATTCTCACCAAACATTATACAACATACACAAAAACACTTGATTTCAAAATTTAAATAGTCAACAATCAAAATTCAAAACTGGACAATCTATACAAAAACACATTCAAAATTTAAATAGTCAACCATCAAAATTCAAAACTGGACAATCTTTTTGAGACAGAAATAATAAAAACCAACCTGAACAACCCCGCCAAAGGATTGCCTCCAATTATTCGCAAGCGAAAGAGGAACAATAGCAACAGACATAACAACCCTATCTGCATTACACAAAGCCAAAGCCAAAGCCAACATAGCAACAACCTTAACTCTCTCAGATGTAATAAACTCACCAAAACTAGACTCCCTCAATTGCCCTTTATCTCCATTTGAGCTAAAAGCACCAATCTTTTTCCAAAAAACCTTATCTTTATTCAAATCAAGAAACCCATTAAAACTCAAAGAACCCATTTTTATACTATATTTCAAAAAACCATTAGATTTATTCAAATCAAGAAACCCCTTTTGGATGCTCAAAGCACCAACTTTTTTAGTATACTTTGAAAAAAAATTCATTTTATTTAGGAAAAATTTATTCTTTTTTAATTTGTGATCATAAAGTGAATATTTTTTATACCCATTTGGTAAAAAATTGTTATTGTTATGAAGAATATTGAAGCTTGAAGTTGAATTGTGTGAGTGGATTATTTGAGTATTGAAGGGTTTATTAGGGTTCTTGAAATAGTTGAATTTATGATCATAAAGTGAGAATTTTTGTGTGTAGAGAGGTTGATGAGTTGGAAATAAAGAAGTGGTCATTTTCTTGATTTGGGAATAAATTTGGAAATAGTGAAATTAATGGAAGTTTGATGAAGAATCAGTGGAGATTGTAACAACAGTTCTCAGCTGATATACAATAATACTCCTCGTAACAGTGTTGGTTTGGGAGAGTGAATAACTATTTTGGTCGCTCTTATTTTTAAGACTAGTAGCTATAAAATTATATTTGAAAAGTTAAAATAGCTTATTTTAATATTAAAATCATTTTTTAAAAGCGTATAAGAATCAAAACTCATAAACGATTTATTATTATTGCTATTATTATTTTTGTATATTAATATATTTAAGTCTTTTTTTTGAATGGTTATCAAATACTTAAAATATTTTATTCAGGTATAATTCAATTTCAATCATTTAATTTTCCAACTTCAATTTTTAATTTTCAAATTTATCAAATTTTAAATCTCGCTTGTATTAAACTACATTATGTGAAAATGAATTTAGATGGCTTTTTTGTTAAGGTTTGCCGGACCCACTTTCGGGGTACAAATAACAGTTCACAATTTTCCTAGCTTTCATAATATATGTTTGTTTATGACTATATCTATATATTATGCTACTGGTTTAAAAGTGGACAATCTTTTCAATATCTTGGTTTTGAATGTGGGAGTGCCTATATAGTGGGAATCGTCTAGGTTGAGCATCTTGTTTAAGGGTGATAGTGTGATCCGCATTTCCAGGTGGAGGTAGTTCAGTAGGGAAGAAGAAGGTCAAGAAGAAAAAGAATTAGTAGGAGATTAGGAAGATTGCAAATTCATTCATGTATTCTATTATTGTTACATAGATGTTCTTATAGAACAAATAAATAAAAGACTGAAATAAAATACTTAAAATATAAGTGCCAAAATAAAAAATATTATGAAACTATATTTCTGTTGATAAGTAGACATTTTGAACACCAAACTTATAAGTGAAACCAAGGCTGTAGTTTTATGTACAAATATAAACCCAAACTCAGACTGATCCGAGCATGATTTAATAATGACGGATAACTTCTCATTTTATAATTATGCACATGTATTACTGCCCCAGCCGGATCGAGTTCTAGCCCTCGAAATTAATCGAGTATAATAATGACGTGATCGGTAATCGCTTTGGAAATACACTACTAGGTAACAACTGCAAAAAAGAGATTTAAAACCCGACTCCAAATTTGGAGTCGGGATGGAGTCGGGGTTGGAGTCGGAGTCTTCACTTTACCAAAACTCAAACCCGCTTTATAATTTGCCGGCATGTGATTAGCCTGGATATTAAAAAAATTTAAAAAAATATTAAAAAAAAAACAATATGTCCCGACTCCATACTGCCTCCAATGTTTATAAAATAATTGTAAAATTTAAATATGCCCGACTCCCTTCCCGCTCCATTTATAAATTCAAATAAACCCGACTCTTCCTTGCCTATCGACAAATAATTAAGTAAATAAAATTACTCCTCGTCTCTATCCCTGCCTCCATTCCTAAAATATTAAATTCAATTCAACCCCCCCCAATTCTCACCGATCTGCATACCCCTACCCCCCACCCGCCACCCCCCATTGTTAATTGAATAAGTATAGTTAATTGAATATTGATTGAATAGTTGTATTTCTCATTTATATTGAATTTCATTTGTTTTGGTTTATTTGTTTATTGGTTATGTTTCTACATGTTGCTTATCGCTTATTGACGTGCTATGATTGAATAGTTGTTTTTACATTGCTTATGATTGAATAGTTATTTGCAAGCTGGAAGTGCTATATGTGCATCTCTTTAATTTGTCCGCAAATGTTTGATCGAGTAATTTGTTTTGAAGCTCCGGGTAAGAGATCAGCATAATTAAAATTCCTCAAAGCGAGACGGTGGAGACGAAGG
The DNA here is from genome assembly GCA_019722365.1 of Lithospermum erythrorhizon. NCBI lineage: Eukaryota > Viridiplantae > Streptophyta > Magnoliopsida > Boraginales > Boraginaceae > Lithospermum > Lithospermum erythrorhizon. Next base: position 851,301 of record JADFUC010001398.1, read on the forward strand.
AGACGGAAGTGAGATTGTATTTACTGAAGGTTCAAAAAGTGAGACCCGGAGTCGAGACTACTATGAAAACGGAGACTCGGTGACGGAGACTGCCTCGAGTAATGCGACTTATTAAAAAGTGCACTTTCACATTCCTAAGGTATCAGGAATCTCTCATTCACCTACTAAGCTTGTATTTGTTTTTAACAAAAAATCATTAATTTATTGTATACGGCTATTATTATATGTTTTAAATCAATCCCAACTAATAACAAGTTATATATCAAGCGCAGATTTAGTTATATACAACATTCATAATCACATATACTACGCATTACATTGCTACGGCAGCATTTACGCATCGTTATAAGATATTTGTTCATCACTAATGAGTAAATGCACCCATCACACGTTAATATATAGATGAGAGGTCAGTAACTCTTTACTTACATTTAATATGCCTTTAAAAAGATAACATATCACATTTAATGTATACATATCCACTAACCAGTATTATTTACATTTATCATATCTCCACTAATATTATTTTCAAATATAATATCTCCATTAATAATTGTGACTTTAAATTGTAAAAAAACATTACATTTTTAATAAACGAGATCGACCTTGATTTTGAGACGGATCGCCTCTTTCCGTCTCCAACTTTGTCTGCCTCACTCCGCCAATACCCAGACGGGTTCTGGAGATGCACTGCTTCTACCCCTGCCTTACATAAGCCTGCTCTACCCCGCTCTGGCCACGGAGACTCGGACGGCATGCGCCAACTCGCATTTCCCCACCTCCTACAAAATTGAGGGAAATTCAAACCACTTCAAATGGAGATCAGATGGAGACTGGACGACATGATTCCTAATCTCATTCCCTATATATATCCTTACATTATCATCATTCCAACTATTTTTTCCCAAAAACCCACCACATAATATCATCTTTTTTATGTTATTAATTTCATTTCCATAATTTTTGGCTTGTCTACCAACATTAAATTTTATTTTATTTGTAGGTCACTTTAAAGAGGGTAAATTACTAATACCAATCAATTTTTTATTTCGTATGTAATTTATATTTGTTAATATATTTGTAATTTATATTTGTTACTTTGTCAGAGGGAAAATACTTTTGCTAAGTTTCAAATAGGTAATTTGGTTTTTTATTTTAATTTTTAGGTCAATGTTTGATGTTTTATATAAATTAATGTTTGATGTTTATATGAATAAACTGCTTAATACGCTTTGATGTTTATATGAAATTAATGTTGATCTTTATATATGAATATGATGTTTAATATGTATTTGTTCTATGAATCGTTATATTTTTATGTTTGAATCTTTTGATTTTTATATTTTGTTTGTACGAAATGGGATTTCAATTGAATTTTTGATGGGTTTGTTTTAAGATCTTCGATGGGTTTCAGGATGTTGGCAGCCCCTCGCCGCATGTTATCAGAACAACCGGCCGCTTTTAAAAAACGCAGGCGGGACTGGGAGACGGGCTTCCGAGACTCGGATGTTGAATTTTTACCTGGCCTTAAACGACGGAGCTCTGCAGTGAGCCTGACTGCAGATTTACGTGGAAACGGAGTCGGTCGCAGTCGGTTCTATGAGTTTTGCCTGAGCCTGGGAACATGGAGACGGGTCGGAATGGGAACACGGAGACTCGCCGAGTCGGGAACACAGACGGTTTTAGGCCTTGGATCACAGACGGAAGCGAGCTCAAGTTACGTGGAGACGGTCGAGTCGGTCATTCGGGAGACGCGTCGAGCCGGGTTGAAGCCCGAAAATATTCGGCTTCGGGTTTTGAGCTCCGAATGAGACGTGGTGTACTGATTTGTAGACGCATAAGCGCGCCGGGTGGTTCCCCGACTCATCCTCGCTTCCAATTGACAACAGAGACGGCTCGAGACCTGGACGCCGCCTTTCGCTGCATTTCTAAAGAGCATACCTAGTGAGTTCGAGTTTGATCGAAGTCTTACGTAGTACGCCATCACCCGAGCAATCGATGACGGATATAAAGAAGTCATCACCCGATAACTTCCTCATTTATCGAGTAGAAGTTCGAGTTTGTTGTTTCATTTATACATGAAACTATATGTCCTGCTGGATATAGATATTGTTAACACCAAACTTATAAGTAACCCATATGTAGTTCGATGTACAAATATGTAAACCCAAACTCGTGACTAGAATGCACTACATGCATTTAATAACGATGGATAATTTCTCATTAGACAATACAATATATTTTGTTACTTCATTATCAAGGTCGTATTTAGATGCTCGACAATCACTTAAGTCCTAAATGAGACATTAAGTAGCTATTTTTTTTATGACACCGCTTCATCTTCTAGCTTTACCTCGAGTACTCTTTTCCCAACAACACTATAAGCCAAGTATATATTTATACAAATGAAAATAGTTCCTTTTAGCCGAAATCGCCCAATTGCTACAAGAGCATCAACACATCTAGATAGCAATCGACTTCCTCCCTCACGATTTCACACTGCGAATCCTAACTTCAAGAATCTAACCATTACGAATTCCTACATTTCCCAAACAAAACAATCCCGACGCAATTCATACCAACAACAAATTGCCAACATACTCAACTAACTTCACAATTAGCATACACTTACACAGCCTCGAAGAATGAATAATTCATGCTTTTATGTAATAACCTAACCCTAATAAATTGCGGGTTTACAAAATAACCCTAACCCTTCTAATAATTCATGTTTACAAAATAACTTCTAACACTTATAATTCATGCCATAAAATAACCCTAACTCAAGAAAGTTCAAACCAACATTAAAAAAAATCCGAGCTAATTTTTTTTACAATTCTTAACTTAAAAATTAATAACCTTAAATAATCAAAATTACCTTTCTTTTGATTTTTAGTTTTACAGAATGGAAAGTGGTTTGAACTAACACTCTTCTTCAATGAAATTAGGTTTTCTCTTCCTTGAACCCATTTAAATTATAGCTATCGAGATGATAGTTGAAAGAGACGCATATGTAAAGAATACCCTAACGAGCAATCATCTTGTTAGTTTGCAAACTAACGAATCCCTACCCTAATAAACAAAGTTTCGGGTTGTTGTTCGTTACTTAATCGATTTACATGACAAAAGCCTTGCTACATCCGGCTAACATTTAAAAATTGTTTGTTAGATAACTAACTAACGAGCACGTTACTCGCTTGTCGTAACACAAAAAAAATGAGTAACCAAACCACACATCAAATCGATCATTTTATTGCAACACAAAAAGTGCAAAATAAATTGATAGTACACAAAATATTCAAAAAAAAAGATGGTCTTTATTGATTATATTTAATCGACGTATTAAATACTCATTTGACATTATGAAATTTTTGAGACTACTTCCACAATTTGACAATAGCTGGTCTCTCGGTGTCCTGGCTTGTTTTAGCCGAACTTCCAACCACGCATTCAACCGGCCGAACAACGGTTTGATTCGGGTAGTGGATCATTCCCGTGACCTCGACTCAGAGTCACTAATAGTTGCTGTACACGCTTTCAAAACGCTATCTGAAATTCTATGGCATCCTCACTCTAATTCAACCCCTGGGACTAAGGCAATACAATACAAATTAAGCCAGGAAAGGAGCAGGCCGATTTATAAAACTCACCAATTTTAGTTAACTTATAAATAAATATATTCCACATTCTATCTCGACAGCCAGTAATTATATACCTCAATACGCCCAAGCACATGTATTTCTTTCAAGCTATTTAACATTACATTAATATTTGGCACCAAGACAATCGGCTTAATACAAACTATTGTATTTAATTGATTAGTTAGAAGAAAAAATGGTAACGAGGGAAAAGTCAAGTTTTAGTAAAACTACTAAGTCAAGTGTAAATCTTGTCGTTTCGATATCAAGGCATAAGATTCAATTTAAAAATTATTCTTCGGTAACTAACAAATCGCTTTGATGTTAAGCTATCAAATCAAAAAACAATTTTCTTGTTTATTATTAACAACCGAACAACTTTGTTAGACAAACTAACAAATATTTTGTTTGAATAAATTATTATACCACACATTCTAATGTTCTAAATTATTATAATGTCCAATTAATAGATTTTTGTAATGCTAATAGAATTCCTTTGATTTGGTTTTTATTATCGTAATCGTTTAATATAAATTTTAACAAGAATACTTTATTTAATATTTGAACTTGGATCTTTCTCAAATTATGAACTAGCTCAAGCATATTGTATTAATCATTAAATTTTAATTGTAGTTTATATATGAGAAACATTGATCATCCACGCCGCCAAAAAATATCAAGCCGCACGCTGAGCATCGTGATTTTAGCCATTTTTCATCATTAGTGTACAAACTGTTCTAATCTTAACTGATTTTTGTAATTTGCATTTTCATCATCATTTAATAGATTCATCATTTGTAATTTACATTTCTCGAAATAAACGAAATAACGAAACGAACAAATTTGTTATATGCAAAGTAACAAGCTACAAACTCGTTATTTAACTAACAAACGAATGATTTTGATGTTTCTTTCATAATTAACATCCTAATAGCAAGCTAGTGTATGTCGAGTTAGCTTGATGCTTTCTATTAGGGTTATAAGCATGTGGCTTGTTCGTCAGTTTGCAAGTACATGAAATAGAGTTTGTTGTTTTAGTAAAGGACAAAACAGTAATTTAATCTTAGAATTACTGTTTGGGTGTGTATATATTAAGCTGCCCTAATAGTTTGATTATTGGATAATTTTAGTGTCAAGGATGCAAAAGATTATGGAAATAATTTATTTCAAATATTTGAGGTGAATGATGTAAAATTAGTATAATTTAATGAAGATTAAAATAAATTGAGAAATGCATCTGAAAATGTTATGTGATTTGCAGGTCTCTATAAGATTAATGGTGAAAGTCTCTAATTATTGCTGAGGTTTGTCATCTATATATTTTTCTATTTTGGTCTGTTATTATGTTTCAAATTGAATCGACTTATTTGACTTTTTTATTCATCACCATTAATGAAAATCATACCGTAGCTAGCAATCTGGTAAGTGAATCATAAATCTGACGTTCTTACGTCAACATGTCCTACTACTTCCCAAGAGTCTTTGAGTAAGGCCTGAATTACGCAATCCTTTACAGCGCGATAAATCTAATAAATTTTAAATACCTGACATGATTATAAGGATTTCTATATCTAGCGGAAAACTTTGTCGAAACCTATTATGACTAATTACACACAATGAATGCTTGTATTTATACAATCGACTTAGTGGTTATTCTTCCATACTATCATAGGAGGAAATTTTACTAGATAGCCTAAAAGGAACAAGCAAACTAACAAAGAATTGTGCATAGTTATGGATTTTGCATGGTTATGGATTGGTTACAATTGAAATGTCCTTCCTAGAAATTTAGAGAACATTATGAGGACAAATTTAGTAGGTTGTGATCTTCTTGTTCAGGCATGAACATGATTTGCGCTTTCATCATTGGGACAAATTTAGTAGATTCTTAATCTTGTGAATCTTCTTCCTAAACAAAAAGCATAAACTGTTAATCTTGGATGCTTTGAAACATCTCGATCCAATAATATTACAAGAGAATCTATATGTGTCGCAACTATTACAGTTTTGGGCCTCGGTTTGAATACATTACCAGTGCACTAGCTGTCTTCGGAATTGTGTTATGTTGAAGCCTTTGATTGGTCATCATTCTACTAGTTCTTTCTTTCTCATCTTCTTCAGTTATGCAGCTAACCCTTCTCAAGTTCCGAAGAGCGGGAAGTTGCAGGATTTAATTGTCGTTTCCTGCAATGAGTTTCCAAATAAGCTTTGTTAGCATTGTACCTAAATTTTTAATCAGATTGGAACAGAGAAAAATGTAAGAGTACAGCATATTCTTGTACCTACTGGGTTTACTCCTTGTTACTTGTTATAGTGTCCAGTTGTTTCTGATTTTCCGTATTGGTATACGGAGATGAAGTTTCTGATGTCTGTTTCTGACGGTGATCCATGGAATTCGTATCAATGTCAGCGGCTGTTTAAACATCCTGGAAGTAGAAGTGGCTTCCTCAGCAGACACCAATTGTGAAGTGGATGGTTCCTTTTAAATATAAAGGTATTGCAATATGTCAATAGGGGTTGATCGTGGGTACACATATATATACGATCAGGCCATGAATATAATAGGTGGATCAAAAGATCTACATGGAGAAGAAATAGAATCTAACCTGTATTCTTTCATGAGACTGGTAGGAGCTAGATCTCTGTCGAGGGAGCTGCAGTTTGAGACGGAGTGAACTAGAATTTGAACCTGAACTCTCCCTTCCAGAGTGCTGGTTTTCCATTTTTGACTGTCATCACTTAAATTAGATACGGAGCATTGATCCCCCTAAGAACCTTGGGGTTAGTACAGATTTGGGAGAAGAAGATGTACTTAAGGCAGTAGGAACTTGTTCAGTCTCTAATTCGGTACTGAGAGGACTTCATTGGGCTGAATGATAAATTGGTTTGGCTCCGGAAGTTACAATTGCTATAGAACTTGCTTCATTATTTGGTGTCAGGTGTTGATACTAAAATATAGTTTCCTTCGTAGGCATATAGAGTGTGGCATTCCATCTGTTCTGGCATTTCTTCTGACATCTCTCTTCAACCTCTCTCGTAAAAACCAGGCTGACTAATTTCCCCACCAGTTGGATTCATTGAGTCTGGCGGGTCTGTGATACTATCTAATTGGGCCCCCACTCTGAACCTGCAAGTCTCCTCCTCCTTGCTCACATGTGACATTGTTGCCAACCTCTTCATCAGTAATCGAAGTTCTCTCTTTACTACTGTTTGTAGGTCTAGTAAATCAATTATTTCGAAAGCATGGAGCCTGACTCATTGGACTTGTCAGAGTTTGAGGGAGAGCTGCTCCTGCTGGCATAACCAGAGGCACAATAATGAGACAAACAAGAAATTTATGTGTTACTACGTGATTTCCCACGTCTCCCCTTTGAAGTATTTCTTCTTGGATATAGTTTCAAGGGCCAAAAGAGGGACATCAAGAAAAAAGAGTAGAAGGTAGCATGACAAAGAAGCATAACCAACCACATGGTAGAGGTCTACATCTAATAGTTGAAAATTTTATTTATAATTTATATTCATTGTGACTAAGTGAGAGTTTTGAAGTGACAGAAGTTACATGAACAATTAACATAAATCTTCGATGCACATATATAGATGCTGCTATACGTACAAAAGTAAAAATATATAAGGTTGAGTAGGTCTAATTAGTTCTTATTTATTCATTAAGATTAATGACATATCTTTTAAATAATTTCCAAGAGTAACTGATACGTGACAATGGTAGCAAATAGCGAGAATCTTTCATGCATTTCTATACTTCCAACAAAATTGGAGGGATCATTCATGTTAATTTTTCCCTCTTATCCCTTGTTGTGAAGGACTTAGTGATCATGATGAATCAAATGTTCATATTTTGAGTTCATTTTGCATCAGCAGAAGGTAGATTCAAAAAGGTATGAATGTAAATGAAGCATACATTAAGATTTAAGTAAGTGTTGTTGTGTGCGCGTATGTGTAAAATGCATTATTTGTAGTAAACATAACACTTACAATTTGATATTCCACCTACTCTTAAAGAAATGAACCAAAACTCCACATAAAGCTATTCTTGTCAAATGTTAAAATTAACAAACCTGTAAACTTTGAGCTCCTTCAAGTGGTGCAACCTGGATCCTGATTCTGAATTCTGCATTTCACCATGAATTCCATTGTTCACTGTATTATGTGAAAAAGGTGAATCGCCATCAACATTTTCGCCAGTTTCTTCATTCTGAATAACATTTTCGCTAGTATCTTTATTGTGAATTTCAGCTTCTAATGGATGTTCTACATTTTCTCTTAGTTTTTCTTGGGACCTCATGCAACCTGTAACTTCATCTGACTCATGACTATATTCCTTTTTATATTCATTTCCTAAAGTCTGAATACTTCTTACATCATCAATGTTCTGAGCTTGGAGATATGAAGAAGACAAGTTGATATTTAACTCTTCTGTAGGATTACCAGGTGGCGAGGATGGAACCTGTGGATTGCATAAGTCAGAATCACAAAAGTGGTCAGTCATAGATGTTCCTGTCATTTGCTCCTCCTCATGTGATTGAAGGACTTTAGGTTTCATGTCATGTGACGAGTTTGGACAAGATATGTTGGGTTGTTCATGAATTATATGCTCAATGAAATGTTTATTTGCATCACTATCTCCAGCTATGTTACTATCTGAAACAAAATTTGAAGAATCTTGTGCAATTACTCTTTCTATTGGAATCTTATACTCCTTAATTGTTGAAAATCCAACTTCCATAATATCTTTCTCACCGACCTCGTGTATTTCCCTTGCCGTTGATCCATTTTCATTCACTCCTGATAACTGAGATGATGATATCCACGTGTCCTCACTAAGTGATCTCGCTTCATCTGGGGATGATATATTGATATCGCTTAATTGTGGAGGTGAACCAAATTCTGAGACCTCCACTTGCATGTCAGAAGCAATGGAGTGGGATCGAGTGTGATGGTTAGAATGATCAGGATAATAAAAACGTTCTGTTCTTTCAGTCTTCTCTGTTTCTGATGAGCCATAGTCATGTATATAAATGTTTGTTGGAGGTGGGGAGGAAAGGGATTTTAATATTTTCTCCTTGTCTAACCCACTAATTGGTTCATTCTCCTCTGATGAAGACGAGAAGCTAAGCCTGCCATTGCAACCCTCAACTATGACTGATTTTGTCGTTACCTCATTTTGGAGATCTTCATGAGAAACACTATCCAGGTCGGGCTCTTGGGTAGAGTCTTGATCCTGAATGTTTTGATCTGTGTTTTCAACTTTGTCATCACATTTGACTTCTTGTGATTGTTCTTGTTCAACTTTCTTTTCTTCATTGCTCTCGCCTGAGAAATATAAATGTTGAAGATACCATAAATGAAAGAAATACAATTCTTACTATTTTCTTTCTGGATAGATATTTTGTGTGCAGGGCAATGCAAGATTTCTTACTTTACCTGATTGGCATTCTGTCTTTTCCTTTCTTTTTATGGTTTCCTTCTTTATCCCATGATTATTGGGCAATGGTGTCCTAGGTAAGTTGTGCCTCCCTAGACTCAAGTTTTCATTCCTGCAGAGCATCATATCTTTATGGTGAGTTCCAAAGAATTCTTGGTGGAAGCCATCACCAGTCAGATTTGGCCTCTCCTCGTGTGGTTCATACGGAAGGTCAAAAGGATTGCGCGTATTTGATGATGCGGATGGAGCTGAAACAGGACCTGGTGTAAACTGATCACTTCTAGGAGAACTGGGGTTGCTTTTGTGTATCACAATGGGATATATATTTTGACCATGAGAGTCATTGTGTCCCATGTTCATCATTGCTCGTCTTATTGGAAGAGTCAGAATTTTTTTAGCTCTTCGTCTTGCTATCAAATTCTCGAGCCTCTTGTTTCTTTCGATTTCAGATAATCCGAGATCTGGAAGATTTTTCTGATCATCCTCTACCCCCTGGTTGGCCGTTCTCTCCTCCTCTCTCATTTCATCACCCTCGTCCTCGGTATTCTTTGAACTAACTCCTTCTGTATTTAAACCACCAAATGCTTGAGACCTCATAATTAAGTTGAATCGACTCTGGAAATCTAGGGAAACATCAGATGGAGAACTTTCAACGTGATCATTCACCGCATTCGCTTCTACCTCCAGGATGTCCTTAGTCGTCTCTTCTGACAATGCTCTTTTATCAATCAAATCATGAGTAAAGTTGGTTGAATAAATTGCTTCTTTTTCTTGAACGCTATCTTGCCCACTTTCTGCAAATATCACCTTTGATTTTCTTCGTCGTACGGACCGAGCATGTTTTTCATTATACGTCCTGTTCTCATCGCTTGCATCCTCTGCAGATTGCACTTTTCTTGGAGATTTACAATCTTTGGGTTCTTCATGTTTCTTTGCATCTCTTGCTTTATGGACACTAATGTAAGTTTTGATACTTATTGCAGTAATTAACACAATGAAGGGAATGGTGTAGATCAAGAACCACAAGATTCCAGGAAAAAATATATAGGAAACAGAGATTGAAAACCATGCAAATGAAGCCTTTGGATTTCTTTTCAACAATGTAAGTAAAGATTCTACCAAAATCTTAGGTATTTTGCTTGCTAATATTTGAATATCATTCTTATCTATATCCATTTTTATACATTGGTTAGAATGTGGCTATATTGTATGCATAACTAGAATACAAAAATATGTTTCTAACATTATAACAAAAACAAACAAAAAAGTTGAGAAAGACAACAATTTGTGATGCTTGGAGGAAGAGGATGAAGTTGCTATTGGTGTTAGAAACTCAACATGTTTGCTTGTCCTTTGAGAATCTTTAGGTCACTAGTTTTCTATTGATCCTAGATTTTAGGATGTTGCTAGACACCCTTTTCTCTTGTTTGGGTGGTATTTAGTTTGGTTTTTGGAGGTTGACAAATGTTGCTGGACACCATTTTAGGATTTGTTTTGGCAATACTCTAGCTTTTTATTTTTGCCTCCAAATGCAAATTTATTAATCAAATAAAGACCTTACATCCAATCAGGGCATACCTCTGAAGTTATTTCTTAAACAAATAACAGAATTATAAATGGCTTTCCCTTTCCCAACTAACTAATGCAACTTCAAAAAAACTTGAAAATGGAACACATATAAATTAAACTCTAATGTATGGAACACCCATTCTCTCCAGGCTTGCAATCGTCGTTAGCCTCTGCTCTGCATTTCCTACATTCCACAAGATATGCCTTTGATCAAGCACCGCTATATTGGGCATGTGATTAACTGCTTGATTAGCTTCCCTGTATACATGGTTCAAAATTCCATTGCATCTCCTCAGAATACATTCGATTTGTTGAACTTGAGAACAAAACTTATAATAAAACTATGGCATAGTTGATTGGATACCAATATTAATTATGTACCGAAGATGTACATAACTTGGATACCATAGTCCATATGTATGGTACAATTATGCGCTACTCGAGTTTAGTGAATTGTGGTAGGAAATCAAGATTTTGTACTCGAGTTGAGTGCAATATGATTAGATTGATAACTAAAAAAAGAAGGAATGTTGGTCTTTCTTCATTTGAGTAGTCCCACTCTACAACTTTTATAGATTTCTCTATTAGTGCTAGAGCAGGAAAATCTTTATTGGGAGCTAACGCTGTTTACCCCCCTCATTAGATGAAGAAATTGAAGGTCTAAAAGTGAGCATGACAGCTTCATGGAATTCATATTTTAACTAAAAAATCATCTTTAGCTCTCTTTTTAGTCTCTTTATCACCCCCCATAAATCCCTCTCCTAGTATTCTGGTTGCTCTTTATTCCTAAAGTGTCATCTTGTATGCATTTTGTCAAAAGTCACATACAGAAGGATGCCAAGAATTGTCAGTGAACATTCTTGAGATCACATTTGCTTTTCTGCATTTGTAAGGGATACAAAAGGGGAAAATATCAAGATTTCCAAATGGAGAATGTATGAGAAAGTGTGATTTAAGTTTATGCATGAACCCCTAAAGTTTTATATATATTTTTATTTTTTTTATCTTCTCATTTCAATTCTTTCGCAATCGTTATATAAATTTTTTTTTCCGCCAGTGAACATGAATTCATGATTAATCTTTTGCATCTGACAGATATGAAAATGGCTGCAAGGTTGCATTGTTGAATGCTGATTCTACCTTCATGAATACATAATTAAAGATATGTCAATTTTGAAGGGCCCTTTTACTATTTTTTTTCTTGATTTCACATGTGAGTATATCTTTCTAGTATTTTATTTGACTCTTATTGTGATTTGCTCAGAAAATCAACTAGGTTGAATTGGACTACTGCAGTCAAGAAATATTGAGACTTTTGACCAAGTAAAGATTACATCAAGCAAGTCAATGATAGTGTGATATTGAGATGTATATTTTAAGATATACTCATCATATACTATCTCGTATCAATTTTATTGATATGTTTGATTAATCATTATCATTTTAACGTACAAAATCTTGTTTAGATTAAAAAGTTCAACATTAAATATATGTATAATATTTAATGGTATAAATCTTTTGATAAATAATGCTCGAAAATTTTTATGAAATAATTCTTCTTGCAGAAGTAGGTTAATTGTTTAATTGAAAACATAACTTTATTAAAATGGAGGGAGTAATTTATTGAATCTTTCAATTTTCAAAGTGGTTTGTGTGGGAAATGGGTGAAAGAGACCATCTCCTGGTAAGCTTTTTTGTCACCAACTCTTTACCTTTATTGTCATGACTCATGTCACCTATCAAATTCTATTTAAGCACACACCAATCTGTTCATTTTAGACCATCATATATTCTTGTCTTCTTATTCTAGCACCTTTCTCTTTGTTCCTTTTTTATACTGCACTGGTGATTTTATCACTAGGCTATGTCCGAACGGGCAATATAGGCATATATGTTGCCTCATGTCTACTACATTTCAAGGAGGAGTGAATATTGAACCAAACAACAATGAAAAGATGGTGAACAGTCTTCAGAAACAAAGCTCAAGCAAGAGAAATAATGGAAATACAATTTTCTGTAGTACAAGAAGCTGCAGTTTCAGGCTTCCGAAAGGGAAACAATTATACCCTTTGAAGTATTTCAAATTTCTTGGTGGGAAAATGATTGAAGCAATTCAAGTTATTTATAGGAAGCGAAATTTGCCAAGAGTTGGTTCTTCAGAAAGAGATGCAAAACATTTAGTTTCTCCAGTGGATTCTTATAGAGCAGAAGCCATTGATGATTGCATTGAGTTCATCAACTCTTCTGCTTCGTTTCCAAGATCTAATTCTGTACCTCGTTGAAGCTGTTGGTGATATGATGTTCAAGAAATTTGTGAAGCCATCCGATCCCCTTATTCCGTTTGGGTCGGAATATTTTTAAGACATTTATATCACGCACGTTAACGTTAATATAGTGATTGTTTTGGTATGAGTGACTCAAAACAGGAAAATTGTGTTCCATTTTGATTTGAGCAATTATCTGTAAGTCATTCACTTCGATGCACCAATGAAGTTTCAAATTATGGTGTGATGTTTCTTTACAAGAGAATTAGAATTCGTATGCATGTAAATGTAATATTGATTAAAATTGGATTTGGACCAACAACAGATGTTACCAAGATTTCAATTTCAATTTTCCCTATTAAAAAAAAGCTTTAAACACATTAAAAAATTTAGGATGTTTCATACTAAAATTAATTGATAATTTTTGCAGTATTCCATAATCGCATTAGTTGATTTTATATGTGATACAATATACAAACCAATTTGTATGCTTTAACTTATTAAATATGCTACACATTCTCAATATAAATAGATTAATATGATATGTGATCAACTATAATAATTGTCTTCGTGCCAATCGTGACACATATACACATGTGCTACTAGAATTTTTTTTATGTAATGCATGAACAAATCATTTGAGAGAGAGGATCTTTCCAGAAGATTAATATGTTGAAAGTTTTGAACAACTAATTTAGACAAACAAAACAAAAACTAATCAAATACTTTTGAAAGTGCTATACTTGTTTAAGCTTTGACGATCATGACGATTTGAATGGTTTTACGTTTGGTTGGACAATCTTACCATTGTTATTGATTAACAAATAATGATCATAGCAGCAATGAGAGAAAATTGAAATAAAACCAAATGATATGTACATTCTTCACAATTGAGCAAGACATAGAAATCCACATGGGTCATGTTCCTAGATCCAGTGATGTTTACAGAGTTGTCTTGACATTTTTCATACCAGGGATGTTTGTTTTCAGAGGAAGAATTATAGCACTCCTGACAAGTCTATTTCTAGATTCTCAGGTGATGAAGACTCATGTCTGTCCTTGGGCATGCTGCTAGCACCCACACAATAATTTCATATTGAGGTTAGATGGTACTATACATCAAGTTGAATATATTTATGAAATTATTAGGTGAGTTCGAAGTATATCAAATATGTACTCGACGAGTAATGTTTGCGGATATTCCATTATAAAAGTTGAATATGCTTATCAAGTGTATTGTATTGTCTTGAAGTACACACATGGTCTATAAATAATTTTGATGATTTTGCTTCTCCACAACCTTAGTATTTTCTATGTACACCATGACCATATATATAACCCCATTATTGATGATTAATTTATCAATATTGAAACTAGAAGAGCATTATCAATTCAGTAGTGCTTCATTGCTTTCATCATGATGTTAAAGAGCATAATGTAGTTCCATTATTAACTCATTAAGTGAGATAAGATATGTAAAGTGATAAGATAAACCATGGCCATAAGTCAAAAGTGAGATAAGATATGTTAGTTTCATTTCAATTTAAATGACTAATAAGTTGTACAAGTATTAGTAATGTACTAATATAATTAAATGGCTTAATTAAATATATTATATTCTTGAATATTGATTATAGCAAAATTTGAAGTCCAATAATATAAATTAGGTGATTTGGCACAATCAATGATTAAGATCATAACGACTCTAAATAAAAATTCTAATTGTAACAAGTTTAAGAAAATATTAGTTATCATCTATCATATGAAAATATTTATTCAAATAAGTAATGGTTTATAAATATTTTATTACAATAGTAGTACATGTCATAATTTTAATTGAAAATTTTAATCTAACATGTAAATGAATTTGATGACAAATGTTAAAGTTATATAAAGTACTAAGTGTCAAACTAAAAGCATAATTCATTCATTAAAAATAACTTTCATTTTGTTAAAATTAACACACGACACGCCTATCGAAAGATTTGCGCCCAAATTGCCTTCCACTTTATAATATGATATAAATTTGGTTAAACTAATTCTCCTCGATCTCTGCAATTCAGTTGAAGATTTGTAGCCCAATGGAGCCAATGAACATCCTCTTAGGCTCTTAGCCCAATTATTCATTGACAATGAATTATGTCGACCCAATGAGTGCACCTCATCAACTATTTTTGTATTTATGGACATATTTCTTTTTTGGTAATCAAGCGATAAATTTTATTAATGAGGAAAAATAAATTACAATATATTCTAAATACATAAAAATTTAAAGGAAAATAAAACTAGGGGGAAATACCCCTAACTCCAACTCTAAGAGTCATACCGATCCACCAAGGAAGTGGACCCTAAGAACCCCTTAAGCTAAGAACCGCCCTCATACACGGACAAGTCCAGACCAATCCACCCCAAGCCCTTAAATAGGGTATAGTTATGAGAGGGTGCTATAAATCAACTCTCCACATTAAAGAGAACTCATTTGTTGATAATCTCTTGTTGCGGAT
This sequence comes from Lithospermum erythrorhizon, assembly GCA_019722365.1. Classification (NCBI taxonomy): domain Eukaryota; kingdom Viridiplantae; phylum Streptophyta; class Magnoliopsida; order Boraginales; family Boraginaceae; genus Lithospermum; species Lithospermum erythrorhizon. The sequence goes on from JADFUC010001398.1 coordinate 866,719, forward strand.
TTGAGAGAATGCAAAAAGTCTCTTGAGAATTTTGCCATTTCCACCAAATTCTGACTTGGCTCACTGTTGACTCTTCGATTTCATTAGGCCCCAAATAAACAAGTTATACTTGGTATATCTTGAAATATGTATTAGTAAAACAATAAATTCATACTCGTGGTAAGGAGATCATAACTCATTATCAAGAAATGATGAGGGCTTGATATAGCCTCTAGGTTAGCTCTCACTACACTTTCATCGGATCTGTATAGCTACTAACTATATAACACCATCTTCAAATTTAACAAAAGTTGATAATAATGGATGAAGAATAACGATCATCCTATTTTAATTTTTTTGTTATTTTGAAATCATTTTTATATTATAAGTGGAGTAACTTTATCAAACGAAATGGAAAAATTATTGACCTAATGAATAATGGAGTTGGGATCACCTGAATATCCCTAATTATGTGTCAATCCTGTTATGGATATAGATAACATGTATCAACTTGTTATAAAACGTTGTAATAGTCAATCTCATGTATTTTTTAGATGTGTATATACAATAAAACTCATCACTTAGCAACATATTGTTTGATTGGTTTAGAAATTAGAAATTATGTTAGGAACCGGAACATGGGATCTGATCTAATTATAAGGCTCTTCACTCTTGATGAGAGGGGAATCGAGGTGCATGTTAGATTATAGTTCATATTAATCAGCTGCATATATAATCTCATAATATAGTTCCACCGTCAAGTGTAAAAGTTACAAGAACGAACATACCCCATTTGTTCAATAAATTATTTTGAGGGACCTAAAGGTTGCCTAATAATGGCCCTGATATGCTTTGAAAACCCACTAGCTACTTGATTATAGCTCCATAAGGAGTTGAAGTTGTTTAATGCTATTGGAATTCTTTCCACCTAGCTAGTCATCACTCTTGCTGTGATGCTCCACAGTGTCTTTTGTTATTTGATACTCCAGTACCAACTAGACAATCGCACGAGGATTCGAGATACCCAAATTTATTTACAATGAAAGTATGGACCTAGTGTTTTGCAGACTAATTGTCGATTTGATGATAAATAGTGGATTCAAATTATAATCTAGTCTTCAATAATTACATTATTACATATCAACTATTGATGAGCAATCCACATATTTGGAGTATGCAACACGATAAGAAATTATAATTCATAATAAGAATTTATGTCATTGATTTGAAGGTCCTCTATAAATTTCCCTCTTCATTTTTATTGCTGTTACTAATATCCTCAATTATTATTGATCCATACCAAAATAAATAGACAAATAATGGGTGTATACTCAATTATTGTTGATCTATAAGAGGGATACATTAGAGCAGAGGTACATCAATTATTTCCCATTCCTTCTCACCTATAACAAAAAAATCAATCAAACAATGAAAGGCAGATCAGATGCACCAGAAAATCAACTGGCTCTCGCGTGTGGAAATCTATAAGTAAGCTTAGAGCCTATCTAGAAACATTCAATTAAGGAAATGATTATTGGAATTTAACACCATAAATCATCATAATTATATGTTCTTTCAAGGTGGTAGTAAATATATAAATCATTAGAATCTCACTATCTCAGTCCAACATATAATACACACGCATGATAAGACACCCAAATCATGTTAATAATGTAGCTAGTAGTACTTGTGGGGCATTGATATAATCATTCAGTCAACCTCAAGTTAAGATTAAATTGATTTCTTCTTAAAATCGTCCCCCACATGTTTTCAAGGTAATGAAAACAAACATGCACAACAAATTCCAAAATGTAAAGAATACACCATATATATTTAGCGTCGGTCGCTTTACTATTATTATTCCATGCATGGCCAATTTGTGTCACATATGATCAAATAGTGGCATATACATATAAATTTATTGTGCATTGGAAAAAATTATTATAAATTGTTTGTGATGGCTATTGAAGGATATCAAGCAAGTTCGTATTGCTTCATTTTAAAAAAGTTGCGACTTTTTTATTCTCAATAGTTTATAAAATTTATGGGGGAAATTATTTAACATGAGCAATCAAATGGTAAATTTAGGCAAATATATATAATGATGTTTTGGGAGTGTATTTTAGAAATTGTTTTAGGAAAATTGATGTAGATATACTCTAAAGTGTAAGTGGGTAAGTTTTGGGTAAGTTTCGGTTGCTTGCTTAATTCACGATCAACCTCCGAAGTTATCAATAATTAAAGACTTGATTTGAAAAACAAAAATTTCAATAATCTCGGAATGAATAGTTTCATAGATATCAAGCTTTTAGCTAAAATCCGAAGATATTCTCTTTGGTGACAAAGATGCCACAACTTAGTTGTTTAATACTACGTTATACAGTAGTATGACAAGGTCCAGAAAACCAAGTTGCTAATATAGTGATTGTTTTGTTGTTTTTATCTGTAATAAATCGACAAATTATGAAGAGATTCATCAAGCAAGGATCAAAGTTCGATGAATGAGCAAAGTTAAATGACCCAAAGTTGGGGGAACATTTAGAGATGAGGAGAATTTTCGTCGGATATAGGGCAGATCACGTTGGTCCATCTAAAAATAAAATGATGATCATGCATTTTACTTGCTACTTGAAGATAAAAGTACTGTAGGGGTTTGTCTCTTCAAGCCTAACTACAAATTAAATCCAGGGCAAGATTTAATATTTATTATGACCACTAGTATGAATCATTATTAAGATGTTTGTATTCTAATATACAAGTACTTGATATAATATCAACATAATATTAACATATGTTTGGTTTAGTGATAAATATTTAAAGTTGTTAAGTAAGGATTCAAATTTCATTGGAAAATTAGAATTCGTCACATTTATAACAATATTATAGGATCATTATATAGATTTATTATAATGTTGAATGGTGACATTCATAAACTTAATTAATGTTATTGCCTAAGTTACCTATATATTATCATGATAATTATTTATGTAATTATTATATGTTATAATCCAAATTTGTGCAATAAAAGTTGGGTAATTGGACTATAACAGAGACTACAGAGTATTCATTCATTCACATAACAAGAACTTATTAAAATTGATGAACAACAAATCGACAATATGCATGTTAAAACAAACGCTCGTGTCATCATGGAATTATCTTACTAAACAATGCCAGTTATGAGTACTTGCAAAAACTTTGGATTCTTGGTAATAAATTTTTATTCACTTTTTTAAGAGAAAAGGAGAAACTTTATCGTTGGCACTACATGTATACATAATTACATGTACTCCAATATTGCAATGTAATCGATATATAAAATATCTATATAAATAATGAAGGAAGAATATAATCCTGCTTTATTTATTTGGTGAAGCAATGGGCCAAATCAACTAAAGGGGAAGGAATGAATATGATTCTCCAAATGTAATCGTAAAAATTGGACTAACCGAGAGTGATATTGGATTCTTGGTTATTATAGATCATATCGTCAACTGTTCATTCATGTATTGTGGACAATAAGGATTGCAATAATGTATTTTGTCTATAAGTACAATAAGTTATTTAGATAAGAAATGAGGAAATACATCGAATTTTGTTTTTAAATTATGAATTTACATAAAATGTGGTTGACGTTAATCTAAATATAAACTACTCACATTGCTAGAAATGACATGTTAATAGAGCTGTTATTGAACCGAGCAGAACCCGAGCTGAAGAAATTTAAGCTCGATTTGGTAACTAATCGAGCCGAGTCAAACTGGCGGCTCACTTAATTTTATCGAGCTCAAATCGAGCCTCGATGGGTCACTTGCTTGGCCTAAATAAAATTCAATTCACTATAGTAAATGTTCATAAAATTAATCACTACTTTATCAGAATAATCAAATAAGAATTCAGTTTCAATAAATACGTGTTTAAATACATATTCAACATGAAAATTTAAGAACAACAAATCTCTTAGCGCACATGATAATAAAATAGATATAAACTAGAATAAGAATAATTTTAAAAACATTTTTTTTTTCTATATGAACACTTCATAAATTATTAATATTATATTACTTCTTATTAGTATATATTCTAAATAATATATAATCCAAATAGCTTAACAGCCTCACCGAGCTATCGAAATCAAGTACAACACTAACTCATTACAAGTCGAAGTTTCGAGCCCCTGGGCTCACTTGAATCGAACCGAGTGTGCCGCTTGCTCAAATTTCGACATAACAACTCTTAATGCGTATACTATATAGGTTGCCTAATTTCATCATTATATTTCGATTTTAATGGTTTCGATTTTTTTTCAATTCTCAACTTAAGCCAACTTTTAACGTGGTGATATATTAGTTTGAAAAAATATATATCAATATGTAGTATTTTCAAGTTTCAACATACTTTATTATTAATTGATGTTTCTCGATTCAAATACAAGTTTTTGATGTAAGTAGTATATATGAACATTATAATTAATGTATGACATTGAATTTTATAATGCATGATGTATTAAATTAAACTAGGCACAAAAGAAGATACATTATCCTTTCCCCACATTCACCTTATCAAGAGTTACTAGTGGGATAAAAGATCACACTACGTATTTATTAGACACTAACAAATAAAGGAACATGTCAAAAGCCATAAAAGGACTTAGTTTGTAGGATAGCGAAAATACAATGTCAAAGGGTATAGTGACTGTTTTGTACGAGGGGGAAAATGCCATGTAACCTTACGAGGGAATTGCAGAAATTTTGCTTCATAAATATCTGCCACAGCTGGCTCAGAGGCACTGTCAAGAATTCAAGTTCTTTCATAGTATAGATTCCAAGCAAGAAATCATCCATAATCTTCTAACATCTCCGCTATAATTTGGTCGCTATTTGAAGTCAAAATACATTTTACAGCTCACAGCAGGCTCAACGCTATAAATGGCTTAGCAATTATTTCGTCTCCTAACACTTTAATATAATTATTTTTAATTCTAATATTGAAAATATTCCTAGATTATTTTAGCTAGTATATCTTAAAATTAAATATTTTAAGAGTTAATTAATAATATTACTCTGAAATATTTTACATATATTACTTTGAATAAATTCAATATATTTTATTATATGTTTATTATTTTCTTATATTTATTATGAATATTCAATATTCTTTTTTTATTATATTATCAAATAATAATTATATATATATATATATATATATATATAGTATAGTATAGTATATATATATATATATATATTGATTATATAAACAAATTAAAGTAAATTGTAAGTATATTCTATAATATTAATTTATTTAATGTAACCTATATAGTCTTAGTGATTATATAATATATAAAATAAATATATAATACCTCGATATTATATTTATTGAATAGCTGGATTCTTGAAGATATATATTGTTTGTTCAATAAATACATCATTCTAGAATAAATACTTTGCACCATTCACAATCTCGATGTATTACTAAATACTTATTATGAACGACGCGATTTTTATAAGGTATATATATCTTCTAAAGCATTCAATAAATATAATAAAGAATTATTATATATTTGTTTTATATATTATAATCACTAATTTTATATAGGTTACATTAAAGAAACTAATATTATAGAATATTCTTTTTTAATTTATTTATATAATCAATATATATATATATATATATATATGATTGATATATTTGATGTATAGTAAAAAAAATTATTGAATATATCATAATAAATATAGATGATAATAAACTTATAATAAAATATATTAATTTACTCAAAGTTAATATATTAAAATATTTCAAATTAATATTATATTAATTATCTTATATTATATTAATTTTAAGATATACCTTAAAATCTTAATCTAGAGATATTTTCAAATATTATTAAAAGTAATTATATTAAAGTGTTAAAGTGCATCAAATTTGGTAACTATATTCAGGTACTAATAGTGATCATTTCGCAACGCTACAACTTAAAATACAAAACTCTTCAAAATTATATTTGACCCAAAAAAATTAGCAAAACTGTTTAAATTATAACGGAGGAGTTAATTTGCGACTATTCAAGGCATCTAATACACACTGCTTTTAATCATTTACGCAACGATACCACTTTTAATCAAACTGCAACATACACCTACTTACTTCCATTTATTTCACCCCTCTCCATAACTCGTAATATCATTAGATATACGATATGATTCCACTATTAAGATAAAATTAGCACCCCATAACTCTAAATCAGCATATATGATATGATTCCATGAAGTTGCTTTGTTACCCACTAATACCTTTATGAGTTTATTCTTCTTTTGTCACCGCCCCCCTCCTTCCTCCCTTTTTCTACATCTCCTTTTTTCCTTCTTCCTAGTTTCCTCCATTTCATCAACCCCTTCAAATGTAGAAGACTTGTAGAAAAGTACTATGGCTAATAACAACTTACGTTCATTTGTTTCAAGATTACTCTCCCTCTTCTTCTTTCTTTTTGGTTGTTTTTCATGCATACCTAAACACAACCAAGTTACCAAAAAAAGAAAGCATTCTTCAAACCTTCAAAACCACCCTCCCCCGTCACCTCTCCGTCGCAAGCTCTCCTCCTCCATTTCTCACCTCAAGAGCATTTTCTCGTTCTGTTCGAATAAAATTTCTGGTTCCGTCACTACTCCTCCAACACCACGTCACCTCAACCACTCAATCCCCTCACCGTCTTCCTCCACTAGATCATTACACAACCCCCTCATCACCCCTCTAAGCCCACAAATAATACCCAAATCGGGTCAACTAACCAAACAACATGGATCCGGGTTAACTAAACCGGATTCAAATGACCCAATATTCTTCCCATTGAGAAATGATATCTACCCATGTACACTTTGTGGTGAAATATTCCAAAAAACAAGTCTTCTTGAACAACATCAAGCTGTGAAGCATGCAGTTTCTGAACTATTTGATATTGATTCTGGTAAGAACATAGTCCAAATCATATTCAAAACGGGTTGGCCAGAGAAAGCTAGGGATCCTATTATCCATAGGATCCTCAAGATTCATAATAGTCCCAAAATATTGTCCAAGTTCGAGGAGTATAGAGAGTCCATTATGGCAAAAGCAGAAAAATATGGTATCATTAATAAGAAAAATTCCAGGTGTCTAGCTGATGGGAATGAGTTGTTAAGGTTTCATTGTACCACTTTTTTATGTGAAATGGGCAAAAATGATAATTCAAGTATTTGTAGTAACCAATATTGTAGCGCGTGTGGTGTGATTCGGTGCGGTTTTTCGACTAAAATGGATGGAATATCCACGTTGTCGACGAGTTGGAGGGCACACGTGGCGATACCGGAGGAGATGGAGGAGGATTTTAAGTTCATGCATGTGAAGAGAGCTATGTTGATTTGCCGGGTCATTGCTGGCCGGGTCGGGTTGGAACCGGGTTTCGGTGATAAAGGCGATCCGGGTTACGATTCGTTGGTGGGTCGGGGCACCGGGTTATCGTGTCGATTGGACGAAGAGGATGAGCTATTGGTGTTTAATCCGAGGGCTGTGCTTCCTTGCTTTGTAATAGTGTATACTGTATGATTAAAATTATGTCAACAAGTTGAGTGTTTACTGCATGTGAATGTGATCATGGAGTGTTGGTGATCCTTTTTTTAGCTTTTATTTCAATGTGACATGAATCAGGAATTTTTATTTTCGTAGTCCTTTTTATTTTTCCTCACTATTCTGTAATCTTGCATGCAAAAAATACTTTAGTTTCCACTTAAGGTGTAAATATACATGATTGTAATAAACTGATATGTATTATCAATTTAATATTTTAATGTTAGTGTTCTTTTCATAATGTGGCCTTTCTTTTTGCTTAGTTGGTTGTTGGTTAATGAGAAAAGAGGGGAGGGGGTGAGGATTGTGGATCAATTATGTTTGGCATGTGGGACAAATGCTGGTTTGACCTGCACTGTGTAATTATGTTAAATCTTGATTTTGTGTTCTGTAAAAGGTGAATCATGGTGGAAGATTGAAGATCAAAGTTGTCATAGGTTACTACTTTAACAAAAGTTGTTTTGGTATATTGTTGGTTCACATGATGAATTGTAGTTGAAGGCTTCTTTTTGACCGTTGGCTTTGAGTAGTTTGTGTTCCTATAATCCCCATAACTCAGAAGACTTGAATCTATTGATAATTCAGTTTTACATTGATCGTTTAGACATTTGAAGTGTTTTAATACGGCTATGAGCTTTATATGTATAGGTTAATAATTTTTACATTTTAAATTTTGATTATGACACTTTAACTCTTTTTTTTTTTAAAACCTAATTTTACAATAAAATAGTGATCATTATCACATAAATAAACGTAAAAATTATCATTCTACGTATATTATAATATAATGAGTCAATTCATATTAAAGTCGCATAAACCTCAGATATGTGGTTACACATGCAAGAATATACTCCGTATATTGAGAACCAAGTTCCTACACGGCCGTTTCTTGTACCTTACGCCGTATATTAATGTTCGTACTTTATCAATCTATAACCACTAATTTTAATATAAACCCTTCCTCGAACTCGTGAACAAAAATGAAACTTAGGAAAAATTAGTTGTTAAAACACATTAGCAAATTGCTCATTCGCCCATAACTCCACTCAATATAACTATCAATGGAAGTTTCCCTTACATCTACTTGACTCATGTGATTTATGATGTTGGTTATATTTTTTGCGAACTCTATGTTACATCCACTTAAAATCACGATATATGTCACTGTTTTAACGTAATGTCCTTCAAATTTATATAACAAAGGATCCAATACCCTCTTAGAGTCTTAGGACTCATGGTCTCTTTACCTCTTCGGCGGTCCTCTCTCGGGCTATTGGCTTTCATGTCAATATGGATATGGACTCAAGCGGCTTCCAAGAAGAAAGAAACATGGGCCTGGGTGATGCTTGACTATTTACTTCCATTTTAAATTTGGCGCGTTGAAAAAGGCGGGAAACGTACACGCTCTCCTATTCCCGCGAAAAATGAAAATGAATATGTACTCCATTATAAACTCACACTCACCTCCAACCACTCTACCCCTCACCCCCACCCCCTACCCCACCCCCACCCAGGTAACCCATCGATCCCATCCCTATTTTCTCGATATCGTTGAAGTATTAATACATTGTTCAATTTATTTTAATTGACGTTTTCATTTTAGCCATCATCATTCACGTTTCGAAAATAATCCACTTTTATCACTCATTATTAAATCGATCCACTTTAATACTACAAAATCTCCATTTCGTTTTCGTTACTAACCTTTGATTATTATTTTTCCTAAGTACCTGGATCAATTTCAACTTCAAATTATAGGTATGTTAGTTTCATTAGAAAATGCTTATAATGATTATAGATTTGATATATTTGCATTATATTATTTTCTTATAGTTTTTCATAATATAAATAAAAAATTATGGATGGTGAAAGCTCCACCAAGTGAACCCGTCAATTAAAATGAATCGAATAGAATATTGATTTGCGTTTGTAATTGTTTTTATTATATTTGCATTATATTATTTTATTATAGTTTTTCATAGTATAAATCAAAAGTTATCGATATCAAAGCTTCGCCTAGTTAACCCAAATGGATCAAAGGGAATATTCATATGTGTTTGTATTGGTGACAAATAATATAGTTTCAAATACTAATTTATTCAGAACACCTAATTTCAGTTTAATTTGAGCTTTGTAATTGAATTTTAATTTATTGATTTTTTTGGATCTCTATAGTAGAATGATTATTAATGGTGATATATTAGTTTTTAATTATTTTTATGTTTATTTATGTTTACTGTGATTGATTAGGCTAGATTTGAAAATCGTCGAAAATGCCTACAATTGCCTCTGCTAGATGCACTTCATCACCTAAACGAACGTTGAGGTCGAATTCTGGTGGGAGTCCACTCTCTTCATTGCCAGTAGATTTCAAGGTTTCTCCGATTAGTCGAAAATCGCCTAGGCAAAGCATCAATGATAGTCCTAGTTGTCCTGCAAAAGTAAGAGTTATTGCTTTTGTTATTCATTTCTAAAAGATAGTCTAGTTTGTTTTTTCGATGATGTTTTTTTGTCAGAATCAACAAACTTCAATGTCTTAGTTAAAATATGTGACTTCGATTTGAATCAAAACTATAATGTAATTGGTGAAGTAGATTGAAAGACTATAATTTGATTTATTTTTCACAAAATATTATCATAGTACAAACTGTTTGAGTTTAAAATTAAAAACCAGACAATGTTTTAGGGATTTAGTGAGTATTTGTTTTGTTTTCGAAAGATCAATAATTGATGCTAGAAGTATATTAACTTATGATGAATTACTGCTTTTGTGTTGATTTTATTGGTTTTCTAAGAAAATTATGTTTTCTAATTACTGCAGAGAAATGTTGAAAATTCTGCTAACAGGGTGATGACCCCAAAGTCGCCTCTGAAGAAGAGATTGCTGGATAGTTTCATTGAAAAGCCTATTCAGAATCCCATAGACGAGCTTAGTTTAACAGGTTAGCTTTATGTTATAGATAAGTTTCTGTTTGATTAGCTATTTTGAGTAGATATGTATAGGACTATATGTTAGTTGCAATGTAGTGTTTAATTAGTTGATTTGATTCAAATGTATATTTATAGATGTCGGGCAACTGAGTGTGGTGAAGGAAGCCCTGCACGTGTCAAGTTGTCAATTAAATGTCGTGTGTCGAGAAGATGAGCAAAATAAGGTGTTGGAGTTCTGTAAACAATGTGTTGAGCATGAAAAGGCTGGAAGCTTGTACATCTGTGGTTGTCCCGGGACTGGGAAATCGTTATCCATGGAAAAGGTTAATGAGGCTTTGGTTAATTGGGCAAAGGAGGTAACCTATACATTTTTATGACTGATATAACAATGTTGGCTTTGATTTGTTTTACTTACCTACTGATTTTCATAGTTGATCTGTATTGATATGATTCTACACATTTAACTGTGTTGTGGACTTGCGGGTCCTTTCATCAATTTTGTCTGGCTAATTTAGTTATATATTTTGGATTATCTAAGTTTCTTCTTGTCATAATACACTATTGAAAAATGGAAAATGTAACTGCGAACAGTTAGTAATGTACTAGTTAATTCTCATTTTATGTTAGTGCCCACGAGATGATATCTTTGATTTTGTAATTCTCGTTTAATTAAGTGCACACAAGTTGAAATCTTGAAAGCGATTTAAGTCTAATATCACAATTTTTCCACAACCAGGGAAGTTTTCAGCTGCCGGATGTGTTATCTATCAATTGTACTTCTCTTACAACCACTTCCGAAATTTTCAGCAAGGTACTACACAACATTTATTTGAAAATCAGAAGATTGTCTGGGGATATGTTGATTTGGTAGTTTTTGCAGATAGCGGAAAAAAGTTGGCCTGGGAAGAAGGTACATGGTGTATCAGCTCTACAGCTGCTACAGAGTAGTTATTCTCAAAAGCCACAATCTGACATGAAGATGCTGTGAGTATCTAATCATATCAGGGTCATTTATAAAATGAACTAATCACATATACACTTACTGGAATTGGTTAACAAACTTATTGTTACCTACCGTTTCATAGGTTGAATGATATATATCAACTTTTAACACTCAAGGATATCCTTAGCTTTCAAATCTGTTATTTGTTCTGTTCTACTATTGTTTGCTGATTTAACTGTGATGTGTCTAGGTTGATCATTGCTGATGAGTTGGATTTCTTGATAACCAGAGACCGGGCTGTGCTTCATGATCTTTTCATGCTAACAACCCTTCCATTCTCCAGATGTATTTTGCTAGGTAGAAATATCGCTTCATGTTTCACCTGAGCTTTCATTTGCAGCATTTTTGGGACCGACCACATGAATGCTACATTGTTTCTCATTGTTTCATGTTCCATTTTCAGGAATTGCTAATTCTATTGACTTGGCCGACAGATTTCTTCCAAAACTTCAGTCCATGAATTGTAAGTTCTTAACTGAGTAACTTCAGGTTTTTAAGTCTCTAGATTACATAATTTCTTGAGATCCAAACATTCAGAGTGTTCAAATTTCTTATATCACTGACAGAGACCTAATGCTTTGTATGTCAATGGTGTTATTAACATGAAAAATATTGTGCCATCTCAATTGAACCAACAGGAAATATAGGAACCAATCCACAAGTAATTTCTATTTAGAAGACTGCCACCAGTTGCCACATATTAGGCCTTTGTTTTCTTAATTTGTATCTTGAATTGACCAACTAATCTGATTTACCAATAATGCACCTTGAGATTTTAATCATGCATGTAATATTTGTATCTAGTGCTAATATTTTTGTTTTACTTTTTTAGGCAAACCTATGGTTATAACCTTCCGGGCATACTCCAAGGATCAGATAATCAAGATTCTTCGGCAGAGACTAATGGTAATTCCATTGCTTTCTCTGTCAAATTTCTATCATTGAAGATCTTTATTCGATTTATGTGCTGAAATTCACATGTTATGATGGCATGATGCTATGCTGTTGATATTGAGCCAGAAGAATAATAATTGTTAATGCTGTGACCGAGGGTATTTTGAGAATGAGTGTTCTCATTATTGTGTAGTCTTGATCTTCTTATAGCATGTATCTGGTAATTCTATAATTATATGTATCCTAATCATTTATTACTGATCCATAGGCACTCCCTTTTACTGTATTCCAGCCACAAGCTTTGGAACTCTGTGCTAGAGTAAGTCTAAACTCTAAACTCAAAAAACAATTCTATCATTTTCTGTTTCCTAGTTGATATCCAACTGTGTTTGTTGTTTTCTATTCAGCGTATTTTATTTGATAGTTCAAAATTTTCTGTATTTATTATAATTTGACTTCTTACTGATCATTTTTATACTAACAGAGGGTAGCTGCTGCATCTGGGGATATGCGAAAGGCGTTATGGGTGTGCAGGTGGGATTTTACTATATCTTTGTATGGGTGTTTTGCTAGAGCTTATTTGGATAACCACTTCCCTAGCATATACCTCATTTGTTGAATCAGCCTTTAATGCTGTTGCGGTTGAAACAATTGGACTATATTTGCTAGCACAGGAATAAACAGATCTGGTTCCTCAGTATACACTGAAATGACATATCAATTCAGTAAATTAATGTGTAAACTGTTCTGCCTGCTAGTAGCTCGTAATAATTGGAACAGGTTCTAGCTTAAGATTTCTTAGCTGTTATTCACTTATTCTTCTGTCAATAGACATGAGTATATGATACACAATTTATTTAGTTTTTTCTATCTATATAGGAGTGCTATTGAGATTTTGGAGGCCGAGATTAAAGAATCTATCAGTAAATCGGCATCTTCATCCCTTGAACAAGCATGTTCAGATAAACAAAGTGCTGTTGTATGCGATGGTCCAACAAAGAAATGGAATCCTATTGTAAGCAGTAGCTTCTTTGTAGATATGAGAATTTTCTATTTACTTTTTTTATGATGGTGAAATAATTACAATTGCTATTTATATGTGGGAACTGAGAAGTAAGCTTCTTCTCCTGATTTGGATGACTTAGGACAGTTAGAAAAACACCTGTATAAAATTAAAAATGATCCCACATTTCAACATTTTGATGCACCCAGGATTATGTTGTATTCTTTTGCCTGCAGTTGGGTTGCTGTAGATATACCCTATGTATCTGGACATAGCATCAGTAACCCTCATATTTAGTATGCTCATGGCACTATGATTTGAAATTTGAATTAGATTGTACGTATTGTGAAATCTTTAGGTGGTGATGCTCATGTTAAGTTTAATGTGGTGCAGAGTTTTTTTTCTTTGATCCCTTCATCAGACTTTATTTAAGAAACAGTTTGACATACCACTTTATTTGTGCCAGGGCAGTTTATTTATCAAACTTATAACATATTCCTATTTATTAATCTTGAACTTGTTGCAGGTGAGGGCTGATCATGTGGCAGCTGCTTTATCCAAAGCATTTAAGTCTCCAGTTGTAGACACCATACAATCTCTTCCTCAGCATCAACAGGTACTTCAGTTTATGCAGTTTGACAATAAATTTTGCCGACCTTTATCTACACAAGTTGCACTTCCTAAAATGTTATTCAAATTATATAAAGTAACGACTCTATAAGAACACAGTGTAGAGATGTTATATCTCTAATGCAATCTTCTCCTACAGCTCATACTCTGCTCTGCTGTTAAGCTTTTTCGTGGCAAAAAGAAGGATTCAACTGTTGGTGAGGTACATATCATTCTTGACTATAGAACTCAAGATCAGAAACCAGAATCTCACTTCTGTTATATTACAGTTGAACAAGTTTTACACTGATGTTTGCAAGTCAACTTTGATTCCTCCTGTTGGAACTGTAGAACTCTCTAGCATGTGCAGAGTGCTTGCTGACCAGGTAACTATATACCAGAATTATTAACATTGTAAATAGAGGAAATGAGAAATATTAGAGCAGTTGATCATTTTAAAATTTGCTGCCAGGGTCTCATAAAACTAGGTCAATCCCGAGATGACAAATTAAAGAGAGTAACATTGCAAATAGACGAGGCTGATATTACATTTGCACTGCAGGTAATGCATTTCTGTCATCATGCATGATGCATCTAAAGAGTTTATTGTTGAATAGCTGATGTCTTTGAAACTAATGAGTTTATTGGGATTTAATTCACTCAGGGAGTTCGTTTCTTTCGGAACTGTCTGCAATGCAATTAGTTCCTCTAATACCAGAATGTCGTGTCATCTGCAATCATAACAGGTTTATTTCAGTGCATACCCGAGCCTATAACACCAAGGTAGTGGCATTATTGAGAGTCTATTTGATATAAGACTGAAGAACTATTTTTTTTCTTTGATCTAAATAGTGTCCTTAAAATTTGTCTACGCAGCCAATAGACAGGGTGAAGGAAAGTGCCGTTGTAAGATGTTGCAGAAAAAATGTTGTCAAGTCCTCAAGATTGGAACTGAATGCTTGGGGAAGTTTCAATGACTGAGAAGATGCTACTAGATTATTGTAGTTTTTCTTTGTAACATAAATGAATACTGAAATTATACTAGAGGCAAAGTCGAGTAAAATTATTAATTTGTAAAAGAAAAATAAATATTTATTGATTATGAGAGATCACTTTTTTATGATATCTGTTTTCAGTTCTAAGCACTGAACTTTGATTTATCTGAATTAAAAGATATTGTTGTCTTGTAATTTCAGACCTTTCCAGTTTCCATGGCATCAACATGACTATGTAGGAGATGTCAACATATTGTGTATTATTGCACAAGGTGGCATGCTTATTTTCATCACAAGCTGTGATGCTGCAGAAGATGCAAGGATAGTTAACTGTTCCATCAATTCTAAAACATGTTCTGCTAACTCAAGACTCTTATAACTGCACTATTCAATGGTATCACTAAGCCTGTAGGATAACATAGCTCAGAGGGAATATTCGAAGTTTGCTCTACCATAAATGACTCAGTCGAACAATCCCGAGACAAGATCTTCATCATCTGATTCTTCTGCAGGTTCTTCCTTTTTCTCTTCTTTGGCAGCAGCAACTGGAACAGCATCAGAAGCAGTCGAGGCAGTGGTAGCTGTGGCAGTTGCAAATTTGCTAGGATCCTACAAGTTCTAAATTCAGTATTCGATAGCAAGGGTACATTGGAAATCAGACATCTTGAATATACCATGTTTGGTCTAACCTTCAAGTATTCCTTCACTTCCTCGGCTTGTTTAAATGTATACTCTGTTGCTACTGCAACAGCCAGGACATTCTTGTAGGCATTGGCGAACATGTGAGGCACAGCAGCAAGAGTTGGATATCCGATTGCCAAGGAGAGGGAGACAACATTGCTTAAACCAGAAGCAAATTTCGCAACAAGATCCTCCTCAGTCAGGTAAAGGATCTCAGGTGAGAAAACTGAGCCATTTTCATAAACAGACCGAACCACAAGGCCGTATGAAAATGGTTTGATCCCAAGCTTCGATAGCAGGGCGGATTCAGATGAGCCCACCCTATCACCTTTCTGGATAAGCTCCACAGGGGTCATGATCTCGACTGTACCTTTATTAATCTTGGTAGGGATGTTTAACACCTACAGATTGTTTTGTGTTACATAAAAGTATAGTAGAGTTTAAACAAAAGTCGAAACAAGCTATTAACCTGAAAGAAAGATGTTTGAGATGGATCGAGTCCAGTGTTTCCAGGAGGGACTACAACATCAGCAGGAGCAACTAAGCCGACACGTGCAGGAGCTCCAACCTGGTTCAATGAACATCTCATTTGATGTCACTACATTGTGGGTTCCTTCTAAACTCGATTCGACAAACAGTATTCTACAAGTGACTCAAATTGTAGATTAGCTGAGTAGATAATCAAGAAACAGTCCCATTCACCCTTTAGTTCTATATTAATAGTCCAACATGTTAGATTTAGTCCTTAAAAGTTTTCTAATTTGTAGTATAAGAACTGAATCAGCAATTACCTCTTTACTATAAAGGGAACTAATAAGAAGAAGCTTCAACGAATTTTTATGAAAGCCATATATTAATTACCTTGTATTTTGAAACTTCATCACTCACTTCTTTCAAATCTCCTTTGGTAAATATGAGCCCAACATTACCCTTGTGACATCAAGAAACAATACTTAGTATAACAAAACCATACATGTTGGAAAATCATTAAAATCCAAGAAAATATATTTATTTGCATGCTTTTCTACTCCATCAAATCTTCTCTACTTTACAAAAACGATTTTGGATTTTAGTCTACTTTCTTAGTATGATGTCCAGTTTTTGTTTATATAAACTGAACAGTTGTCGTGATCTTAAACAAGTGTAATATAGAGTGCCACAACAATCCGATCTAACCAAAACTAAGTAAAAACTAGACTAGTTATCAAAGAAATTGCAGGGCACTGTAAGGAAGCATTAAACTTACAACAAGCAGAGGAATAAGATTGAGAATATTAGTATTCCCAGTCTCATGAGCATGGACTTTGATAGACCTCTTCATCATAGTATTTTTCCCCATCAAAATCACTGAATCGCCACGCAACCCCCTCCTTATGTTCTGCAACTGATTCGAACCGACGTTGTCAGCATGAACTATAAGTACCTGTGTGTATGTGTCCAAAAACTCCCTTATTTTCTTGTCGTACGCTAGTTTTTTACTAACTCTTGATTCCTTCACTCCCATTTTTCAAGAAATGCTTGATGGTTTTGAGTGTTTGATGAAGGGAAAAATGAGAAACAAAGGAAGTGTGTAGAAAGATATAGGAGGGGTTAGTTGTATTGGATGAAAGGTGTAGAATTTGTTAAAGCTAGAAATGGAAATGGAGGTGAAATTGCATGTGATATTGATATATGATAATTTACTGGAAATGTATATATGGAGGTCGTGAGGTGTTGAAGTGTGATAAATTGCTTAATTAGATTGAATTTGACTAAAGTATACAACTTTCTATTAAAGAAACATCACCCAATTGCTAAAGGCTTTGTGTTCATAGAAGCATCCTACCACCAATACCATATTCCTATTTGTTCTACACTTTGCATAAAAGAATATATTGATGCCCTTTAACATGCACATTTGCTTTCTTTTTTATGATTGATTGACTTGTATTATGCTCTTCAAATTGTACGGTCTCCCTAGGCAATTGGTAAGTGTTTTCAGAATTCTTTTGTGCTCGAGTTGAAAGCATTATAAACGCGATATTAATTAGGCATCGATAAGCACATAAAGCAACTTGTAACAACCTTAACAAAATTTATCTAATACATATATATACATATACATACATCATATGCGTCATAAAGTAAGGGTTGTTTTGTGTTTTTTCATTTTTTTTGAACCGTAAAAATACATACTAAAGAAATTATTTGATAACTAATAAAGGACCCTTGGTTCCACAGTCTACGGACTTCATGGTGGTGGGAGAAAGGAGATGGACCAGGTTGGTTTCACAGCTTATTTCGAATAAATGGAACCAAGGGGTGGTTGAACAAGTGTTGTCGAGAGAGGATGCCAGGGGTTCTTGCTGTCCCCCTCTGTAATCATGACATTTAGTCTGGAATCACACTACCACTGGTGTGTATACAACAGCTTCAGGGTACATCACAGCTAGGAATCTGCTGCATATTAATGGCGACTTGGGGGTCGAGGTCGGGGAGGAGCGAGCACAACAACAGGAAAGGAAGATTGCTGGAATGATTTGTGGGGATTACGAGTGCCTCCGAGGATTAAGCTATTTATTTGGAAGTGTCTACATAATATCCTCCCAACTTCAAAGAAGCTTGTAAGGCGTGGGATAAAGGTTGGATGATAGTTGTGTACTGTGTAATGACGCCCCTAAAACTCTTTCACACCACTGTTATCTTGCCCTTTCGAGTCGACTATGGTATATCGCCATAGCAGCTTCTACGGACTCAGGATGGGAATAGCCCAAGCTTCAGGGATGGTGGAAGGAGTTGAGCACTCGGCTGAAAAGTACTAATGCTAAGGACATCGTCGATCAAATAAGCTGGCTTGTACTGTGGTATATATGGAAGTATCACTTAATAACATTGTATTTGGGGAGCAGAGGCAGGGGATGCGAAAGCATTGTACTGGATGAATCAAACTAACAACTGACTACAATAGAGTGTGCAGTGACGGCCTACTGGAATAGTTTCCCAAGGAGTGCAAATAGGACCTGCTGAGGTGAATGGATGGTCTGAGCCAGCGAATGGGACAATCAAAATCAATTGTGATGGGCATTCCATAAAGATTCAGGTAGGGTGCGATTGGCTTGGTGGTGGTGGCAGGTTCTTGAGGGGCTGTGTTTCGACAGGTAGGGGGTCTAGGGAGGCGCAATGAAAGTAGCGATTCGGGAAGGAGTTTTGTTTGCTATGCAAGAGGTTGGCACAAACTGGAGATTGAAAGCGATTCACAAAAGGTGATTCAAGTCGTACAGGAGAGGTTAGCTGAAACTTGGAGGTGGATGTAGTCATTACTGACATCCTTCAATGGGCGTTAGACATGGAGATCACTTCATGTTTACTCGGAGAAAAAACAACGATGCAGCACATTTGGTAACTCACTGCAGTATTCGCGGCTCAGAGAAGGACTTATTGGTTTAACGCTCCGTCACTGGCTTCAAGCAACGCTACTAGAAGATAGTTGTAGTTAAGTTCTTGGTTATGTGAACTATTATATTCTACCTTTTTGTCATTTTAAAAACTCAAATTTCACTATACAAAAACCTAAATTAATTCCAGATAAAAGCAAGACTGAAATTAATTCCACACAAAAATAAGCAATAATAGGTGGCCAGGAAATAAATAAATCTCAACAATCAAATAACCAAAAAAAATCCGAAAAATGAAACACACCCTTTCAAGTTCATGATAATCCTGCAGAAGATTTTGATGATACCCAACAACACCCTTCACCTTCTTACCCATCTGATCACCAAAATCATAGAGCATGTCTCAATTATTGTTTATTGTTTGATCCTTCTGCTTTTGACTGCTCAAGAAAGCAAGAGAGATTATGTTCTCTTCATAATAGCATATCTTCGCCTTTTGACCATCTATTGGGATTGATTTCAACTTGTTTTTGTGATGATCATAAATATATATAGGAAAGGGAAATATGCCAGGAATGTTACAACACTATTTTCTTCAATGGTTATTCATCGTCCAAACATCCAACATTATGTACAATAACCCAGATATCTCGACTAAATCTGCCCAACCTAATTTGATGAATTCTGGAATCGCCATTATTTCAATCTGCATGAGACATTGGGTTATTGAAGCCTAATAACTACGTACATCTATATATAGTATAGATAAGAGTACGAAGGTCTAGTACAAAAAATCATTTCAATTAGTTGACATTTTGCTATGTCAACTTCAAACATCATAAATGGAAATAATTTATTGCGTTAATGGAGCAGAATGCAATTGACTATGCTTCAACACAGATAGCTTACATGTGTCTCAGAACTAATTTTCCAAATCCAATCCCCAGAAATGTTGCAATGGAGATTCCAAATATTCCAACTAAAATTCCTGGAACAACCAGAGAGGTCCATCCTTTTGCCGTCGCCATTCCACATGCTGTGGTTGGACCCCCAATATTTGCATTTGATGCCAAAAGCAACAGTTTACGGTCTAAACCAAACAGTTTGCCAAGCCCAAGGACTACGCAAAGATGGATGGATACTTGAATAAATGCAAACATAAATATGCTTGGAGCTGTATTGACGACGTTCCATATGCTCCCACTAGCACCCACAACAGCGAAAAATACCTGTTTCAAGATCATAGGCATTAAGAATAAATCCGGGTATTGATCCGAATTCAGGAAATGGTCGGACCATTAGTCCAATTCTCCCTCAAACCGTGCATAATAGAGCATGATATGCAGAAGGTTGCTTTTTATGTACCAACCCAGCAAAAAGTATAACTGAATGTATGGATGCTTTATATGTTTGAAAGATCATGTTTGGTATCACATTTTAATTTAAATTGCTGGACAACTAAGTTAAATTTCGTACAGAGAAATTAATAGAAACATCAATACTGCAATAATATTTCGGTTACCTGCATCAAAACTAAAGCAATGGCATCGCCAGTAGGTGCAAGGTAGTGAAAATATGCAGGAAATGAAGAGGTCAAGATGACAACAACAGCTGTGATTGCAGCAAGATCACCTCCCTCGATACCAAAAGAAGTGACCAGAGAAATGGCAAATTTGCATATGGCAACAGAAGTTGCAAGTGCAGCAGAAATCTGCAGCACATGGAATTTATCCTCAGAACCAGAAACCATAGTTCTAGCAGCATCTGCCAGTAGATAAAGAATTTCATGTCATGATATGCGTGGCCAAACAATTATCCCAACAGCTTAGAAAGACTAAAAGTTTGAATATATTAGGAGAAAGGGAGAACGCTATCTAAGTTTAACGATCTAAATAAATCATTTAGATACTTTGGGGATATTACCTAATTCTACAGAAAGAAAGTTAATATTACCTACTTTTGCCTTTTTCATGGTTTAAGATACTATTTTTTACACAACAAGGGAAAGCAATGAACAATGAGTCCCACTGTCACCTTAATCTAAATACCAACACATTACTTACCGATGGTAGATCCTTTATCCTCCGAAGGTATTTTCGAGGCCAAAGAAAACAACACCATGAAATATAAGGCACAAACAACATTATCTGCAGCTACACCAGCAGCTAAGACTGATGGAGAAACGACAAGTGCCTCTGAGATTGCAACATAATTGATAGCTGCCACAAATAACAGAATGTATAACATGTCATTCGGGCTGAAATAAAAGAAAACAAAAAATATCGGCTTTACTTAGAATCAGTGGAAGTCTTAGGTGTTTATTCGTTAGAAAACAACCCAAAAACACACGACAATCACACATTTTAATTTTGTTTGCTTCTGTAACATGAGATATGTTCAAGAGGATAGAAATGAGAGAAACCGAAAAGATAAATTCTGACTTCCACAGATTATGATGATGGTTCAAGCACAGATTATGATGACTGCTGACTAATGATGATGGTAAATATGCAATTACATGATCAACTTACTTCCACCAATATAACTACCCATGAGAGAAGCTGCTACTTTCCAATTATCAGGACCCAATGACCGCATGGGCACAACAAGAAAAGCCACCAAAGTTCCAACCACGGTAGCAACTGTCCCATCAAAATCATATTCAAGAATGAAACTATAAGAAAGGAACGTAGTTACATAGAGTTAATACCCGATCCTAAGCAGAAGGCTAAGAGCATAGGCCCTGTTGCGTCTACAACTTGGCGCAGGTTAGCTCTGAACAAGAGCAGAGGAATGGTTAATGGAAGCAGATATTTGTATACAAGAGAATAGACAGTGGCTTCATGCGGGATGATCCCCAAATTGCTCCAAGCAAGACCAACCAACGTGCTGACTAATGCACCACTCACCATCCTCCCTATCTTGCTCCTCTCTGACCTTCATTCCCTAACCATTAAACTCAATCAATTACACTAACAATGCTGCTATCTTACAATGGATTGGATTAGGGGAGTTTTCATAAATGTATCACAATTCAAAAAGTTATACAAAAAATATTACTTTTTTAAAATAAAAAATTCATGCGCTTAACAAATGCTGGGATGGGATGATGACACATCATTGATTAGAGGATTGATTGGAGAATGTCGTATTAGGTAATGGGTGGCAAAATGTACTCTAGAAAAGATGTTATGAAAAAAATGAATCTGAAATATCTTTGAGGTTGACGTTGAAAAATTTGTATATAGGTATTTATATATAGATTCGCGGTATAAGCAACGTTTATAGGTTTTTATCTTTGGTTACTTAGGTCAATGTTAGTCAACCATTAATGATGGTCAACCCAATTAAGCCCGACCAACTAAAATGAAATGATCCACTGATCAATATTTAAAAAAGTTAGTACCGTTAATACGATATTTACGTTAGCACTATATCAAATTATATTAGTGGGAATTGGGATAAAGGAGGTTTGAAACCTATCCACACAAAAGTTTACTATTGACAACTTGTCTCAAAAAGTTGTAAACTTATGTCTCAAAAATGTCAGAACAGTAAAGATCAATCCAATTGGCTAAATAATACTCTCTCCCTTTCAAAATTTCGCTTTCTTTTCGTTAATTCTATAAAATTTATTAAACTTTATCTTGATATTATCACTTTTGTCCTTAATAAATTAAATTTTTATTTCTTGATCAATTAAAGTATTTTTTTAATAAAATTTTTTTAGGATATATTAATAATACTCTAAGTCTTAATAACTTATGTAACTTGGAACAGAGGAAGTATGGAACTGGGTAACGCCCCCCTTAATAACTTAAGTAAATTGGAACGGACGGAATATGGAACTGGGTAACGCCCCACCCCGAAACCTCGAGTTACTAGTATTTTCCAGCACGTTTTGTTTTCACGCTCTTAACAATGAAGCCCCAAATGAAAGGCATAAAAACTGAAAAGAAATACCAGATACCAAAGGCAGCAGTGGAGAAGAGAGCAGTCCATACACCCCAATGGTCATCTGGAGATATTAATGGTAAAATCAAACGATAGTTTGCATGCAAATGACCATTTTGTTTGATGGGTTTGTGGATTAAGGGTGACTTCAAAAATGGTGTCCACTTTAAAGATTTATAGGGAAGTAGGAGGTGATGTTGAGTGGTATGAGTGTGGAGAGGAGAAACTTTAACTAACATAATTGGTTGCATTATTATTGCTCCTGAAAATGCCATCTACCAAAGATATTCACCAAGTCAGAGGCTGTTTGTGAGAGAGAGAGAGAGAGTTGTTTCAATCTAATTATTATCGACTATACTTATTCTTTATTTTGTGCTTAAAGAGAGAGAGAGAGAGAGAGAGAGTTGTTTCAATCTAATTGTATCGACTATACTTATTCTTTATTTTGTGCTTTGCTTTTCTTTTTCTAGGTAATTGCAATAACCTTTTCTTTATTTACTCCTGACTAGTACTATATATCTAAGGCTGGACATCTTATGCTCTATTTTCTTATCTATTACATAATTTATTTCCTAGCGATGTGTTGAATTGTGGCCACTCTCCATCTGGTTGTTGCGAATGATGAAAGTCATTGATTTGAAGTTATTCATTCGAATCCATACCCATCATAGATGTGTCGAACTATGCATATTGTTACTATACTTATGCATTGATATCTCATCTGTTCATTTTGTGCGGAACTCCAATAAATGCTAGCTTCATTTTTTGCTCGGGAAATGTTAAATCATTTAGTTTTCGGTTTTGTTGCTTAATTGAAGGATTTGTTTGCTGGTGCAAGAAAAAAAGTTATAAAAAAATTCAATATTTCTTTTTACCTATATTTACTCTAACGACTAACAATTACTCCGTAATACATTTGATAACATATGTTGAAAGAGATGTGTTTGCTCAGCATAATTATCAGCCAGGTTTTGGCGATAGGTAAGGCGAAGTTCAAGTTAAATTAGTTAGGCTAATTAGCATTTCTTACTGAACTTTGTCGTTATTTTTCACTTTGTCCACTTATCTTTATCTTCGAAGTGCTTGAATTATCACTATCTTTTTAGGGATCTTTTTGAACGTTTCGACTAAAAATTCATTTTTTCATTAAAAATTTAAAGTATATGTAGATTTAAAGTATATAAGAAACACATATTCGAAATATTTTACGTAATTACGATAAAATCAATCAACTTTTCGTCTTACGTAGCCTTTATCCGCTGCCAGCACAGACTTTCACTAAACTTTCACTTTACGGCCAACAAATTCTTGCTTTTGTAGCGCATCCACTGCCGCGCTTCACACGAACTTTATCAACACTTAAATTTCTTTTGTCTGGCATCACCTGTCCCTGCGAAACCACTCCCGAACTTTCAAAGTTCAAACAATCCAAGCCGTGTAATTCCTTGATTATTTATGATTTAAAGTATTTAGAACTGCTGAAATCAAGTTGAATGATTATGATATTGAATATGAAAAGAAATTAGGCAAATTAGTCATAACTTAGAATACAAGTGAATGTCTATTACAGTATGCAACTAATGAAAGTTAAAGGGTTATAAAGAAGAAATTTAGATTGGAGAAGTTTGGTGGAATAAGGTGGGGTGTATCAGAAAAATTTGTGGTTAATGAAATCAGAATGTATCGAAAGAAATTTGTGGTTAATTGAAAGTCGAGGGGGGTGTATCAAAGAAGAAATTTGTGGTTGGTAAAGTTCGAGGAAGGGAGGGTAGGGGTGTTAAAGAAATTGTGGTTGAGGTGAAAGTTTGGGGGGAAAGTTCAAGGGGCAAGGGATGGATAGGGTGAAGTGTGTCGAAAGAAGAAAAAGTGGTGGGGAGGGATGGATAGGGTGGAAGGTGTGTCGAAAGAAAAAGTGGTGGGACATTATAATTATGTAAAATAATATTTTGAATGTCTGCACCATCACTTTTATTACTATACTTTAAGTTTTTAATTTGTAAATGAATTTTTTAGTTGAAAAACGGGTTCGAGGCACCTTGGAAAAATAAAAAATCTGAAGTCTTTTGAAAGATAGAAAAGTAGAGCGAAAGTAAGAAAATATTAAATTGGGGGGGATAAAATGCTAATTAGGCAGGTGGTTATTTAAAATCATGTTTTCGTGTATGTATTGTTATACATATAAATAAATGATTGAATTTTTGTTTTTTTATGTATTTCGAATTCATTATGATTATAGTTCATCATAAATTTTTTTTAGCTAAAAATGTATACATTCAATAATAATAGGGCCAATATAAGAACTAAGATCAGGAGTCGATTGCAAACTCTTGAACATCAAATCAATACATTTTGAATAATTGAATCTTTTTACTATGGTTTTCAGTTTTTTGTACTCAAACAAATACGGAATATTGTACATTTTACTCAATGAAATTTAAAATAATAAATAGAAACATATGTGGATTTTTCAAACGGATCCTATACAATTCATTTTAATCTAGATTTTGTTCTTGACAATTTTGGTTATAAATAACTACTTTTTCATCCAAACCTTAACCGTCATATACCAAATAGAATTACATAAAATATTACCACCAAACCTCTACGCTCGAACACCATAAATAAATTTTATTTACATTATAAAAAATTACAAAAAAATGATATTAAAAATATTTAAGAACATATTCAACTTCTACCAATTTTATACGACCTTCAATTCTTCTTAATTTATATATATATATTTTGTCGATAAAATTTGACTATAATTATTATTAACTTGTGGGTATTTTAAGCCCAGTTATATGTCTTGCTTGATGCTTTATGCATGCCAAATTATTTATTATTTTATAATAAAATTATAATGAAAAAAATAAATTTAAAAAAATCACGAAATAAATAAGATGAAAAATTCTGTAAGGAGAAAATAAAAGATAAGGGATTGTGAAACAGAAACTTTATTTTTTAACTGTTATAATGCAGGTATTATGTAGTAGATAATATTTATAGTAGTAGTTTATGAAAAAGTTGTCTTGTTAGGCGGTTACACTATGAAAAAATTATTATGAAAATTAAAATTAAAAAAAATTATTAGGAGGGTAAAATAGGAAATATATTAATTTGATTTCGAGCACATGTAGTCGATAGAAGGCTTAGACATTATATATAGTATTGATAATGTGTATATCATTAGATTTATTTTAAAAAAATAACCTCTTAAGATTATCTTCTTGAATATTTTATCATATGACCAATTCATTTCAAAATCAAAAAACGTCCATTAAAATCAATTAAATACAATATTGAATGTGGTTCCTTATAGTTAGATGTATTTCCTATTTTGAGCTAAAATTATTAAAGACAACCGTTAGCATATAGTAATATAATACCCCTCTTTTATTCATTCAACATTTCTGCTTTCTTTAATTAATTTTATATATTCAATGGAAACTTTAGCATTCTCCCCCCCTCCATTTGCCTCCATTTTCCGACCTGCCACCACCTCCGCCGCCTCTTTCATCCTCTGCCACCGTCGGCCCTCCACCTCCCGCTTATGTTCTCTTAAATGCTCAGCTGTCTCTCCTCATGTGTCTCCAGGTAAACTTGTTAAATGCATTGATGTTTTTTTAATGCTCGACTTTTATAAGTGAGTGTCTGTATCGAACCTTTGACTTATATACTTACAGAAACTGACACTAAAGTAAACCCGTCACCTAGTACTCCAATCATAGTTTTCTAAGATTCTACCCATAAAGAGTGTCTAATTATATTCAGGTTAGAACTTCGACTTATATCCTTACAACTTATATATTATTTTAAATTGGTAAACACTAAAAGTAAACCCGTCAGCTAGTACTCCATACATTGATAGTTTTTAAGGCTCCACTCTTATGGTGAGTGTCTCGAAATATATTGTGAGCTTCGAATATTTATTTTATATCTTTAGAAGTGAGGGTCTAAGCAGCTTCTGATAAGCACTTGTCGCGTGGTATTCGATGATAGTTTCTTTTAAGGCTCGGCTCTTATAAGTGAGTGTCCCACAATTATATTGAGGTTCGAACCTTCGACTTATATCTTAGAAGTAAGTGTCGAACAAGCTCTTGATTAAGCGAGCGTCTTTGTATCCTACAGGCGGGGTCGTGTTCGAGTCTGCTTTGCTAGCGAGGAAAGTGGTTAGAGGAAGTTTTTCTCCATTAGTTTGGAAGGCTGCTTACATGCTTAGTTCTCCTTTCGCTTGAGTTTATGATTTGTATTGTTGAATTGATGAATAATACGTTTGATATCTATTAAAAAAAATTAAAAAATTAAAAAAAAAAAAAGAAGCTGAAGTAAGTGTTTAACCATTAAAGTAGACCGATACTAGTACTCGGTAGTTTTTTTTAAGACTCGACTCTTATAAACGAGTGTCCTACAATTATATTGAGGTTCGAACATTCCATTTATATACTTAGAAGCGAGTGTTTAACCGCTCAGAGTAACCGTCACTAGTACTCCTGATATAAGTTTTTTAAGGCTCAAACTCTTATAAGTGAGTATTTAAAATTGAGGATTCGAACATTCCGTTTATATACTTAGAAGTGAGTGTTTATATTAAAATAAACCCAATCGCTGGGAACTCCAGACATTGATAGTTTTTTTTAAGGCCCGACTCTTATGAGTGAGCGTCTAATTATATTGAGGTTCGAATATACCATTTATATACTTAGAAGTGAGGGTTTAACCACTATAGTAACCCCGTCGCCTAATGCTTTCCAATGATGGTTTTTTAAGGGTCGACTCTTTATAGAGTGGTGTCGCTATTGACGTTCGAATATTCCATTTATGCTTAAGTGAGTTTTAAACTCTGGTAACCGATGCTTTAGTACTCAGGACATTGATAGTTTTTTGAAGGCTCGATTCTTATAAGTGAGTGTCTAATTAATGTGAGGTTCGAACCCTGCGACTAGCTTACAAATGAGTCGTAACCTATACTTGAAACTCTAAATCGCATGTTAAGGTTCTGTTTACTCCTACTAATAATGTTAATTGGTTTTGGAGTGAATAAAATGGATTCTTTAACAATAATAGTTGTTAAAGAATCCATTTCTCAACTTAAAACAGTGCTCTGTAAGAATAGTAAGGCAATGGGATGAGTAAAGCAGTAACTTATAAACCCATCTGCTTATTACCGCTTCATACCTAAAATATCGTTCATTTTTTTAATTTTGATATTTGACTTTTTGGTATTTTCGAACTCGGATATTTTTTAATATGTTGTATAATTGTTTTTGGAAAATATGTAAAAATATACTCCGTAGTATTTTCAACCAGCTTTGCTATTATAGTAATAATCCCAACTACGCCAAATTTTAATTAATTGAGCTTTCGGCACCGGGACACAAATTTATTTATCAATTACTTTTTCTATACATTATTATGAAAAATTACAAAAAAAATAATATTATGAAAAAACTTTAAAAAACAAGTCCAATGATATCAATTTTATATTTTTTTGATTAGTGAATAAAAAATAATTTATTAGTCCAACGCTTGACGGAATCGCACGTCAATTAAGCTTGAAATGGAGGGAGTATGATTTACATTTGTGTCAATTAATACTGCAAAGTTTGTTAATTTGACCATATTGAAAAAATAAATTGTACCATGATTTAGGAATGTAGGTAGTAGTTTTTCGACGAGGGACTTTTCATTAACAGTGTTAAAGGCGCATTGGTGTTATTCATCAGCATTTACTTGGGGTTTTTTGTGATGGTGTTTTTGTTTAATGCAGTGGACCATGAGGAGAAGTTCAGGGAAGCTGCAAAGCACGGGAACCTGATTCCTCTGTACAGGCCGATATTCTCGGACCATTTGACCCCGGTGCTTGCTTACAGGTGTTTGGTGAAGGAAGATGATAGGGATGCTCCTAGCTTTCTTTTCGAGTCCGTTGAGCCTGGTTTTAAATCTTCCAGCGTTGTAAGTTTACTTCATTCTTTGTTTCAATTTATGTTCTTTTCGGTTTTAAATTCTTTTGACCAAGTTACATTAACATGCTTCAATGCCTTTGAAGAGGCTCCGCCTAAGCGAGGTAAAGGGGGTCGGATAGTATAAAGTGAACTCACGGTGACGTACTACCTGCTACTAATATAATAGCTGAATGTTATCTGCCTGTTCTGTTTCTTGATTCACTGTTGATAAATTTCTTAGGGTCGATTCAGTGTGATTGGCGCTCAACCAACAATGGAAATTGTTGCAAAGGAAAACATGGTGACAGTAGTAGACCACCATGAAGGGCGGAGGACAGAGCAGTTTGTGGAAGATCCTATGGCTGTTCCTCGTAAAATTATGGAGCAATGGAAGCCTCAAGGGATTGACGAGCTTCGAAGCATTTTGTGGTAATAAAGTGGATTATTGACATTTTATCTAGATTTATATTATCTTTGCGAACCATTCACTAAATTTTTCACCTTTGTTGTTTGTCATATGGTGTACGGTGTACCAATTATTCGATACTGCTTACTACCACGATGAGACTCAGTAAAAATAGTATCTGAATTCTGAAGCTCCACTTTGACTAACACGATATTAATAATCTGTTGTTGCACTATTGACTGAATGGAGAGAGTGTTCATCTAATTAGTTTATTTGTTTACTGGATAGGTGGCTGGGTTGGATATTTCTCATATGATACTGTGCGGTATGTTGAGAAGAAAAAACTTCCTTTTTCAAAGGCTCCTGTGGATGACCGAAAACTTCCTGACATTCATCTTGGCCTCTACGATGATGTTGTTGTATTTGACCATGTGGAGAAGGTTGCCAAATCCTTTCATGACTTCCTGTCATTTTCAATGCTATGCAAACTGTGTATTATGTACACGTGGATAATGATTCTGTGGGGTCGGTTTACACGTTGCTAATGATTCTTCTTTATGTACTTGTGGATAATTGAAGCAGGGAAAACTGTCTAAAATGTGTTTTTAGCTTGCTATTTTATCTTCATATGAACTTAATAGTTTGTTGCTGTTCTTGCACAGTGATAATCTGTTTATTACTTGATAAGTTTTCTAGCAAACCGTTAGTGGGCCCTTTTGACTTGATACTTACAATTTCAGAAAGCATATCTGATACATTGGGTGCGAATGGATTGTTTTTCATCTGTCGAGGAAGCCTTTAAAGACGGGATGGAGCGTCTCAAATTGTTAGTTTCTAGATTGCATGATATAACACCGTAAGCATTTAACTCCCTGTTCTGAGATCCTGACAACTCTCTCCGTCTCTCTTTTGTTTTTGACTATTTTTTGTTGGATGGTCAATTGCAGTCCCAAACTGCCTTCTGGTTCAATTAAACTCTCCACAAGCCATTTTGGTACTCCATTATCAGAATCAACAATGGGAAGTGAAGACTACCAGAATGCGGTTTTGCAAGCTAAGGAGCACATACTGGCTGGAGACATATTCCAGATTGTTTTGAGTCAGCGATTTGAACGAAGAACTTTTGCTGATCCATTTGAAATTTACAGAGCATTGAGAATTGTGAACCCAAGTCCTTATATGACTTATTTACAGGTTAGTCTACTTTTATATATAAATACTAACATGATTTACTTGTTTCTAACTCATTTGTCGTTCTTAACAATAGGCCAGAGGGTCTATTTTGGTTGCTTCAAGTCCTGAAATTCTTACCCGTGTCAATAAGGTACAGCAATTAGTCTGTTAACAGATGTATGTCTTTGTACTATTTACCTTCTACTTCCATGAGTTCGAGTGAGTTTTCTACTTCTTACGGTACATGCATAATTGAAGTTTTCCTTCTTTTTAAGGAAATGTTAGATACTTAATCTTCCAAGTACTCATTATTAAAGAAGTTCTTATTGACAGAGAAAGATAACTAATCGTCCACTGGCTGGGACTGTTCGGAGGGGCAAGACTCCTCAGGAAGATTATATGTTGGAAAATCAGCTTTTGCACGATGAAAAACAATGTGCGGAACACATTATGCTGGTTGACTTGGGAAGAAATGATGTCGGGAAGGTTGTCCCTGTACTTTGCCAGAATAATGATTCTTCCCTTCGTAGACAGTAAAAGGAAAATAAATCCTGAGCTTACTGCCATAATGCCTATCTTCTTTTTTACAATTATTAAAATACTAACTCTTCTGTTCTGATTTAATATTTACTACTAAGGAACCCTACTACTATGAATTGTCTACAGATGGGTTGGGGAATATATTTTAGCCATGTCGATTAGGTTACTCCAAATCTTATTGAAACTGATATGAAATCGTCTAACCAAATAAAGGCTGTTTGTTATAATCAGGGTAGAATGTCCGTTGGTCTTTAATAAATAATTCATTTAGTATTTGTAGACCACTTAAACCAGCTTTCATATCCTGCTGATTTTTTCCCTCAATATGATGGTGTTTTTTTCTCTCTTTTGAAAAACGTTTTACATCAACATACTCTGCAAGTGATTTCTGCTCCATATTTGCTCTGCATTTATGTCAATGACAGTTGCCTGAAAATTGTGAAAGTGGTGCAGGTCTCAAAACCTGGATCCGTGAAGGTAGAGAAACTTATGAATGTTGAACGATATTCTCATGTCATGCACATTAGCTCCACGGTAAGTTTTCCCTATGATCAGTGAGATATAACTTCTTCTAACTCAAACTAGAAATCCAGATTTAGAAGTTTTGAGCTAAAACTTGGTTCAACAACATGTCCCAGTGCCTCCTCTAAAGAGGCTCCAGCCTAAACGGGGTAAGGGGTTGGAGTATACGCAGCCTTACACCTGTGATAACAGGGAGGATGTTTCCGAATTGACCCAAGATGAAGTGCAAAGACTATCGCCTACTTCACAATAGAAAAGTAGTTTAGATAGTGTAATGACTAATGAGCCATTTTGATTTAAACTTGGTTTAAGAAAATCTAAATTTGATTAAAGTTTGTTGAGGGACACTGAATTTGTGTTTTAATTTGAAAGGATTGATATCACTAATATGTACAGAGTAACCTATGTGTCGCACGAGTTAGTTGTTTCTTCAGCATGAGTTACCTAGTATTATGAGTTATGACAGCTAGGATATGTTTATTGTTATTAGCATAATGATACCTTGATCTTTTGCAGCCATTATCTATAATCGTCCCTTTCAACTTTGCAGGTTACTGGTGAGTTACTCGACGATTTAACCAGTTGGGATGCTCTTCGTGCAGCCTTACCTGTTGGTACTGTTAGTGGTGCTCCTAAGGTATTACTTGTTCCGGGTTCTTTTATGCTGATGCTTTTTAGATAACTTTCATGTTCAGTTATACGAAATTTCTAGTGATGATATGCTGCTCCCAAGAGTGAACATTACTGTAAAAAGATCACCTAATTTAATTGAAGAGTTAAATGCACTGAAAAAAGCACTACTTATTTGTAAATGTATGCGGCTTATTGCATAGGCGAAAGCATTCTGAGACTCGTATATTAACAGTTCTTTTCTTTGCCTTGTCAAACAGGTGAAAGCCATGGAACTCATCGATCAGTTAGAAGTCACAAGGCGAGGTCCTTATAGTGGCGGCTTTGGAGGCATTTCCTTCACTGGTGACATGGATATTGCCTTGGCTTTAAGAACCATGGTCTTCCCAACTAGCATGCGCTATGACACCATGTTCTCGTATAACCAAAAGCATAAGAGGCGAGATTGGATAGCTCATCTCCAGTCAGGGGCAGGTATAGTTGCTGATAGTGATCCTGGAGAAGAGCAACGGGAGTGTGAGAACAAAGCCGCAGCTCTTGCTCGTGCTATCGATCTTGCAGAATCCTCGTTTCTTGAGAACCGAGAATGAGTAACGTTAGAGAGTTCAGATTGCGCTTCTTTTCCCAGTCAGTAAAGGATTTGTTGAGCATTGAGGCATCATTGGTTGCAAACTGTCAATTCTTTGAATTTAGATAAGGATGATTGGGAATAGAAAGTATATTATACAGAAATAGCTTGGTATAACAAATAACAATAGCTGTGCTATATATAGCATGGAAATCTGCATTTGTTTTACACATAAAAAACATTAGTTTCTCTACATTTCACTCAACATGTAAATCAAAATTATTGTTTTCCAACTTTATGTATCTGAATAAATTCTCTAGTATGTAAGCTAGGTCAAGAAAACCAGTACAAACAGAATAATGAACAACGCGAGAAGGAAGCAAATCATCATAATTTGACCCTTGGCACCAGCCTTCTTCATAACCATCGCAACCTTTTTCTGCAAGAATCAACAATTCATAGGACATTACATTCCTGATTCCACAACCATTAAAGAGGAGATACTCTAAAATAACTCAATTGATCGATAGCAAAAATAATGCAGCCACATACAAAAAAATTAAAACACAGGAACCGAAACAGATTAATTATTACCTGAACAAACTCAAGCCGGTTTGAAGTACTCTCCATCTCCATGCCCAAGTCATCAATAATCTTCTCCTGTTATTAACAAAATAATTATTTTAGCATAGAATAATGATGGATAGCCCAAACATATGAGGGTAGATGGGCTATAATGTAGCTATGTACGCATGTGTAATTGCATACAACAATTACCTGTGAACGAAGTTCATCATGAATGGTAAGCCCCACACTACCAATTCTTTCAACACTCGCACTAAGTTCATCTAGTTCTTCATCCTGTTGCCTGCAGTTAGTTTCTTCATTAAAAACAAGAATCGTGAAGATGGAACATACCAGTACTAGACTAAGAAGCATCTGATGCCTTTTATCAATTAATATGCTCATTTGGCACCATGTTTAGATCAACAAACCGCCACAAGTAGATGTAATGACATTGCTATAACTATAAGATCAGGGGAGTACTTAGTTTTTTCTTTTTCCACCAGCTTCCACGAGGGAAAAGGATGGGGGTGACGGGGAGTACAAGAACTGTACCTCATCAGAAGTAATTGTCTGTCTGACTCGGATGATATGTAATCATCATTATCTTGGGTTATGTACTGATTGGATCTGTCATTATGGTGACTATTTGGCATCCTCATTAACTCCTGTCGTACACCGTTTGAGGGTGCTTATTGCTCCATGCTCCTCTCACTCACCACTGCTTTCTTCACATTCCCTACCTATTTAAATGCCAACAATCAGAGGTTTGGTCAGTAAAACAAAGTGCAACAACGAGCCACCCTGAGTCAAACTTACAAAACTCATCCTCAGTCACAGAATAATTTATATGTATGTAACTACAACATTTATGATCATCTCAGGTAATAGCTACCTGGGCTCGAGCAGTGCTAGTCCATCTTTTTCTGTTATCTAGTTCTCCCTCGGTTATACCATACCGAGCAGGGTATCTAGACGCAACCGTAATTGCTTTGTTCAGTTCATCCACCTTTCTATCACAAAATTAGAGTTCAGCAATGATGGAAAAAAGAATTGGGTTTGACATAGCTTAAGAATTAATCATCACTCTCAATGAAGGTAAAAAATGCAAGAATAATACATAGATTTGGTAAACAATAGCTTATATCAACTGCAAAACATACTTGCCACTCAATGCTCTCACAGCTAGCAAGAAGTTCTTTTGTGAGATGATTTTGTTTAGTCCGCTCCCACTGATGGAAGTTCGCAAGCACTTTCTCAATCTAACAATGACCAACCAATCATATGTTAGATAATCATGTTGATATGTAATATATGTATTAAATTTAAGTTTAGGATACAGATTTAAAATGCTCAAACAAAAGCCTTACGGATAAATAAAACGATGCAACAAGAGGGATTCACACAGTAGAATTAGCATTTAGTGATAAAGCATTAGTTCAAAATCAAAAGGACATAACCAGTAGCATATAAGTGTGTTCAATATAATTCAACTACTCAGTCAAATTCTGCATTTAACCATCTTAATATAGTCACCCATAAATGAATTAATCTAGCAAACTAATGTTTCATTTATCTTTTCAGCAGAAGCTAAGTACGAAGAGAAATAAAAAACGGCAATGCTCATACGCAACAAAACACTAGATAAATGGAAAGCTAAACCGCCTAAACGTCTATTCCTTTTCTAAAAAATATAGAGGACAACATCGAGTTTAAATACAAATTTGATTGAATATTTCAATTTAAAACCTAAAGCTCCAAACAAAACAAAATCTCGAGGAAACAAAACATGACATAACTTAAATGCCTATGCTCCAAATGGTACTAGCTTTATCGAACAAGGGGTTGTATGGTGTATTCTATTAGCTCAATTTGTATACAAAGTTGCAGATTCCAAATATCCCAATAGATTTACATCAAATATACAAACCAATTAACTACAAATATCTCAAAAAATAAATAATCAAACTCACAGATTCTTGAATCTCCTCCTTAACAATGTAGAAAGGATCCTTAGCTGAAGACATCCTATTCAAGCTTCACCTAGACATAACCATATTCCTTAAATCATCAGAAAATAATCCCAAAATCCATATCAAAATAAAAATACTAACTAATAAAAATCAAGAATTTTGCAATTATAAGAAAAGGGTATTCAGATAAACTGAAAAGATTGAAACTTTATGAATCACTAAATCAAATAGGTTTATTTACAGCATCAAAATGACTGATTATATAATTGTAGAAGTTTAAGTAAATTACAGAATTCGAAAAAATAACTGAGCTATGGCTATAAATAAATAAAATATGTTAGAATTAAAAATTCACTAACCGATAAGGGAATTAGTCTATTCAGGATTCAAGAACTGTACAACATAACTGGGATTTCTCAGATCTTCTTGGGGGAGTGTTAATGGGCTGATGAAATTGGGCCCCAATTTTTTTTAGGTATAGTATTACAAATTACGAATAATGTTAACAAATATAGAAATTTAGATGATACATACTTGAATAGTGTTGGGTTTGGGTGTGAGGAAATGATTATTTTCTTTTTCACTGTTGCGAGTGTAGTAGTTAGGAAGTTTAAATTTAAAGAAGCGAAATTGTTATTTATTACAAAAAATTCTTATTACGGTGTGTGTATAGTGTTCTTAGAATAATTATTACAAAAAAAAGGTAGAATATTTATACAACAGTAGAGCACTTGAATTAGAAAGCTTCGCTGTGGAAAGGCTTGGGTTGATTAATCGTTAGCAACAACAAATTTTCTTAAGTCTAAAGATGATGATTATAGGCAAGAAATAAGCGATTGCGAATAAATGTTATTGATATGATCACGAGTCTGATCTACATTTGTTTTTTTGATTACTGGCAGCTACAGTCGAGGAACTTGGCAGAACGTTAGCAGACTTGATTGTTGAATACTTATGCTTGAAACGTTTGGATGTTGCGCGCCAATTAAGTCTTGAATAAGGAAACGATCTTGAGGCTTGAATGTTTGAAGACTTGAATGTTGGAGATTACTTAAATTGAATTAGCTGATATTCAACGTTGAATCTTGAAGATTAGAAGATTAAATCTTGAATATTCACGTGTTCAAATACGCTTGAATTGATGTTCAAATGCAACTTGAATCACCCGAGATAGTTATCGATTTGTAGAGTTTTTATCTTATTTTATTTTGCACTGCTTTTCTGAAATGAAAGTTCCATTCACAAAATGAATTTGAATCTTTATATTTATAAGCGTATTAACTAAATTTCAACATATAATTTATTAAATTAAAACTTAATTAATTAATTTAATTGGAACATTTATTGAATAAATTTAAGTTATCAATAGTAATATAGTACCATATTTCTTTTATCATTACAAGGTTGTGTAAAAATTAAAAAATATTCAAAGCGTTAAAGAATTTATATTTACAGGTTATATAGTTAGCGAAAAGGATAAATCTACTTATAAATACCGATACCTCTTATTCTTTTAAGCCCAGGTATCTATAATGATATTCTTCATGTACAAAATTCTAAAGCAAGAGAGATGAAAAACCAAAATATGTTAAAGAAAAAACTTAAAAGCCGCACATATTACTATCTTCAATTTAATTTAATTGACATTTTAATATTTTCGTGTCAAGGCAACTAGAGTTGGAATACTTCCACCACAGACAATGCTGCAATACAACAGACGAAACCACAACCCACTTACTAATCCAACAATCATTTCCAATACTTCTACCACCAAGAGCTATGAATGGACTCTTGGCTTTTAACTCAAGAAGAACAAGGATGTGGTCTTCCCATACATTTCTCTTTTTTATCTATGAGATCTTCGACCTCTATCTTCATCTGTCCTCCGATGGCGAGGAGAAGAATCTCTACCATAATCTGACCTTTTGACACCTCCCCGCAAATCTCGTTCTTCTCTTTGATTTGAATCAGATTCATATCTTGTGGTTCTCTTTTCATCTCTCTTATTATCATGATCTTCTCTAGGCTCATCATCATTCATCTTTCGACGGCGTGGAGACGGATCCCTCTCATATGCCCGCTTTCTATGTCCTTCCCTACTTTCTTGCTCTTCTCTACGTAGGGATTCGGAATCAGATCTTTTCAATCTCTTTCCCTCTCGTTTATCACGGTCTTCTCCTGAAACATGTTCATCATCGGGCCACCTTGACTTTCTATTGGCATGTGGTCTGTCGAGCTCTTCTTCATAACTTCTTCCTTTACCATTCTCTCCTCGTTTCTCGATATCTCTGCTGCCTTGATCTCTTGATTTCCGTTCAGTGCCTTCTTGACGCCTATCTCTTGCCAGACCATCGTCTTTTCTTCTGGGCTCTATCAAATCCTTATTACTTGATCCATCATCTTTCATATTGCGACTCGATTGCCTAGAAGGTCCAGCTTTTCGTGGATCATCAAACTTATCATTAGCCCATTTAGACTGTCTATCTTCCTCGGCACCCCAACCTGTGTTTGCTGCTCTCTGTATAACATAAAGAATAAAACAAGCATAAGAAACAAAGGGAATGGTGGGATAAATGATTGAACCACAGTGACCACATCACATCAGAAAATCAACATGAGAATAATAGTGCGATGAACATGCAAGTAGACGTGATGACATGAATATAAAAATTCACATCGCAAGTAACTGATGATGGGGTCTATGTCAAATCTTCATAGAATGTGCTTACTGGTTGCATCTGAAGTTCTGAACTGATGACTCAAGTAGACTTAATGATATTTATATGCATAAAAGGTTCTCATAAAAAGAAGATAAGCTTAGAGCAGTTTTGCATTATCTCAAAAGCAGACCAAGCATGAAGTTATGCTACATTTTGTTCTAAAAATGTAAACCTGCTATACTGCAGGGCCCTAATATGATCTACGACATACAAATAAGCATAAGCTTATCGTAACTCATTCAAAGAGAAATTACTAATCACACCTTTTCATCATGAGAGAACTTGCATGAATCACCACGGTTGCATTGACCCTTCTGGAAAGCACGACAGACCCCACGCTCCTCCCTCTTCTGCCTTGTTGTCTCCGGGTCCTCTTCCTCTAACTTCTTGTACTTGCTACAGTGATCAACCCTTATAGTTCGGCCTAAAACCTGTGCCCCATTCAAATTATCTGCAACACCAAACAAAGCTAAATGAGACACATATCCTCGTAAAAATTGAGCAAGGTAGACTGACTAACTACACATTACCCAACTCAGCATAACACACACGAAACAGAATCACAAAACACGGGTATAGACACATACAGAGAAAGAGAGAAAAGAAACTGACCAACAGCTAGGTTAGTGCTCCTTTGATCCTCATAAGCAACAAAGGCAAATCCTTTCGATTTCCCGGTACCTTTATCTTTAACAAGATTGACATCCACAATCTCCCCATACCTATAAACACATTAAATTACAACACACTTACATTTCAAACCAAGAAAATGAAATTAAGCTAATATAATATTCAGGAATTTAAGCTAATACAAATCAATAAACAGTTTCATAACCACAAAGAGATTCCATCCAATCCAAAATGATTGACATTTTCGCATATC
Source organism: Lithospermum erythrorhizon (assembly GCA_019722365.1). Classification (NCBI taxonomy): domain Eukaryota; kingdom Viridiplantae; phylum Streptophyta; class Magnoliopsida; order Boraginales; family Boraginaceae; genus Lithospermum; species Lithospermum erythrorhizon. The sequence continues at coordinate 905,659 of JADFUC010001398.1, forward strand.
GAGGTGGAGCTTTGACATCAATTATTCTAAAACTAAATTCAAAAATCATAGAAAAATTAATATTATGATACTATTTTTAAAAGAAGAATCTAATTATATAAACTTTACATTTATTAGAATAACGAATAATTAGTAATTGATAGTTAAAGCTCCATCTTGATATACGACAACGTCAATTATTTTGGATTGGAGAGAGTAATAAACTGCGTTAAAAATGCCACCAAGATTCCAAATTCAGTAAGTCAACCATCAAAAAGTCAAATTGAAAACTGGATAATCTTTTTGATACACATTTACTATAAAATATAAATCAACATAAAATTGAGTATAATTAAATTATCATACTGAGCAAATATAGCAAGTAGGTCTCCTTGAGGAAGCTCAGAAGGGACCCCTCCAACTTACACTAAGTTCGATTTCAATCAAAATTAACAAAATTAATAGTAAAATACGCTTAAAATCGATACATTTTCCACGTTATATCATACCACATACGAAAATCAATCGCGTTCAAAATTCAAAAAGTCAATCATCCAAAATTCAATATTCAAAAAAGTCAAAATTGAAAATTGGACAATCTTTTTGACAGGCAGCTACTATAAATCAAATTAAAATTTAGCATAATTACATGTTCATACTGAGCAAATATAGCAAGTAGGTCGCCTTCAGCGAGTTCATAAAGGATCCCTCCAACGAACACGTAACTTCGATTTCAATCAAAATTCACAAGTTAATTGTAAAATACTCTTAAGAATACTATCTTTTGATATATTACCCACATTATCTTCTATAAAAAGAACAATTCAAGTTCAAAATTCAAAAAGTCAAAATTGAAAACTGGACAATTATTTTGGGACAAACAACATAAATTGAGTATAAGCCATTAAATTATGATCATACCGAGCAAAAAATTGCGAGTAAATCGCCTTCAGTGAGTTCAAAAGGGATCCCTCCAACTTACACTAACTTCGATTTCAATCAAAATTAACAAATTAATACGGAGTAAAAATACTACTTTTCGATACATGTTCCACATTATATCATACCACATACAAAAATCAATCAATTTCAAAATCCAAAAAAGTCAACATCAATAATTCAAAATGCAAAAAAGTCAACAACCAAAAAGTGAAAATTAAAAACTGGACAATGATTTTGGGACAAACAACATAAAATATGGTATAATTAAATTATGATCATACTGAGCAAAAATTGCGAGTAAATCGCCTTCAGTAAGTTGAAAAGGAATGCCTCCAACGAACACGTAAGCAGAATCGTTATACTTAGCGTGCCACGATGCTTGTTCCGATATGCCCAATGCAGCTTCTTGTTGATTTATTTTTTGTATGCGTTTTACTAGGGTTAATGGATTCATTGATTGATTATTATTTCTAGGGTTAGGGTTTGGCCACAAGTTCAGAAGGGAAGGTGATTGTTCTGGCGGTAAAACGATGGCGTTTTAGCACGTTGAAGATAGAGCAGTTAGTGAGCAAGTCTCGATGGGTATTCTGAAAGCAAGTTAGGTTGGATTGGGTGTTAGATCTGCCGGCGGGGTAATATAGCGGAGTCAGTTAATATCCTACTTGTTAAGATAACAATCATAATCTTATGCCAATCGAATCCCGGTGTTTGTAAGAATGAAGCGTGAGTTGGTGTTCGCTCACGTTTTAGGTATTCATTCTCTAGTAACATATATTGTTAAATTAATAATATAACATTACATTTTAATGTATTTTCTATTGAGATTGAATTCATATTTTATTCTTCTTATCAAGTATTTATGGAGTATTAATTTAATTGGTTTGATAAATTAGATTTTCCTTAGAATCCACCGAGATAGAATTCATGATTTAGAAATTACTTGACCCGATAGCAGTCGGGGCTCGGTTAAAATTAAGGAACCATTAGCTCGGCCTGACTCGAATAGTCACTAAATAGAAAAAAAAGTTATCGAGCCGGACTCCTACCAGCTTGACTACGTTAAGCGGCTCAGAAAGAAGATGGGTATTTCACAGCCGCTGCGAATAGAGGCATTATGGGTGGATTCGAAAGAATTGCCCATAGTCTTCTGAGCTTAATTCATTTCTTTGATTCTTTATCCATCATGTCGAAGAAACACAAGGTGTTTGTTAAATCGAAAGCGAAATATGAAAGCGAATGGCTGAAGCAATTACTAAATGCGAATTATGACCGAATCATATATTGAAAATATTTAGGTGTTTGATAACGGTTGAAACACAAATTGAGTTATTTTGACAACTGCTCTACGCTTGGTTCGTTTACTTATATGAATCATATATTAAACAAATAATACTATAATAGATAACTAAATAATAAATCTTATTAGATTGATTATAAATATAATTTGATTAAATAAATATTAAAATATAAATAAATTATAAATATCATAAATAAATATTTAAATTGTATAAGTAAAAAAACATATAAAAATTCAATAAATTGATCGAGCATACATACTTGAAAAAATTAGATAATAATACAAATTCTTCAATTATTAAGAAAATAATCAGCACATGCTTCATTTGAATCTATAATCACAGAGAACGTCCATAACACGTTAAAAAAGCAAGCATGTGTCAGCGTCTTGACGATCAGCTTAGTAGTGAGTGGGCTGAATCGTACTCCCTGTCTGTGGGATAAGCAAAGCGAGGTAAAATTTATTCTGATAGTCGTAATCACGCAGAGATCTGTAGGCGATTAAAATCAGTATAAACTTATTTATCTAATTTACTTAAGTGAAGTCACCCTAATATAACCCTGACATATAAGACCTTAACCGTCGAACTCGATAAAGCCATACCGATTACCTGATATTGTAATATGACAAATAGCCTGCAAAAAAACATGTTGGAAAAATGGCCCATTTCACGGATTCTAGTTAACGGGGATATAATCAAGTATGCTGTCTGATCTGTCACATTGGAATAAAAAATACAAAGAATTAAATTGAAAATCTGAAAATTAACAAAAACGATGACAAAATGACTCTTCCTTATTAACAATATAATACATTGAATAAAATACAAAATTAAATTGAAAAATACTTAGCTGATAAAGTATTATAAATTGAATAGAGAAATGGATCTGAGTATTAACATGTAATAAATTGGAAGAAGAATGTGTAAGGTGAAGAAATGAGAAGAGGTTGTTTTCTTTTAGGGTTAGAATTGGGTAAGAGGAGAATTGTGAGATTATTTGATTAAGAGGTAAAAAATAAGCTAGAAATTTTAACTTAATTTTTTGTTAAGGATTTTGATAAGTACTTAATTTATTAAACACTTAAAATAATTCATTAACAAACAAAGCTTATAATTAAGTGTTGAATTAATTAAGTTTAAATGCTTAATAGGTTTAACAAATATACCCTTAGAGTTAATTTTAACATTACAAATGTAGATCTTGATGATATATGCTCTACTGCTAAAATACCCAACAAGCCCAGCTCTGTATTCTTTCTGAAAGCAAAACCGTACCTAAGAAAGTAATTTGAGGAGATTGTTCTTAAAAAAATATTCAAAAAAATCCAACGAGTTTTCAAGATCGGTGGTTTCAATGAGCTCGTCATCAAAACGATAAATGCCCAGAACACCAAAGTCTACAAAGAGAGTTGTTTCTTGCTTATTTATTCCTTTGACAACAAGAAACCCAAAACTATCATCAAGTTTATTGTTGGCGCCTTCATCATTCATCAACATTGCCCTTGAAGTTACTTATAGAGCATATTGGAGTCAAGCTCTAAAAAAATCTTCTTGAGGGGATGGATCTCAAAGTCGGCAAAAATTGCATACAAAATACACAATGTCAATTTCAAAGTCGAGGCGGTTCCTAAGGAAGGGAGACGGTTGTGGTATCGAGAGCGGTTGCCAAGGAGGAGGTGAAGGAAAAGGAGGTAAAGGATTCTTGGGTGGTGGTGGAGCCGTGGCGTCACAGCTTGAGTAATGGTCTGACCCCGTCTTACAATATTTCTGAGAAACACAGTGAGTTTATTTCAATTAAATTATTGAATTCGCCTTCGGTAATAAAATGTGTTGTTAATGCAAATAAATCCATGGCCTTGTCTCAGCCCGGACGTCAGATTGTAGCTGCGGTGCGGCTAGCGCGTCAGCGTGAGATTCGATACTGGCGGCGTAGTAATTGTTGTTGAATCCGAGAATTCGTGCCTCGTATTCGCGGGGTTACTGGCTATCTTTGGGCGTGTATGGGAGTGGCTACGGACACAATGCAGTATCGGATAAACTCAGCGTTGGTGATGGGTAGCCGTCTTGGCGGGCGTATCGTTGGAGTGTATCGGCGTATTGTTAAATACAAATACTCGAAGTCTAATATTAAAGAACCTAGGCTAGTCAAGTTTGAGCGTACAAAATCCAAAAAATGTATGAGCATCGACTCTCGGATTCTATACCCTTATACTGCCAAAGATAAACAACGAGTTGAAGTTGGGGATAACTATGATAGAAGGATCAAATACAATAGAACTTTCCTCCTCTCTTTTATGAAAAAAAGAATTTAATAAAGGTGAGAAAAGAAAAAAAGATAGTTCTTTGAAGGTGCAGGTAGATATACAGCAGACAATTAAAAGTTTAGAGCATACAAATTTACGTTTCTCACAACGAATAGGGATTGGTGTTGATTTGGTAAGCTTAGTAACTACCTTGAGCACCTTTGAATACTGAATCACCCAATCGGCTTTGGCAAGAAATGCAAGCACGTGGAGGTATATCCAATCCAAAACAAAAGGAGGAAACTCAATGATCTCGATGAGATTCATGATCCATCAACTAATATGCTTAACGGAGGACCAAATATTGATAATCATAGGATGAAGCATCCGACATGCTATGGATTTTCACGGACCAAACTACACTTTCATCCATTTGTAACACTTAACAAGAAATGGAGGAGACTATGGGCTATTCATCCCTTCGATTTCAAGGGTCAAGGTAATACCAGTCGTCTTGAAAACGCTAATCATATATGTTCTTATCTTTCTATACCGTATTAATTAAATGCCCCATAATTCTGGCACGGTGTCTCGAGTTTATTTAATTTAAAAATTCGAACTTTGATGGATCTTTTCCTTTCATAAAACCAACAATTTATATATACTACAAACAATAATTTATAAACAAGTAAACAATTGTTTGATAGCTAAAGTAATAATGAGTAATCAAGATAGTTACTTGACTCAATAAACTAATATATATCTGAAAAGAAATTTGGTCATGGCAAATACCATTACGTGAGACCAAATTCTGAGAATTGAGTTGAAAGTATTAATAACAACATCTTTTAAATTTTAAAAACACTCGATATTAGTTGGAAGCCAGACAATATCATAATTTCTTGACTAAATTCGTTCACTTTCGTCATTTGAATAAGCCTTTTCAAATATTTCGAATAAGCATAGAGGAATTTTTGTACTTGAACTCCATAACATAAAAGGCAAAACAGACATTTAAATATATTGGCTTTATGTTTAATTTTTAAATAAACAAGCAACTTCTTTGGGCGTTAATCGATTTAATTAATTAAAAATAAATAAAGCAATGTGTTAATTTAAATTAACTTTTTACTGACACACACACACTCCCCCTATTAAAGACAATCGATACCTGACTATTGGATCCATGAAAAAAGAATCAACTGTTAATGTCCCAAAATTTTCCCATTTCATCAACCTCACTATTAATAATTAAGATTATGAAGCAAAGAAAGAACTGTTTTCCTCTTCTTAATTTTTAAAATGAAACAAATATAAAAACAACACTCCTACACAACTTGAACAAAGAAAATGAAATCCACAAGCCTCAATCTCTATCATCATCGAAATGCCCAATGTAATGCCAATTTCCAATTCTGCTTCGTTTTCCTAAATTACTCATAGTACCATCTTCAATCTAACTTCATCCATCACTTGGTCAGCCACCTTGTGTTTTGGATGGGGTGAGGGTAGGGTGTAAGGTTAGAGATGATATTTTATTTAATTTTTAATTAATTAAAATTGATTAATGTATTAAATATTCCTTAGATTAAGTGTTTGTTATTTAAAAATGACCTTGTAATATATTTAAAATGTTGTTTGTCCTTATATTTCATGTTATAGTGGGTTAGAATACAAAACTTTACAAAAGTTTAGGTCTTAAAATTCGCCATGAATCTTAGAGTTGAAATATTTAGGTGCTTATTTGAAATGATGAAATTAGTTCAAGTGTCAAAATGAAATTTAGCCTAATTTCTTGGATTTCCTTATTTTAATGCATCAATTCAACCATCGCTGCTCTTGACCTTGTAGTAGTTCTATCTGTGATGGTGAGAATAATCAATGGAGTAATGATATAATCGTATGGATATTATATTTATTAAATGAGACTTTAAATGTAGCTTTATTCATATTTTACGTACAAAATTGATTTGGTAACAGTTACCCGCTTGATATTCGGCCTATGCTTAACTGGCATCCAGTCCAGACTAAACAGCTCGATACCCGCTTGATTTCGTTACACCAATAATAATAATTATAGTATAATTCATACCTCAAAATCAATTCAGTCAGCGCGTATGAGCAAATATAGAGTACGTAAGAAAATTCAAGATTCCCAGATATTTTCATATACATTCGACATGTAAAACTAAAACAAGTAGTAAAAAAGATTGTATTAATGGTCCAATCCAAACTGTCACAATTGTTTTTATGTAAAAAATAAAATATTAAATACTCCCCTGTTTAAAAAAATTTGTTTGAAAATAATTATCATTTATCATAATAAATACAAGTAGGTAGTATCATTTTTATATTTTCAATATAATTTTTTTGAATTATCGTTTTTATTAAAGTAACAATCAGCCGATGATATTCTTTTAGCTTTGATTGATTGTTATTCTACGTTTTCGATGCGTTTTTTGACTATTTATTTCTTCCTTAGAATATGTATAAATATTTAAAAGCGATAAGCTAAAAAATAAAGCGAGGCAGTATAATAAAAACCAAAATGAAAAAATAGAGCAGACCATTGTAAGAAAAGCTGACAATCTGACAATCACATGATGACTTTAGACATGCTAGATTTTCCAGACAAGAATGCAATGTGATGATTTATTTATGTACCCCCAATAAAACCAAATTTTAATGGGACCCAATCTTAGGTGGATGATAAATTTCAGTTTGGTACTCAATAATCTTGAAATATAAGACATCTTTATTAATCATTGTCCACTTTCGGTTCCCTACATTTTTGGACTGTTACTTTCACTATTCCTTTCATCAAATCTGTTTTAATGAATAAAAACAGAATATTCTTGGTTTAATTTATCCTTAACTAAGACCATCTTTTTGTTTGCTTGTGTTAGTTCAAGGGTTGAAGTAGTTTTTCAAGATTTTTGGTAACTCATTTTGAGTTTATTGGTTTTTTTTTTGGTTTGTTATGATGAATTGACTATAATTTTTGTATTGTTTTTTGCTAGAGTTCAAAGTTTGATTTCACAAATTGTTTGTCATTTAATGTGATGATGCAGAATGATCTTCAATGGCTCAATTTGGTGTAGATATTGATGTTGCATTTCAGGGGGCAGGAGCTAAGCCGTATCCTTATTTTGTTGTCTAGCAGTATATTGTTTGTCTAATTGTCAAGACTCAAAATAGCTTCTTTGGATTGATTATTGATGTGTCTGTTGGATTTATTACATTGTTCTTGAATTTTGATACTTACAAAGTTGTGTGTTCATAAAGGTGTGCTTGATGATGAACTGCATTGGTTTGATAATGCAATTTATTACTGTATATGTTATGATAATATTTAAGATTTTGTTGATCTTGTAAGTGATGTGAAGAATTGACTCCTGTTGCTCCTTAACACTGTGTTCGATTTAGTGGTCTTGAAATCTGGTGTGTAGATAATGGCCGGCTGGTTCTAGTCCCGAGATCCTCATGTGGAAAGTTCTATTCTGGAAATGCTTATCTAATTCTATATGTGAGTTGAGAAACAACGTACAATGCTGGTGAAGGGTGATGTTTAATGTTTATATCTGTCATTTCTTAATCTCCTCGCTTTTGTTTGTGACAGACTAGTCTGTTAAAAGATGGAACTCCTCAACATGACATTCACTATTGGCTTGGAAGCAACGGGAATGAGGTATTTGGTTCTCGTCTTGTATAAATCTTAGTATTTAACTATATTTCAGTTTGACGTTGTAACTACTTAAATATGAGATAGAAAATTGATATCTATGATCTACATCGATCCATGACTCAGCTCTACGCCCCCACCTTACAGATTTTCAATTTACTTTGTGCTCAAATGTTGCATTCTGTCAACAGGGTGACCTAGCCCAGTATATTGGGACACGATGATCCTCTGAGGTCGTGACAGATGCAAACTATTATTGCAAATGATTACGTTGTATTATTTTACATACAATCTGTTGAGAGCGAGAAAATCTTAAAATACTTTGTTCACCTCGTGACACGTTAGTAAGATAATAAAATGATTATACGAATCAGTGTCTTCCATACTTGGACTAGAACCAAGATGATTACTGAAAATTTGAAGTGTCATGTTTATTTATTCTATTTGCAGTTGGATTCAAGACTAGCATCAGATAAAGCTCTTGAATTGGATGCCGCCTTGGGTTCTCATGCAGTGCAGTACCAAGAAGTTCAAGGTCAAGAAACAGAAAAGTTCTTATCATATTTCAAACCCTGCATTATCCCAGTTGAGGGGTTTTTCTCGGCAAGGACACAAAATGGTGGAAGCAGGAAATATGAACCAACCTTGTTCACTTGCAAGGGGCACCATGTTGCTCATGTTAAAGAAGTAAGATATGTTCGGACTTATTGGAGAACTGCAAGTTTAAATATACTCAATTTTTTATCTACTCTATATCGTGGACTCGGGATTGCCTTTCAACCTACACAATGTTGTGGCAGCTTTTTTATTTCTTACAAACATGTTCAGCTAATGGAATCCAGTTTATGAGCTGGATTTGAGATGCTATTGATATATTTTGTTCTTCAATGCACGATTCTCACTTTCTTGTATCTAGGGAATGCAACATGGCTGTGCTTTAATCTTCTAGTTATATGTTTCAAGACCTTTTTTAGAATTCCACTGGGATTTAATGTATCTTATGCTGACCAGGTGATTTTTGCTCGATCATCCCTGAACCACAATGATGTTTTTATACTTGACACGGAAAATAAACTTTTTCTTTTTTGCGGGTGCAACTCCAGCATTCAAGAAAGGGCTAAAGCTTTAGAAGTTGTTCAGTTTCTCAAGGAGAGTAAACACAATGGAAGTTGTGATATTGCAACTATAGGTTAAACTCTAAATTGCTTGTATTCTGCCTGATATGGTGGAGTTTGTTTTCAAATTATCATTGAGTATTAATTTGATGTAGATGACGGAAAGTTTGTTGGAGATTCTGATGTTGGTGAATTCTGGAGCTTCTTTGGAGGTTATGCTCCAATTCCTAAAGATGTCCCTGCGTCTCTTCAAGAACACGGCAATTGTTCAACAGTAAAACTGTTCTGGTAATCTGCTAAAACATTGCTACTTTCTAGATTGCCCGTCTTTCATACTCCTGTTTCATTCTGAAATTTGATATCTATATGAGAAGGTGTAGACCTTGGAACTAAAATTTTGATTCTAGAAACAACTGAGAAAGAATCCTCCTCGCTTTTACTACTTGACGGTGTCTGAACATTTTACTAAAGTGAAACGTTCCTTTTACTTGGAACTTATTTGTTTGAGCTTTCTATTGATTCTCTCTGATGTACAGGATAACAACTCAGGGAAAGTTATGTCAAACTGGTTCTGATATTGTGAGTAAGGAGGTGCTTCATTCTAGCAAATGCTACTTGGTAGACTGTGACACTCAGCTTTTTGTTTGGATGGGAAGAAATACCTCAGTTACAGAACGGAAGACATCATTGACAACTGTAGAAGTAAGAGTTATTTCTTCCTTGCCTATTGCCGTTGTTTTTTTTTTTTTTCTTCCTTTTTTTGCCTGAAGTACTCTTTCTTTTATTCTTTTGGCATGGGGAGTATGCAGTTATTATGACATTATTTTAGGAGTTTCAGCTGAGATGTTTTTAACAAAAATCACAGAAATTTATGAAACTTATTAAGGATGATGAGTTAGTAGGTTCAGAAAACTTCTCATCCTAATCACAGTCCAATATTACAGAATTTCCTCAGGTCCCAGGAAAAATCAGCTGTTACCCCATTAACATTCTTGACTGAAGGATTGGAAACTGCTTTGTTCAAGTCATACTTTGTTGATTGGCCCCAGAAAATAGAGACCAAGCTTTATAGCGAGGGTCGAGAGAAAGTTGCAGGTTTGTCATGACCATTTACCAAAGGGAAATATGGATACTTAGATGTAGAAACAAATCAAAATACTGATATATGAGTTTTTCCAGCTATATTCAAGCATCAGGGTTTTCATGTGGAAGAGCTCCCTGATGAAAATGATGATGCCCCCATGTCCATGGATTTCTCTGGTCAGCTTAAGGTATCACAGTTCATCAATCTTATTTACTCCCAGCTTGTGCTAGTCTATTGTTCTCTGAAGGCTAGCTTGTAAAACAGGTGTGGCTAGTAGGCGGGGATGATACAACACTTGTGACTGATGCAGTGATAAAGCTATACACAGGGGACTGCTATATTCTGCAATATATTTACCGTGACAATGGAAGGGAAGAAAGCATATTTTATGCTTGGCTTGGTAAACAAAGTGCCATTGTGAGTATAGCAATTACATATCTATTAGTGAATACTTTTAGCTTTTTAGAGAAACTGCTGCTACATCATTCAAAAATATGATTACTTTGAGGCAAAATTCAGGAAGAAACATGATTCAGTTTATTGAGGTCAATGCTCTTTTTGAAAACTAACTTTTTAAGACTTCGTTACTTTTGCAAGCCATATCAATTTGTTTAGAGATTGATCTTTTTGTAAAAGAATTGAACATTCGTTGGTCTTTATAAGCGGAATGTGTGCTTGATGCTAGTTGCTAATAGATCAGAAAGTCCATTTCCAGATCCAACCTCTCTGCCCTGAAGCATCCTGTTCACCTGATTTATGCTTCTAATGTCTATTAGTACCGATTATTTTCTGTTTGAGTGAGCTACTTGCACCTCTTACCTATACCTCCTTGCATGAAGTTTTGACTTTCATTTATGAACGTAAAGGTGTCATTTCTGTATTATCTTGTTGACCACTTCAATTTCTTCTTTAAATACTTAAAGGTGTTTTGAATTATTGCAGGAAGATAAGGCTTTTGCAGTCTCCCGCATGTTTCATATGGTAAATTCAGCCAAGGGAGATCCTGTAGTTGTGAGTGTCCTAATCTTCATTCTGATTCTTCATAACAGTAATCTAAATGTCATGGAATATTGACTATGTATCTTTTTAGGCAAAGTTTGCCGAGGGTCAGGAATCACTGGAGTTTTCTTTTATCTTGAAAACATCGATAATTTTCAAGGTCAGCCAACATTATGACTGAAGTAAATAAACTTTGGTGCAAATAGTATTATTAATGGTTAATCTTGATGTATCGACCTGATTATCCATTCAGGGAGGGATAGGTAAGAGGTACAAAGAGTTCATTGCAAATAAAGGTGTAGCTGATGAAACTTTTGATGATTCAAAAACGGCACTTTTCAGAGTCCAAGGAACAAGTCCGTATAATATTCAAGCTATCCAAGTGGATCAAGTAAGTTCCTGTCTACAATTATATAGTCCTTAAAATCCCCCTTTTTTGCCACCTTAGCTGGAAAAGAGTTGGCTGGGATTCTTTATTTAAGGTAGTTTAATGTTTCTGCAGGTTTCAAACTCTTTGAATTCGTCCTATTGTTATATTTTGAAGACCCAGAAATCCACATTCACTTGGCTAGGCAGATTGTCTTCTGCAAGAGATCATGATCTTCTTCACAGGATGCTTGATATGATAAATGTGTGTTCAACTTCAATTGGAGTTGTACTTTCTTATCACTATGTGATCATGTGTTAACTGAACTCTTAATTCAACATGCAGCCATCATGGCAACCCACATTGGTGAGGGAAGGTAACGAACCTGATGAATTCTTCTCAGCCTTAGGTGGAAAGGCGGAATATCCCACTGAAAAATATTTCGTAGGATACAGAGAAGATCCGCATTTATTCATATGCAAGTCTTTTGAAGGTGCGTATAGAGCTATTGTCTTTTCAATTATATGTACTCGAAACATGATGTGTTTTCTTCTAGTTTGAGATGTTCAGATCTTGTTCTCTATAAAATCATATCTAACTGTGAACCATGGGTATTCTTGCAACATGGCGATGATGTGCAACATAGGTGACCTCAAGGTATGTTTGAGTTTCTTTTACTAGAAGTCATAGCTCTGATTGCTGACATACAGGAATTCCCCCTTTTCACAACATGTTCTAGCGGGTTTGGGCGTTTGGCATGATGATTTGATAATATAGTATTTAAGTATGATCCCTTTTTTTTAAATGATCATCTAAAATGGGAGTTATAGTTCTGGAAGTGGTAAACTAACCTTTGGAGTTTCTAATAACCTTGTATTCTTTATATTGAGCGACACATAAATCCTTCCGGCATTGATCTCCTTGCCATCATAGATTCTAAAAAGGCATGTGACATGTCTCATCCGAGGGTAGAACTGTAGTCAATGATCCTGATGTTACATGTCCATTCCTTGGATCCAGTCCATTTTTTTCTTCCACAAAAGTTTATGATTTTGGGACATGGATATTACAATTACTCCAGTTTGTCTAAAAAGGGAGGAATCTTGTTTCTACTTATGTTCTCATACTGCAGGTGAAAGAAATATTCAATTTCTCCCAAGATGATCTAACTACAGAAGATGTATTTGTGCTTGATTGCCATCATGAAATCTATATCTGGATTGGTCGTCGTTCAAAAATTGGCTCAAAAGAGAATGCCCTTAATCTTGGCCTGGTAATCTTCATTGACTATATTTGATTTGCTCATTTTTCGTTTAGTTCTCAATATTAAATATGAACATCTAGGAATATTCTTAAAGTCGGAAGAGGTTGCATAAAGTTGAGTCTGGAACATCATATGCAGATTTGTCTCTTTATCTAATTGTATATACTTGAATGAGTCATCATGATACTAGCATTTTATTGTTCGAGTAATGTGAAGTCCATTTTGAGCTCAACAATGCCATAACTTATAGGCAAATTTTTGTTTACAATTATCTTACCTGAATACTATTGTTCTGCCTAGATACTATAGCTAAATCCATCTGTCATCAACACATTGATTTGGGAAAGACATTAAAGTATTGTTCTTACGTATTGAATAACAGAAGTTCATCGGGATGGATGTCCTGGACCGCAAGATGACTGTGGATGCTCCTATTTATGTTGTCACTGAAGGGTGTGAACCACCGATTTTCACACGTTTCTTTGAGTGGGATTCCTTGAAAGCAAATGTAAACTTTCCTTTGCTCTTATTGATACTTCTTCCTTATCTGGTGCTCTTACCAATAGGCATTGAAAGCACAACATGTCATTTTGTTTCCGCTTTTGTTAATCTAACTGAATCGTCTATGGATGTCGTGAACTTACTTTTCTGCTTCAGATGCTTGGCAACTCATTCGAGCGTAAGCTTGCTATTCTGAAAGGCAAACCTGAAAAACTTGAAGTAAGTAATTATCTTGAAAAAATTATTTGATCTTTTTAGTTCGTTGTTTAACTTAAGGCAGAAGATTTACATTTGCCATGTATTTTGACCATCTAGACTGTTGTAAAGTTGTTGCTGATTACTTAAAATCCAGGCACCCTTAAGAAGTTCATGGAAAGCATACTCTGCAGAGGCCACATCTAATAGTTCAAGAAGTGTCAATGGAGTCAAAAGTGTGTCTCCTGCAATAGATTCCAATGGATCTGCCTCAAGGTCTTCTGAAATGAGACGTGTTTCCAGTCCGGCTCCAATAAGCAGAAATGGTCTTGCGGGGATATCTGTTCATGATAGAGGTGATATCTTCTACCAGCTATTTCACTGTCCACGTAGAATTCTCTACATTCCAGTGGATGAAGGTGTGCAATCCACCTGAATTTCGATTTGTTCTCCTTTTAAATTGCAGGTTCAGGCACCAAATATCAAGAATCAACTCCTCAGAGTGCTGATAAGCTGCAGAATGATCACAATGAGCTCGATCCGAACTTACCTGTATATCCATATGAACGCCTTAAGGTGATGTCAGATGACCCAGTCGTAGACATGGATTCAACTAGACGAGAGGTATAATTACTTCTTGATACTCGAATAAATGGCTCTCTCATTTCAACCTACAAAACTCTTGAATTTTTCTAGATTACTATATAACACACGTTTGTCACCTTTTTGTTTCTATTTTTTCCCACTGTTGTGATGAATTGTTGCTTCTCTATAATCTGTTGCGTAGGCGTACCTATCAGAGGAAGAATTCCAGGAGAAATTTGGGATGTCAAAGACCTCGTTTTACAAACTTCCCAAGTGGAGACGCAACAAGCTGAAGATGGCTCTCCATCTTTTCTAGGATGTAATCCTCATGAATGCAAAGTTAGACAATTGTAAAGATTAAGCATTCATCAGCGTCGGTTCTGCAATATGATCCTTTTGCATTCTTTAGACCATGAATAGAATTGTAGGTACTCTGTTATGACAGCACATCATACAAGCATGATGATTGTAAATCTTCCCTTTAGAGATGATTGCAGGAACAAAATGTTGACAACATAAAGTAATGGTTATTGTTAGTTTTGTTGCAGAAGCCTTAAGGGGACTTTTCTTTCTTTAAGTTGGCTCAGTTGAGTTATCATGACAATGCAATATGGAGTTCAAACACTCCAAAGCTCTCATGGTTATCAAACATTATCATTAATAACCACCTCAGGTAAGGTATCAAACTTGGCTCGGTCTATGTTTTACAGGAAACTAACTCAAAGATGATACCGTTTGACGAAACATTGCTTGGCTTCTTTGAGGACAAAATCGCCGCCTCCGCAATTTAATTGGTTCAATAACGCTATGCGAATTATTGCCGAATACTATTCTTAGAGGATAAGTGAATATGATTATACTTACAATAAATAAGAATATTAAAAAAGACAAACAATTATATTGTAAATAATGCCAAATGAAAACAACAATATAATCAATATAAAGCAAATGAAATGAAACGACAAGTTTGTTAAAATGACCAAATGATTTTAACGAGCCTTCTATTTCCTTAAATGCCCGACCGTCGGCTTTCCAACCCTGGATTGCACAATCACTACTATGAATATGGAAAACTTTGAGTTCGCATTAATTCAAACAACTCCACTATGAAAAGTTGCCTCAAAAATCGTGCAAAAAAGTTAGGTGAAAAAGTGTTTTGAGGCTTAATTTATATAGACATTCAAAACGCCACGACTCTGCCTCAATGGTGTCGTTGGGATTGACAAGCTCGAATACCCTTTGGTCCCAGTCCCGATCACGGGTTTTCTTCGACGAAAAAACGTATTTTAAACTCAATTTAAACCTTTAATTAAGTGTGATTTCAACCCGTTATGGCACACAGTCATATTGGGTCGAATTCAAACTCAATTCAAGTTCTAATCAAGTTCAACACACATTATTTTCAAGACGTTTTAAACATTCAAATCATATTAAAACTTGCATTCTTAATCACTAATGATAAAACAAGATGAGTATAGAGATTTCTCACAAAAGACCTAAAAAACAAATAAGTCTTCAAATCTTCAAGCGCGACCTTTTGTCATTTGATATAAGATTAAGCTCCACGATCTACTTAGATCGCACTACTAAAGATATCAAAAGATATTAGTATCAAAAGTTAAGAATTTGTTATCTTCAAAACGTAGCCTCTGGTCAAAGAACATCCGGTTAATAATGAGGATGTAGTATAATGAATCAACACATAAATTGGATCCAACGTCTTTGTGAACTTGCTCAAACTACATATTTCATCATGAGAGTATGAGACAATAAGCAAATTTACATAGGGGTAGCAAGTGCAGCAAGAGACAGGGAGCAACTAATTACAGCTTAGGTTAGTGCATCTCTGGTTCACAATATAGATACCATCTTCCACACTCTCAAATACAGTCCCTCACCTAACATGAGAATCATAGGGACCGAGCATCGAGTCATGGAGAATAAGAGGTAGCTTTTCTATATACATAAATAGCCTACGCAAATTCTCTCTTGAAATTTCATCAGAGTCAATAACTTCATTTTTGACAGTGCAAATCCAAAGATCGCCCGAATTCACTCGTTTGAGACTGTTCCGGCAAAAAGGACATGACTGGGAGCAACCACGCCTGAAGAGAAGAAATAAAAGGTTAATCACATTGATATCATGAGAGATACAAGTAACACACTTCCATCCTAGAACATGGTTATTATCAGAAATGAGAGAACGTCGACTGTTTTGAATTGGAGGCAGCATTACAATAATAAACTGTAATTCCAGTTAAACAGCAGAAACTTGAAACGTACCAGTCACGGTAACACTTCAAACACAAAGAGTGGCCACAGTCAGGCAAAACGGCCTTAGTAGTTGACTCAAGGCAGATTCCACATTCCTCTTCTCTTTCCATATCTAAATGAGAGAGGTGTTCCTTCCTTGAATATCCAAGTGAACAAACCTCTTTCTGCTTTCTACATTCGAAATCTGAAATCCCATCTTGAAGTTGCAGTAGGGAAGGGAAAATTATACCTTCATAATAGGAAAAACAATAAGATAACACTAACTATAGGTGTGATCACTTTTCACTTGAATTATATGCAAAAATGTAACTTCACATACCATAAAATTCGTTAATACTTGCTCGCCTTTCATAAATTGACATTGTCGTCTTGCCATCTGAATAACTCTGCACACACCCAATTTCGTAAATATAGAGTTGGATTAGCACCAACATTTATATACAAGGATGTGTACGTCTAGGAGATGGAAGCAAACTATCCAGTGAAGCTGTCCATAAACAGAAGAAAAAAATTAAGTACATAGACGTATGCTTAAGATGAATTTACCATGTAAATGAGGACCCGAATCAGACCGAGTGCTCCAGCAACTTGACAATCAAACCACTGAACCATATATAAGAAGATGTTGGCAGCAGGACAGTAAGCCAGTCTCAATTGGAGGCATGCTCCATCTCGCTCCCTGGGATTACCCATTCCCCTGTAATGTATATTAGAGTAATGAGAAGAAGCAAACTTTGAATAACCAAAACCCCTTTTCAGAAAACACAGTTGCTCATAACAACACAGAATTAAACAATCATATAAAAAGTGGTGATTTTCATTTGAACACAGTTTCTATTTAGTTAACAATGCCAAAGTAGGTAGCTCAATTGATCTTCCATTCAATCAATACATTCACATAAAAATATCTCAAATCACACTAAAATGATCCATGCCATTTTCTTCAATGTTAAAAGACAACAACACTACCAGGGAACAGTTTAAAGAAATTCATGCAAATTCTAGGCTAACACAATTATGAACAACAGTAATCAAACAAAAGAATACATACGAGTTTATGTGTTTAACGAAAGAGACACACAACATAGAGCTTATAAGACTCAACGTCGTATCCATATAACTGAACACACTTAATGGGATAAGTATTGGATTGATATGGTTTCATGATCAAATTAACACAAGCTTACAAAATAAAAAATGGAAAACAAAATATATATTATGTAGAAAAAGAGATGATTATTACAAGGTATTGGCTAGTTGAATATCAGCTTCAAGAGCTTTGAGAGAATCCTTAAACGCCTTCAACATATCAATTTGTAAACATACTAACTCAAACAAAAATAAAAACAAAAACAAAAACAACCCTTCTTCAGACTTCTTAACTACGTAAATAGTAGTAATATTTTCAACTTTTCATAAATTTGGGTTTGTTTTTTATTGTTTCTTGAGGTGATTGACCAAAAAAAAAGCTGGTTTTGAGAGATTTTTTTGCAAGAAATGGGGAGTTTCACTGCACTCTTTATTGAAAAACGGATATGTTTCGGACTCAGTTAATAAAATAAAATAACTGTAATTGTTCTAAACTATGAGTTTTTTTAGGAAACTTTTAACGTAATTGTTTAAAGTTCATAAAATAAAATACCTATGTTTTTTTAGTAAGTTTACATATGAAATCATATGTATAAAATACCTATGTAATGTTATAAATTTTAATTATTAATTTTCTTATATAGGTAATGTTGGATCAATCCATAATTTATACAACTCAAATAATATATTTATTATAGTCTAATTAATTTATTTTTACAACGTATTTTAGATGATGTTTAAAATTTAAAATCGTATCTTTTAAAGGATTTAATTTTAATTTATTATTACGTTAAAGTATAATGGAATGGTGGTGAATTATTTATTATGGAGCCTTATCCATTGGATATATATAATAATGAGTAATATAAAGTTGGTGTTTCTATGCCTTGACCTTTGAACTTTGGATATAATGAGATCATGTTGACCTAGTCTAATTAGGTATTTATTTGTGGTGCAATTATTTTATCCATCATAAGAACTTATCAGCCTATCATAGTTTTTATTTTACAAATTAAATAAATATGGGGAGTGGGGAGGGAGAGGGGGAGGGGAGGGGTGGGGTGGAGGTGAGGTGGGGTAGAGTGTGTTAAAGAAAATGAGGGTTTTATTTTTATTTGTTTTAAAATGTACCTTTTTTTTTATTTGTCGTGTTTGAGGAAATTTTAAGGGTAAAATAACTTTTCATTTTGTAATGAATTCTATATTTGCTTAAATATAAAGATTGTGATTTATGACATTTTGGCATAAACAAAATAGTTTGAAAAGATAAGAATAAGGCATGTGAAAAGGAAGAACTAACCCGAAATCTTGAAAAGTTGTAGATTAAAATAAATTCATAAAGATGTGAATTAATAACTAAAAAAATTTGGAGAGAATATATACATAGAATGCTGTATTACAATCACCATGATTTTCAAAAATATAATGTAGACAAAATCAAAATATAATGTATAACAAAATAGATATAATACCTAGAACCTGGATGTGTAAGAGGTAATGAGCTTATGTCGTGGTTGAAGATTAATGGTCGAATTAGTTGGATAAAACGAATTATAGAGGTAGTGAGTCGCTCTCAATGTGGCAAGCCATTACTTCAATTTTAGGTTATGCTTTATGATAGTATTATATGAACAACATTATTTGGTTGTTAGTTTCTTGTTGAACAACCAGTTTGTAGTTTAATGTTCATCAATTTTATATTTTACCCATTTGATAAAGAGATTAGCTAATTTTCTTGTTTTTAAATATTTCAATTTATTTTGTTGATATTTATTTGATTTAACTCAATTGTTTGGTAATGTTCATTTGATTTAACTCAGTTGATGGAATAACCAAGTAAATTTCTTGTTTTAATATTTTATTGGATTAATGGTCAGATTGATCATTTATGTTAAATTCGCAACCTTGACAATTTCCATGCTTCAAAAGTTCTTATTTGATCATCTAACTTTAAAGTGTTTCCAATCGTTTTTTCCATCCAAAATTCGCTTAACTTTCCATTCAACGCACATGCGATAAACATACATTTTTAAAGAGACAAACCAGATGTTACAAATATGATTTTGGAGGTAACAATTAAAAATTAAAAAGATAAGGAACTTATTTAAAATTACTTTGAATTCATCTATTAAACAAAACTAAAAATAAACCCCTCATTCATCCCTACCATCAACCCAGTGTGACTCAACTTCATGAATTGCTATAACCAACCCCAACACCCCACCTTCAACCCCATTGCATCTTCTTGGGATAATTTAATAAAGGCCTGAAGCCTAAACAGGATGCTATTCCACCTCCATCATCAACCACCTTCCTTATCTTCCCGTTCCATACTCGTCATAGTCTCCGCCGCCTTCATGGTCTTCTGTGCCTTGCTTGAATTCAATTCCATGGAGCAATTGGTGTCAAAGTCAAAAGGGTCTCCAATGGGGAGAAGACATAGCTACAAATTATATAGTGGTTTCAAGAAGAAGTTCAAGGATGCGATAAGACAAAGGCGGGGCGGGAGAGGGCGGGGACGGTGGTTTAATTTTTTTTTTTTAATGTTTATTTTTAGTTTTATTTAATACTCTATTCAATCCACATAATCGACGTCAATTTTTAAATCGGGGACTTTAATTATCAATTAGTTAAATATTCATTATCTTAAAAAAATATAAAATTTATATAATCGATTCGTCTTTTAAAATACTTTCAATATTAATATTTTAATAATATAATTAAAGAGTAATCAAGACAAAGAAGCTCACTGTTTTGGACGAGTGAAAGTGTGATGTCTTTAAAGTAATTTTAAATAAGCTCATTATCTTTTAAATTGCAATTGTTATCCCAAAATCATATTTGTAACATTTGGACAATTGCCCCTTTAAAAATATCACATGTTTGTCATATGATACATTTAATGAAGAGTTAATGAAATTTTGGACGGAAAAACTAATTGGAAACAATTTTAAAAGTTAGGTGATCAAACAGGACTCTTTGAATCATATGTGATCATAACGGATAATGGATAAACATAAAACGATCAACGCGAATTATTACCCTTATATCTTTATAATCAGTTATCCGATTTCCACTCTCGAATCCCAATTATTTAACACCTTCTAATGGATTATTTGAATTCTGATACCCACTTACCCAACCATTTAACACCTTTTATAGATTATAATTTGTTCGAAATAATTGTCAATTTAATCCTAGATAGTAGGACCAATATGTACTTTAATGCAAATTGTTAAAAATTATTATTCGAAAGTAACATAAATATTATAGTATAATTTCTCAAAAAGTAATAAATATTATACATTCATCCCTATTATTTCGAGAATAATAATCGAATACTTTTCACTTTTAGACCATAGGCCAATTTAGGTGACTAATATTCATACAATTATTCTCCAAGAACGAGGGAGATTGATTTAACGGCTAAGAATAAGCCACATCATCATCTCCCGCCATTTCCATAAACCCTCCTTCTCCCTCTCCCTCACTACACCTCTTCAACTTCATCTTCATCTTCTTCACTCAATTAATAATAATCCTAACTGTCCCAAAACAAAGTCCACTTTCTATCCAATATTTCCCAAAACAAAGCCCACTTTCTATTCAATATTTCCCAAAACAAAGTCCATTTTTGTCCACAATATTTCCAAAATGCCCCCTGAAACCAGAGCCAGAACATTCCCAAAAGTCGTGATTATGAGGGATACTGATTCTGAACAAAGTTCTTCAGATGATGAACAAGAAGAAGAACATATTTTGGAGCAAGAAGAAGATGAACAAGTTGTTAGTAAAGTCAAAGATGAAGAAGCTTCAACTTCTACTAAGAGGAAAAATGAGAGAGTGCCCATTACTATTAGTCTCAAGAAAAAATGCAAGGTATTAAATTATTAATCATCATGTATGCAGAACAAATGAAGAATTATTTGGGGTTTTATTTTGTTGCTTTTTAATAGTTCACTTTTGTCAGTTTTGAACTCAAATAACTTTTAATGTCTTATACATTTGTTTCAAAAAATATATCAATATTTAATTTTAACTTTGATAATTTTAATTTAAATTAAAGTTTTGATGTCACTTGATAATTTTGATTCAAATTAAAGTTTTAAATGTCAATAAATATCGTAATGTTTGTTAATATTTTACTATGAAAAAATAAACTTGACAATATTTTAGGGATGGCGGTAACTGGTAAGGATGGCATGAGATGACTGTACCGGAACATGACACAATTCATATGTCACAAAATATGTGTCAAAATATTAAAAATAGTTGGTGGAGTGGATGTTCTATTTTTTAGAAAATTCTATATTAAATTAGAAAATTGTCATAATATCATTAATGTGACATGTATGAAATTAAAAATGTGACAAGGATCTCCTCTAGGTAAGTATAAATATTGCATATTTTTGGTTTAATCAATAAGTATGTAGAAAAATTAGTTGGGTTCTTAATTTTGTTGGGTTAATTTTCAAAAGGGTTGCATCTTTTTGTTTTATCAATGAGTATGTAGACGAGTCAGTTGGGTTTTTTTTTGTTGGTTAAATTTTATAAAGATTGCATCGTTTTGCTTTAATCGATGTGTATGTAGAAGAATCACTTGTGTTTTTTATTTTGTTGGTTAAATTTAAAAAAGGTTTGATTTTGTTTTTCATTTAATCAATAAATATGTAGAACTTTAAAAAAACAATAAATATGTAGAAGAATCACTTAGTTTTTTTGTTGGTTTAATGCTTTAATCAATATAAGTATGTAGAAGAATCACTTGGTTTTATCATTTTGTTGGTTTAACTTATGAAGATTGCATCTTTTGCTTTGATCAATAAGTATCTCGAAGAATCACTTGGTTCTTTTTATCTTCTTGTTTAAATTTTAAAAAGATTTTAACCTTTATGCCTTGTTTTTGTTTCTTCTCACTTTAGTTTAATTCAACCGTTCAGGTGTGTAAAGGAACGGGACACGAGGCTGGGTTTAAGGGGGCAACATACATTGATTGCCCAATGAAGCCTTGTTTTCTCTGCAAGATGCCTGGTAATTTTGGATTATGCGTATAGTTTTGAAATGCTTGTTCTGATTCTTTATAATGGTGTTACTTGGAAAACTTTCTATTACGGAGTAATAAGTTGAGGTCTCTTTGGTTTGAGTGTTCCTTTCGAAAAAGTAACAATTGGTTTTTTTTTTTCCGTTGATACTGTTATTGAAGGCCACACTACAATGTCATGTCCTCATAAAGTGGCAACTGAGCACGGTGTTGTCCCAGCACATCGAAAACACTCTAATAGCTCACTGGGGTATGTTTTTGAGCGCCAGCTGAAATCCCACATTCCAGCAGTAAGCTCCATCTTGCTTTACTTGACTCTTGTTAGTTATGAATTTGTGCTCATATATGCTTAATCCTACTATGAACAGAAAAGTGAGTGTCTTCTCTCTGTACTCTATTAGTGTAGAATGGTATCAAGAATGGTTCCATAATATTTTCACTTTACATACATGCTTGATTTTCTCTATACTTGCTGGACATCTTCATTATTCTACCTGACGATCTTTATATCTTTTGCTATAGATCAAACCAGAATTCGTAATACCAGACCAGGTGAATTGTGCAGTCATCAGATATCATAGCAGAAGAGTGACATGCTTGGAGTTCCATCCGACAAACAATAATATACTGCTATCTGGTGATAAGGTCTGAACTCTAGTACCACCTTCTCGATTGATGCTATATATCTTAGTGATGTCTTCATTTATTGGTAAGTGACTTTTTTCGTTACTTGTGCCAAAGAAAGGGCAACTTGGAATTTGGGATTTCGAGAAGATACATGAAAAGACAGTGTATGAGAATATCCATGGATGCATTCTTAATAATATGAAGTGAGTGATGCTGTTAATTTTGTCATAGTCATGAAGGTTAAGTGTGTGCTCTTTAGACTTGTGTTACTGAAAGTGTGATTGCTGCTGTATAATGCGTGTAGATTTAATCCTGCGAATGATGGAACTGTCTACGGGGCATCGTCAGATGGAACTGTGAGTTGCACTGATCTAGAAACTGGAATCTCACTCTCATTGATGAACTTGAATCCTGATGGTTGGCAGGTGAATTGACTGAAACTGACATCTATTTTCTAGAATATGCCGACGTTGCTGCTCATGTTTTCTGGTTTTTGTAATATTCCGAAATTATCATTATGGCATGAAATTTGGATTTATTGAGTGCAACTTATCTGTGTCTGTATGGAGATCTCAAGCATGCAGGGAAGAGTGGATATAATTCTCCTCGAATAACTTTTTTTTGTGTGTGTATATCTGGGTAACAAATTAATCTGAAGTGAACTATCTCTCCATGGCAGTTTAGCTTCTTGGAACTTTACCCCTTAGACCAGGATGAAATGTAATTTTATGTCTAGCAGATTTTTTCTTGTCTGGCTATCTTGTTTAGATTTTTCTTATTAACACATACATGACATAGTAATTGGGATGGGATTTTTTTCTTTCCCCTGAATTTCGTGAAGTTGCTGCTGCTGAGGTATAGTTGTGATTCTCTATCCCACTTCTGTATATATCAGTTATAAGTATATTTGTATGTGATGTCTTCCCTGATCTTTAATAATAGAAGTTCACATAATCTGTTGTTCTTTTGCAGGGTCCTACTACTTGGAAGATGCTTTACGGGATGGATATAAACACAGAGAGAGGTGTTGCACTTATTGCAGATAATTTTGGATATCTGCATATGTATGTACACGGTCCTATTGTTTTGTCCAAGAATTTTGCATGCTTCCTTAATAGTTGATCATTCCTTCTATCTAATGAAGTTCCAATATATATATAAGATACCCATCCCAATATTGTATGGATACCAATTCTAGAGTATATTTCTCGATTGTGGATGTTTATGAGCATTACTGAGAACTCCATTCATGGTCATTGGTCCTTACCCCTTGCTCTTCCAGAGTTTGGCTTCTTCCTGTTAGCATTTCGTGATAGATTTTTGTTTGACTTTAAGTTTACCATCGCCTTCTAAAAGAAGTCTTGCCCTTAGAATATTCTAGTGAATTTATGTGAAGTAACTGAGTTGTCATCTCAAATTCTCATACATGGATTCCTCACTGGACCTTTTTTGGAGTGCTTCAGTATAGTAGTAGACTAGTAGTTGATGCCGGCTCAATCGTGTGGATTATTATAAATTGAATTAATTTTAGTGTGCACGTATTTACAGGGTTGATATGCGGTCCAACCAGGTGATTGGCGAGCCTATATTAATTCACAAAAAGGGAAGCAAAGTTGTGGGTCTACATTGTAATCCTCTTCAACCAGATCTTCTGATGAGTTGTGGCAACGATCACTTTGTGAGATCTCCTTCTCCTGAATTATTACATTGTGTTGACTGATCTGTTTTATATATGCTTCTCTTGTAGTAAGTTTTCAATTATACTGAATTTATATTTCCTACTGCGTTTAAAATAAGACCTAAAATAATTAGAATATTATGTTTAATCATGTGACGCTTTGATAGTTCTGTGGGTCCCTTAGAAATATAGGTGGTTATCTTATTGTTTCTTTTGAAATCTGCCTCTTTTAACAATCTTTTTGTCGGCCCAGGCTCGTTTATGGGACATGCGTCAGTTGAAAGCTGGATCTTCACTCTGTAATCTCTCTCACAAACGTGTTGTTAATTCTGCTTACTTTTCTCCACAAAGCGGCAGCAAAATACTCACTACATCTCAGGACAATCGGATTCGTGTATGGGACTCTATATTCGGCAACCTAGATTCTCCAAGCCGTGAGATTGTTCACAGTCACGACTTTAATCGGCACTTAACACCTTTCCGAGCAGAGTGGGATCCGAAGGTGAAGCTTTCTTTAGTACTATGACCTTTTTATATGCCTACATAATCATTTGTTAGGTTCACTCTTGAATCGATTAATATTGTAGTACTCACTGATCTTTTGATGGAAATATATATCTTCAGGATCCTTCAGAGTCACTTGTGGTGATTGGGCGTTATATAAGTGAGAACTACAATGGGGCTGCCTTGCATCCCGTTGATTTCATTGACATCAGCACTGGCCAATTGCTTGCCGAGGTTATGGATCCAAACATCACAACCATCAGTCCTGTGAATAAGATTCATCCTCGTGATGATATATTGGCAACTGGCAGCTCGAGGTCTGGATTATTGAGTTTCCTAATGGCTCCTTTCTTTAATCTCGTCTTATATTGATATGTCTTATGTTCCTTGTCATATACATAATGGTCTTTTTGTATCCATTTGACTGTTAATATTCCCGCTTCACATGCATCACTACTACTTAACAGTAGCAAGTAGCATGTAGGTAGAAGTGGTTTTTTTGGGTTCAAAAGCTGTCAGTCTATGATTATTGAATACCTTCAGGTACGTAGCTCGGTGTTCAATACTGGGGAAATGAGTGCAAAAGATTTGATTGAATCTGAATTTTGTTTGGAATTCTATATATGCATTGCTTGATTTACTTTTTTCTTATTTCATTTTGGGAGTACTTTTTTCTCTTTTCTAGCATGCTTGAATACCATTCGTTATTCCATGTACTCCACAGTACTTTTATTTATACAATTATGGGTGAATATGAGAAAAGGGGTGCAGAATTATCCCTGATTCATATTCAGCAATGTGAAGTATCCTTGTTTATACCTAATACTCTAGACGCAACTATGGTTCATTTCCATGCTTTTGATAGTAGGCTGTAGACACCACAGAATGTGTAGGTTCGTTGGCTGCATATGAAGATGTGGAACTTTTAGAGATATTTGTCGATGTTTAGTTGATATGCTTCAATAATATTTTTCTGCAGATCTATTTTCATCTGGAGGCCTAAGGATCACTTTGAAACAGCAGAACCCATGGAGGAAAACAAGATAGTCATTTGTGGTGGGACTCCTGGGAAGAAACAGAAGTCTAAATTTGGCGAAAGTGACGATGATTCCGACAACGATAAGTTCACCAAAAAGGGTAAGAAAGCCAAGTCCAAGAAACCTTATTCGAAGTCGGCTTCAAGTAGTTACAAGAAATAGAAGTTATCTGACCATCTTTTATTAACAACCAGTTTCTCCTTCTGGTTTTCTGTCTACCCACTAACTCTAGTTCATAGTTAAGCGTTTCTAGCTTGTCTTGATATCTCATCAGCGTGCTACTGGAACCTCCACCCTATTTTTGTTCTCGTTTTGGCGGGTGGGAGAGGTATGTGCTACTGCATTGTAGTATAACTGACCGAGTGAATGCTAGACTCGAGAATGACAGTAACTTCGGTGTTTGTTATACTTCATCTCGACAAAATTTGTCTAGTTTTGGTTTTGATGTTCGACTTTTTAAATTTTGTTGAGTACGTTTATTTATAATTACTGTACTTAAATGTGGACGGTTAAAAGTTAAAAGTCATTCTCCTCTTACATCTCTATTGCATGTGTTACACATATTCATTTGAAAGCCTGAAGCTGCGAGTCATGAAATATTATTATTAATAATTCACTGTAGTCTATTGAACATCCATTAATAACCATCATTCTCAGGGGTCCCATTAATCTACCCATCTCCAAAGAGATAATTAATTTCTGCCCCTTTTCTCTCTCCTCCTACCACACATCAAATTCTCGAACAAGCATTCTCCAACTCTATAACAGTTTAGTCAGACTAATTTTTTCACTTTCTATTTCATCCATATTACTAACATTTATAATTAATTTTGTAGTTACAATTAATTTTAATATCTATTTTAATTAAATTTGGATAAAATATTTTTTTTTAATTTGGATAAAAGCGTGATTCTCGGATATAATATTTTAAAAGGAAAATAAATAAACGTATATATTATTAAGCAAATAAAAATCCGAGTAATACGTAAATTATTGAAACATACAAGAAAACACAATAAACATCGATAAATTTAGAAAATTTGAATTTTAGATCTAATCAGTGGTTGCCCAAATGTGCTCGGCCTGACTTTCTCAACTCGAATATGTTGGGCCCTGTCACGTAGTTCGGCTCTAGTGTGAATGTCCGATCCATCGCCCTAACATGCACTTCAACTCCAGAAAACACGTACTGGACATTGAACGCAGGAGCCAGCGCCAGACTATCCCTGAATAATTCGAAATTCATTTTCCAGCTTCGTGAATTTATCTGCTCATCCTTTCTTACTATGTAAAGAATGATGCCCTCATTATTTTACCTAAAACCTCAATATCCCACATTCTAGCTGGTTGGCGAATAATAGCAAAACGCGGCTTTGAAGAACTCCCCAAAGCGCTCCACGTTCTCCCCGTGATGACTGTATGGCAAATGGGCTATGCTTTGTTTCCTTTGGGCATGGGCGATCGGACGAATACAAGCCATTTAGGATAGATTCCATCGGCAAGATAGTATGCAAGATTGTACTGTTTCCCATTTTTTCTAGGATTCATGAAGAAGATTGAAATTAAACTCAATTAGAAAAATGAAATGAAAATACGACGTAAAAGCTCAAAAAAAAATTCTTAAGTGCTCAACGATACAAACTTAGACTTATTTATAGATCTGAAAATAAAATTAATGGTGAAAAAAATCAGATTATTATCAGTCAAAAAACTATTTAATGAAAATGAAAAACAAACCAAAGGGACGCATGGCAACATCCCATTGGCCATTTTTTTTTGAGCCATTAAAAGTGGGTAGGACCCACTGGGGTACTCTCTCCACTGGTGAAGCCTTCCCATTTCCCTTCCCCCATTTTCCTATCAATTCCCTATTTACTATATAAATATTTTTTTATTTCCTTCCCCCATTCCCCCACCCAAGGTACATATAGTCTAAGGAGACTGCCTCATCAACTACTGAAGTTAGAAAGGCCAATCCACCTCCACTCTACATGCCATGGAACACCCATCGATGGGGATTTGATGATGCACAAAGTCTGATAGGAGCGGATTTAGATGAATCGAAGTGGGGGTTCGACATCCCTTTCATGAGATATTTGAGGGTATTTGATAAGCATTTTTAATATTGCATGTTGGCAGACTAGTGAAGTTATAAGAAGTCAACTATAATTTACCTAATAGAAGAGCATTATCTACAGTTGTCTTGAATCATCTGTGTAAAAAAAAAATCTAATATTCATGGGAAGTACGACTAATTGAATGTTTCACATGCACGCATTGAATGATTGGAACAAAGCTATCCACTAAAGCTCTTTCATGGGCAAGTTTCATGTGGAATAATAATATTCAACATTTTAGGCATTTTATAATAAAAGGAATGAAGGAAAAATTGATAACTTCAAATCTGTAATCATGAATGGTGTGTATTATATTTAAAAAAATGTTGAAAGCAAAATCTAATATGTCCTTTGTTAATGTAGCCACATGATAATCCATGTCTCAATGAAAGATTTGATGGAGGTGAGCATAATGCTTTAAGTTAAATGGTTACACTCATCAGTCCTTGTAATAACAATATTTAAAAATTCTTTTTGAGGTTTAACCTAATTAGACCAACAATAGTAAAAGTGTTTTGGTACATATAAATTTAAAACGAGGATGGTTGAACCAATTCAAGAAAAAATAATATTTATGTTCTTTTGAACGAATACAAAAATACTCATATTTATCTCACCTCAAGGAGCCTAATAGAATTCGAATTTACAACCTTATCAAATTTATGAATTTAAAAATTAATAGAAAAACCTTGTAATTAACTAAAGTTTTTTTTTTAATCTTAACCATACTGCACAATAGTAACATCATTTATCTTCTACTTGTAATGATTAGTAAGACAATATATACTCCATATTAAAAAGCATCCAATACAATTTCCGAATCCTAGAGACACATCATAATTCATTAGCACATTCACAATCATTTCAAATAATATCAATAGTTACAATTTCTCATCACTTTTTATACTTCCTCCATTTTTTTATTTGTCATTTTAAAATAATTTTTTTATTTCAAAATATTTATAATTTTATACTTCTATATTTTTAATATATTTTAAAATTATTTTTTCTTATAAAATTATCAACCAACGGTCAATATAAGCCAAATAATTATTATTTTATATTTTAATAACTTTACTAATTTTTATTTTCTATTCTATATATAAACACTGTGAACAATAAATATAAAAAACGAAGGAGTGTTATAAGGCTACTACTCCGATATCTACTTAAGTATACATCTACCCAATCCACTTAATATTATTTTATTAATTATTCTACAAAAAAAAAGTATACAGAGATTCATAAATATTCACGCATTTTTTTGGAATATGCTAATAAAATACTCCTAAATAATTGGAAAAAACAAGAAACTAAAGAGACACTCATAATATCATACTAAATGGACAACTAATCTGGGACACAAACTCATAATTATTGTCCTGAATGGACAACTAATTTGGGACAAAACCAACAAACTCCAACTACTTCACTAAAATTTGATCAATTTCCGCTAATGAGTAGTTACAGAGTTTGTGTATGTTTCACTAGGAAGTTCAGGTTGACTGAGGCTGAGCCACCGGAGGATGTGAAGGCGGCGTTCAAGAAATATAGTGGCGGCGGAGCTCATTTGACGGCGGAGCAGCTGCTGAGGTTCTTGGTGGAGGAGCAGAAGGAGGAAGGGGTGAAAATTGAGGATGCTGAAGCTATTATAGAGCAGATTATTCAGAAACGTCATCATGTTACGAAATTTGTTAGGGGGCATAGTCTTGCACTTGAGGATTTTCACCATTTCTTGTTTTCTGTTGAGCTTAATCCTACTACCATTTTGAAGGTTAACAATAATTTTATTTATCAGTATTGTTAAAGGTACCTAATAATTGTTATTTATGAGTTTTTGATTTTTTATTGTTAGTTGCATTTTGAAGGTACCTAATAATTGTTATTTATGAATTTTTTGAGTTTTTGATTTTTGTTATTGTTAGTTGCATTTTGAAGGTACCCAATAATTGTTATTTATGAGTTTTTGAGTTTTGTTATTGTTAATCTCATTTTGAAGGTACCCAATAATTCTTATTTATGAGTTTATGAGTTTTGTTATTCTTAGTTGCATTTTGAAGGTACCCAATAATTTGTATTTATGAGTTTTTTGATTTTGTTATGAAGTGTGATGATTGAAGATGGCGTATTTATATAGCTATAGACGATCCCCCTCTTTGTGTGATAAGGGTTGGTTTGGTTATTGTTAGTTTCATGTTGAAGGTACCCAATAATTGATATTTATGAGTTTCTGAATTTTTTGATCTTGTTATTGTTAGTTGTATTTTGAAGGTACCCAATGATTTTTTATTTATGAGTTTGTGAGTTTTTTATGTTGTTATCGTTGTAAAATTGTTTGTGTTAATAGTTTGATGGGTTTTGTTGAATTGTTAGTTTGTGTTAATAGTTGGAATATACTAATGGAAATCTGTTGGATTGTTAAAAGTTCAAAAGTGGATTGGAATCTATGGAGAATTGTGGGTTTTTCAGATTGTATCACAAAATTGTCACTTTCTGGAATTTTACTATTTTTGGGGTTAGATAGTATAGTATTTTTGTCCTTTTGGGTGGACATTTTCAGTGAAAAGATTGTTGCTTTTCTTGATTTACTCTTGCCGGTTTTCTTCTGTTGTGTGTCTTGAGGGGAATCTTCAAAGTTTTGCTTTTTGTTGCCCATTGGAATTGTCTATATTTGTATCTAAATAATTGGTTTCTTTTGGGAAGTATCCAGGAGATACCAAAGCATAGATGGATCCAGAAGATATATTATGAGATATTAGCAGAAAGAATTATTATGATATTGAATTGATTTGTTTTCATTGCGGTTTTGTTCGTTCAGGTTCACCATGATATGACTGCTCCACTGTCCCATTATTACATCTATACCGGGCACAATTCTTACCTGACTGGAAATCAGCTTACAAGTGATTGCAGTGATGTTCCAATTATAAAAGCACTAGAGAAAGGTGTGAGGGTGATTGAATTGGACATATGGCCAAATTCTTCCAAGGACGATGTGCTTGTTCTTCATGGAAGGTATGTAGCTCTATGTCTTGCAGTGAGCATTGGCGAAGAGTTTCACATCAGTTTAGTGTACATTATAGTAAAAGCACATCCAAGGAACATATGCTTGAGCCATAAAAAATTGGAATCCATATTGACTATTAAGCAATTATTTGGGCCATCTTTTGCGTGTTTGTCTTAAGATCACCAAATAATTGCAATTACATGTTATCTACTTTATAACTTCTATTGGTAATATTATTACTAGTTTATCTATGAAGATTAGTAGTACATCTATGCGGAAAAGATTAGCATTTTGAGGCAATCTTTGTGAGTCGCAATGTCAATTAGGATGGATAAGAACAGCACGCTTCTAATCTTTTGATTTCTCGTGGTCTACTGTGAGTCATATACACACCCAAATAAATGTCATTTTAACGAAATAACTATTTGCTCCCTATTTGCAAGTGTAGTAGTTAGAAGTTTCATTAAGGGCAAAATTGTCATTTCACTAAAAATTACTATTTGGGTGTGTATAGTCTCGAACGGTTACGGGCGCTTATTAAGAATCTTAATGTAATTTGTTCGCTTAAGATACAAATACTCACACTGAATACGTGATCGAAAGATCCTTAATATACAAGATACTAAATATGTTATCGAGTATCTTTTAAGATACATGATACCTCACAAATGGTAAACTTTATAATGTAATAATATAAGAATTATGGAGTATAATACATATACTTTATAGTTTGGTCCCTAAAAACTTAAAAATAACTAAATAAGTTCATAAAAATTTAAAAATTATAAAATAAGTCATTTAAGCAGACAAGATTAAATTATCTTTAAGGACCAACTTTCTTGGTATCGTACACCAATTACTTGTCACAGGAACTTTTTTTTTTTTTTAATCTAGTAACTTGTTGTGGAACATTTGTTCTGCTTGCATCATCTTCACCATTTCCCTCTCGCATAGAAGCATATAGATAGTACAAGAGTATATACTAAAAGATGTGTTGTTTTTTATTGTTTGAGTTTTGGTGAACAAATCCTTTGGGAAGTTGATTAGCAGATAGTCAATTAAAAACTGTCTTCATGGTGGACTCATTCTAAAAATAAATCTCACACTCTCATAGCTAGTAATATTTACGATACTTCATGAAGATCTGTGATTGATGCTGCCGAAATATATAGTTTCAACATAAAGTGCATATGTGATATGTTTTAGTTGTATTGAAATTATTCAAAAAAAAAAAAGAAATAGAGATTAAGAAACGCACATTGGCTATTACTATATTGATCGATATTCCATGCAACAACTTATGCAACACCTGGCTGAATTTCCAAAAATATGGAATTTCTTTTCAATGCAGGACTGTTACTTCACCAGTGGAACTTATAAGATGTTTAAAAGCAATTAAAGAGCATGCCTTTTCAGCCTCTCCATACCCAGTTGTGATAACACTCGAAGATCATCTTACACCTGATCTCCAAGCAAAAGTTGCTCAGGTGATTTTTAAAGAATCGTATGGTTCACCCCTTTGGGAGAGTTGCTCTTTTCGATATTTTAATTTCATTTATTTTAATTATCATTTTTGGTACAGATGCTTACTCAGACTTTTGGTGACACACTATTTTGCCCGGAATCAGACTGCTTAAAAGAATTTCCGTCTCCAGAAGACCTGAAATATAAGTTTTTAATTTCAACAAAACCCCCGAAGGAGTACCTTGAAGCAGAGTCAATAAAGGATAAACAAAATGGTTCTCAGAAGGAGAAGGATTCTGATGATGATGTATGGGGCCAGGAACCTTCAAGTCTTACTGCTGATCAAGCAGAAAAAGAGGAGGTGTGTTAGGACCATAGTCACTGAACCAGTTATTACTGTCACGTGCAAGAGCTTCATGTTTTACTCACTTATGCCTATTTTGTTGACTTTCAGATCAATTTAGATAAGTGTGAATCCGACCAAGTCAACGAGGATGATGATGAATTTGATCAGAAAGCACGGCCACCTCCAGCTTACAAGCGTCTTATTGCTATCCATGCTGGCAAACCAAAAGGTGGGTTGACCGAGGCTTTAAAAGTTGATCCTGACAAAGTTAGGCGATTAAGTCTAAGTGAACAAGCTCTTGAAAAAACTGCTGAAACTCTTGGAAAGGATATTGTCAGGTACTTCATATGCAAGACATCATATTAATGCAGCCAAGCACATCTGCTGAGAATATTTTAATCAACTTTTATGTTCGCACCCTTTTCAGGTTCACTCAGCGAAACATTTTGAGGATTTATCCTAAAGGTACTAGGTTTAACTCCTCCAATTATAAGCCTTTTGTCGGTTGGATGCATGGAGCTCAGATGGTCGCATTTAACATGCAGGTTTGCTTTAACAACCTACACTTAACCTGAACTGAGTTTATAATTACTTTGGTGTGAGCAAAAGGGGGAGGTGGGAAAGGAAACTCTAATGAAATGTGCATGAATTTACTGTGAAATTATAATTAGATCCAGACACATTTTATGAGAATTTCCTTTGTCCACTCTCTTCCACTCACATATGAACAAGGTGTTAGTGTTACCACTCTGCCTGCATTGATATTTTTGAACTGAAACTGTGACCTCATTGATTGACAGGGATACGGAAGATCACTTTGGTTGATGCAAGGATGGTTTAGAGGCAATGGTGGGTGTGGTTATGTCAAAAAACCCGAGTTTTTGATGAATGTTGGCCCAAATAATGAGGTCTTTGATCCTCGATTAAATTTGCCCGTGAAGAGAACTTTGAAGGTGGTTTGATGTTTTGAATTAAACAAATTACCTTTGCATCCTAACTATTGGTCCATAACTCTTCATTTTACATAATAGGTGATTGTTTACATGGGAGACGGTTGGCATTTGGATTTTAAGCAGACTCACTTCGACATGTACTCCCCACCTGATTTCTACACAAGGGTAATGTTTACCATGCCTTCCCCCTCCCTTAATATATGGGTTATGGATAATAGTCAGCTTCTTACAGACGTCACAGAAGCAGCCAGTGTAGTGCGTAGTAGCTTAAACGCTTCATCTTTATAACGACGAACTATTCTTCTGTTAAAATTTCACTTAATCGGGAACCACTGTCGATTCTAATATCTTATCTATCACTAATTGATTTCAAAACCAGGTGGGCATTGCTGGAGTACCAGCTGATGCTGTGATGAAGAAAACTAAGAAAAAGGAGGACACTTGGCTACCCATCTGGAACGAAGAGTTCACTTTCCCATTGACGGTTCCTGAATTAGCCATATTACGAATTGAGGTACACGAATACGACATGTCTGAGAAAGACGACTTTGCTGGCCAAACATGTTTACCTGTGTCCGAACTCAGGCCTGGCATACGCGCAGTTGCTCTCTATAATCAAAAGGGAGAGATGTTCAAGTCTGTTAAGCTTCTCATGCGATTCGAGTTCCTGTGAAAATCAAACTAGCTTAATAATTTGTGCATGAGTTATGTGTGTCTTAAATTTTTTTTCCACTGCTCGTGTTCATTTGGCAGTATCACAGTTTGAACATATTTTCTCCTTTCATTGGAGAATTTGCCTCATAGAGGCACAATTTCCGGCTTCTTGTATATACTTTCATGTTGTGTGGAGTGCTGCTATACTATAATAAGATCATATTACAATTTTCATCTATTG
The DNA here is from genome assembly GCA_019722365.1 of Lithospermum erythrorhizon. NCBI lineage: Eukaryota > Viridiplantae > Streptophyta > Magnoliopsida > Boraginales > Boraginaceae > Lithospermum > Lithospermum erythrorhizon. The sequence continues at coordinate 940,945 of JADFUC010001398.1, forward strand.
TGTTTATATGAGGATTTAACTTCACCTTCACTATTCGTGTTGCTGTTTAATACTCGTAACCAAGAAAGGAAGTATAAAAATATAATTAGATTCATAACGACAATTTGTAGCAATTTTTTTCATAATAAAATGAAGAAGTTATTCATAGTTCAAGTTTCACATTAAAAACATAAATTAATACTCCGTATGAACTAGCAATATTCTAATTTCAGGAGGATCCGCATTACAACATAGGATGCATCCTCTGTACAAACAACTACAAAATGAGACAATGAGCACCTCAATGTTTCTACTAATACTTTCAAAAACTCATACATGTTTCTGCAGAGCAAATATGATGGCTAGTTGGCTCTATTTTATTTTTCTTGAAATAGCAACCATAAAAGAGGGACCAATTCAGGAATTATATAGGATCCTAGGTGTCCTCAACAAAACTTGTGTCGACTGAAGCCTCATATTCATAATCTTCACCAAGACTCTCCATTGTCCTTCCAAAAACAAATTGTTTGGATCCCATGGTAGTAAACGGCATAAGTCCGAAAGCTCGGGCAGTCTTGATCTCTCTAGCAACTTTCCTCTGCGCCTTGGCACTAATTCCAGTCTGGAAAATTGACAACGAAGCTGATAAAGACAAGCATTAAATGTTAATATGTAATACATCGGAACATACACTCTATTTGGCTATACCTGGCTCCTTTTTATGAGAATGCCAGCCTCAGTGATGAAGTTAGCAAGGAACCTGACATTCTGAGGAGAAATAAGAGAATTAGGGCTAGAAGCCATGCTCACAGCATACAGAAAGTATGAAGAACATTCTCAAATTATGTTAACAATGAGGTACAAGTAGGGCAACAAGATAGGTGAACGTATAAGTAGAATCAGAATGTTACATGGATAACTTTTGAAAATTAGGGCCAGAATTAAGAAGCAAACAAATGTTTCATCTCTGACATGTGAGGCAATCAAGTAGAAATAGGAGTTTTTCTTACACGCTAAATATAAAATTCTGCTTCAGTTTATAGGCCTCAAGGATAAATATTCAACATCAAATTAAAAATAACCAGTAAAGACTATACACGGCTGAAACATTCCATCAATTAGTTATTAATAGCCTCAAGATTTAAACAAACGAATCAATAAAGAACAAGCTATCAACCTCAGGACACATATACAATCTAAAAAGTCAAGAATCATCACATATCGAGTACCCTGAAATCAGCTTTTCGTAGAACCTCCTCTGTAGTTGTTTCAAATCCTGAGCGTCTTTTAAAAGGCTTTTGAATCCCTGGTTTTGTAAGATCAAGATCCTGCAAACATACTCCAGGGTAAGAATACGCAAGTAATAAACATACTCCTAAATGTTTCTTCCAGATGCAATACAACATCTCGAATCGAATAACCTATTATATCCAGTACTACTAACAGCAAATATCACTAGCGTGGATCAGAAGACTTAGAAATAAGAGGTATTGCAAAAATATTGAGATTGGGTAATCATCCTAGTTAGCAGTGACAATTTTAGTCCAATGCTTGGAGCAGCTGAGATAGATAGTTAAACAAGACTGCTAACAAGATAGAAAATATAGAATTTGCATGAATTATGAAATAGATGTCGGGAGATGTTAATCAAATAAGTTTTCACATTTTTCTCTCTGCTCAATGTTACAGTACAAAGGTATTCGATAAGGAGTAATTTTTTTCCTAATGTATATTTTAGAAAGCAACCTACTACCAAGGGATCGCAGAAGTGGTACTTCCACTCATCCTGTCCCCTCAGTTAAAGTAGTGTTGTCCACTTCTCAAGTAGGTTAAATTTCACAAGAACCAAACTACACTTATGTAAGAATGACCACAGTGAAGCTTTCTTTCGTAACTTAACAGGCAACCAGTTTTACATAATCAACTTATGATATAAGCAATGGCGATAGCCACAAAATGCAATTAATGGATTAGCGAACAATAAGAAAACACGACTCATGTGGGTAGCAAAAAGTCGCACAAATTCAGTGTGCATGTAACATATAAGAGAGCAACAAAATAGAACTATCTAGAAGAACCTGAGGATAATAATGACATTAAAACTAATTTATTCAAATAAAAGCAACATGGTACATGAAGACGCTTAGCTCGGAGTCCAGACCTTCGGTTCATACGTGTCGCCAAGTCTGAAAGTTACATCTGGCCTAAAAGCATAATCATCCTTCTCCACCTCCTCAGAATCGTACTCAAAGTATCTGGCAGCGTTCATCAACTTCGTGTCCACTCCATCAGATAACGAAGTAAAGCTAACATCTAGATCATCAAAGGTTCCAGCTCTACCACCATTATTAGGTCCCGAACCCAGTCCTAATCCTCCATCATTATTGTTTCTAGCCCGATCCATTTGCCGATAGAAAGAGCTAGACTTTAAACTATCACCACTACCGGAAAATATTCGCTGCTCAAAATCAGCCTCCGAATCTAATGAATTTGTACTCTGCTTATCATTCTCAGTCCCAAATAAACCGGAGCTCTGCTTGTCATCATCGGCTGTCAAAGATGAAAACCTCAACAATAATAACAATGGTGAAGAAAACCGAATACCAGTCAGATTTACTATATTACTCCCTCCATCACAAAAATATCGTGTCGCTTCGAATTACGATGATTGAGTTCTAATTTTTTTAATCAAATATATATGTTGTACTATATTTTGTGAAAAATTTATCAAAATATAGTATTTTCAACCTACTTTACTATCTACAAGATAATTTTGATTCAAATCAAAGCTACACGTGTCAATTAAATCTACAAAGTTTGTCAATTTTGTCTACTGAATAACAAATTATTTAGCATAAATGTGAGCATAAAAAACAAATCACACAAAAAATAATCAATAATGCACCAAAAAATATAATAAAAATATTAAAAATTAAGGAAAAAATATAAAAATTTATCAGGCAAAAAACACAATACATTACCTAAGTTTAAACTAGTAGCAAAAGCTCTTAACGATTGCTGCTGACGTAATCTATGAGATAATCCAGAAGCTGATCGAAATACAGTTTGAATAACTTTCATTTTTCCTGAAACCAAAAAAAAAATCAAAATTAATTTCACACATAATTACATTTTCGAAAAAATTAATAATTAAATTGAATATATAAATAATTAAACTCAAAAATTGAATTGAAATTGTACCTGAAGGAGATTATGAGAGATCAAAATTTGAGTAGTGGTTAGAAATGGAGAACTCTTTGGACTAGGGTTTTGGAGTTCGAACACCTATCGAATTAGGGTATATAATTTATCGAATGGAATAATTATCTAATTATTTTATGAACCGTAAATTGAGGGAGAAATAATTACTATAATAACCTCATCTGATAATCTATTTGTTTGTTGTTTTAGTATGAACCCGCTTGTAGCCCAAGCAACGAGTGTGAGTTGCCTGCTTTCATTGGCTGTGTAACGTAAGCGAGTTGCTCGCTACTTAGATTGCTTCAGACAACAAAGTTCGTAGTGCTGGGCTTCATTTGTTGGCTAAGTAGCTTGTTGGGTGTTTATTTATGAGCTAAGTAACGAGTCAATTGCTCGGTTAGTTGAAAATGACAAAAACGTAAATTTCCACTAACCAATTAATGTTTTGTGGTGGATATAATGTTGTCCGGTTATTTTGGATATCAAACATGTGTAATCAAGTTCGATATTGTTAACCTTCAGGCTGATTGTCGAGTTGGGTTTTTTGCCTTTGTATATGTTGAAGATGAATTATTCTTGGCCAATTCATAACATTGACTCCGCTTTAACGAACCGGCCTTAAGTGTTCACTGCCCCTCACCCACTCAAATTTAACGCCTACCATCAAGAAATCACCGAAGGCATAAATACAATCTTAAAAAATGTTTATACATCAGCACAAATTTCATAAAAACTAAAATGTTTGAAATCACTGACAAGCGACAATACAATCAATATAAAACTAAATTGTTATGAGTATCAAGTACATAAAGAAATATAATTGTTGAAACAAAGTACATGTCATAAAATAATTGTCTCGAAAGTATCAAAGTACACGCTATATCCCTCCAATTGTCATCCTCTTTCATTGTCATCTTCTTGACGACACCTGTCATGCGGTGGCCTGTAGCATCCCCAGATGGTCAACTATATCCTCAACGATCGCCGACGATCTATCTTAAGCCTCAACTCGCATCTCGCCTTCATCTCACCGAACATGGCTAACATATTGGCGTTCATTGACTCTAGGAAAGCTCGATCAGATGATCTATGGGATGACCCTGCTTCGGTCGAGGGAACAAAAGGGGGCTGTGGATAGGTAGTCGTTCGGCCCGGTACTTGGTAACCATCCTAGTGACAAGCATCGGGTGGTTTTTTTGGTCCTACTATTACGTAAATTGAGTTTAATTTGATGATTTAGTGTACCTAAATATGTTTAAGAGATGAAGAAGATGAAAGTTGAGGATTAAATTGAGAGAAATTTGATTTGGGAAGAAAATATATGTTTCAACGGGTAAATCGCATTTTTAACCCTAAAAACTAAATTGTCGAGCCCACCGGTGGCACGCTTAATTTAAACGCGCCAAATCGCTAGTGAAAAGGCATGCTGACGGTTTTTTACCGGTCAAACGCCGCCCACGCGCACTTGGAACGCGCCACGCTTCAAGGTAATACAAATATTTTTTCGCGCCACTCTTTGAAGCAAACGTGGGCAATTTTCCGTCAGGTGCAAAAAATGGTAGTCACCTCTTTAATTCGGGGATTAGCGGTATTAAAGCATCTAAAACGCTGCCTATGGTAAAACGAAAAATTCTTAATTTAAAATCAGATCAATTATTGCATCACCAGCATGATGCGGTATAGATGAAAAATATTTAAAAATCTATCAGCTATTCAAAACCATATTCCCCAACGACATACTCATCTCTATGTTTAAATGTCAGTATGAATGGAAAGATTAACAACACATTCTAAAGAAAGATGAATGTTTTGGACGATATCGAAATTGAAAACTTTAATGTAATCTTTAATCTGCCTCTAGAACTTAAGGCAATTCATAACAATATTTCCAATTACTATATGTAAAATGCACACAATATTCACCAACCGACAAACTTCATAATTGCATTCTTCCTTATACATATATGCACGAATCCAGTAGATCAGAAGTCGAGGTCCATGTTCTAAACTAATTTTTATATTCATGTTTTTACCTCCATTAACAACAAAATTAACGGCCTTACGAATTGGCAAAATAAACTCATCCCAAACAACTTTTATTTCATCTTTTAGCTACTAACGAAGGACGCGAAGATAAACATCTAACGTGAAAAAGTTCACTAAACCGCTTAATTGACATCTTTAATTTTTCAATTTATTGAAACGCTATTAGCGGAGAGAGAGACATTATCAAATGAAATTGAAGCAATCTTATTCATACATTTGTAATCTTTTGGCACATACTTAGTATAATTTCAACAATTTGAATATTGTTATATTTAGCAATTGATCTAAAATAAACAATTCTCCTTTCAGAAACCCAATCTTATCAATATCACTAGTCAAACACATTTTATAAGGCATCGTACAACCTAGAAAGAGCCTTCATTCTTAAAATATTTAAAATCATAAGTTTGCAAAGTAGTACTGGATACGGTTAATGTGATTAACGAATTTTGAATCCAATTAAGAAAATGCCATCCATCACAATGATTAAAAGGTAAAGAACTACCGATTACAAATTTCATAGTTTCCATCCTATAAGCCAAAAATATTAAGAAAAAGCCACTGGTTTGGGGTATTAATCGTCTCCTTGTGTACCACACCCCAATCGCCATCCTCAATGATTTTATAACTTAATAAGTGTCTAAGCAAGCATTTAATCGGTTCCTCCTACCCCACCCGCTTTCCATGATAGAACTCTACAATCTTCTACAAGGTTGCCCCTTTGATTTTCACGGTCGGCCATTACAAAATGTTGCCAAATCCATGACGCTTTTTCCTTTCAATTAGTATTATCCGGTGAGCACTTTATCAGGAGTTAATTATCGGTAATTCATCCATTTGATTATCATCCTCTAGGATTGTAAAATCATTGTATATACTAGCACTACCAATATAACTTTTGAACATTTTACTAAGATTAGCTTTGATGCCATTAATTTTAGAAGAACAAATAGCACAACTATAAAAAGGGACGATAGATAATACCGAACTGAGATGCAAATGTCAACCCCACGACTGATAGTGAATCCTTAGACTTCAATAAAAAAACAAGTAATGAGTATTGTAATTGCTTAGAAATGATTGTGAGTTGTGAGAAATGAAGAATGGTGTTGCCCCCTTTATGGTTTCCATGGCGCTATCTCATTTTTCTCTAGTATGATCAACGGTACCATGTTTAGCATTAAAGAGTAGAACCCAGCAATTAACGTAGAGCCGTTTATAAACGGTACCACGCTTATTCTAAAAGGAATACATTTATTTGAACGGCGTAAATTCTGTCACGTGGGATTAAATCAGACTGCTGACAAACGGTACCACGTTTAGTCCCAACGGTTCTTTAACGGCTACTTTTGTGCTAAACGTGATACCGTTAGAGTTAACGTGGTACCGTTTGTTGCACAAGTTGATTAGAAAACATTTTTCTTCAATCTATAAATAGAGCATTTTTCTTGTTCGATAATCACAACTATTAACTTAATCAATTTATAATTGTTTATTAACATATTGTTCACTATGCCTCCAAGAGAAACAATTCCAGAGAAGATTATCGTAGATCCATCCGCCGAAAGGCTCTCAAAGCAATTCTCTCCTTGTCTGAACGCGTCAACTTTTGTGCACGCGCAGTTGTAAGCCGTAGCTATGGATGACGAGCTTCATGATGTCAAAATTGAAAATGGAAGGTTCGAGGATGGTGACGAAACACATCATGTTTACTTAACGGATGGGTGACTTGTGGAACGTCACAAATATGTAACGCAAAGCATTTGTAACTTTGAAGTTTCACTTACCAACGGATCGAACGTAATCGGCTTGTCCTGCTTGTATGATATTAATTGTCGTTATGGAAGACCTATTGTATCTTAAATTACCTATTTGAACCATTAATAAATCGCTATTTATTAGAGATTTTATTAGGCCCAATTAGTCATCAATTTTCATTTTCATCAGGACGGTCGGTCCCATCGCTAACATTAAACGCCGGGACGTTAGTGCGGACGCGGCACTGCTTAATACAACCGCCGCCACGCCGACCCCCGATACACTGCCTCGAACCGACCAGGCCCATTCCCTTTAACGGCCCGGCCCGGCCCTGTTCGTTAAGGGCCTTGGTAGACATGTGACACGGACCGGATTTGGTTCGTTAGACAAGTTCGTCTACGTAGTGCACTACGTGAGAGAGCCTCTTGTTTAAAAGGCCCAATGGATTGTTAAATAAAGAATTTAAGTCAATTTGTCAATGTTATTAGCAAGAATTTGAGATATTTGAATTACTCCGAATTTGATAAGAAAAAAACGGATTGTTATCCCACTTGTACAAAGATTTACATATTAACGTGGCATTTTATAATTTACATGTCATTTCACAAATTGTATGTTAGATATTCTGATCAAATTAACAATGTTTTTTCTTCGATTTTCTTGATAGTAAGCTTCTAGAACTTAATACTTATTTCTAAATTTTTATATTATTATGGGAATCAATAAATAAAATTATTTCCAATTAAAAGAATCATTCGGTATTGCATTTATCATGTAAGCAAGCGTTTTAATACGCATTTACTAAGATACATGAAGTTCACGATTCACAAATTGACATAAATGGTTGAAGTGATTGAGGAAGAGTTTGAAAGACTCAAGTATCAAATGACCTAATTTATATGAATTTAGAGGAGAAAATTGTCCAACATATTTATATAGTGGATTTTATTTAATGGAATAAAATTTGATTTGATTATTAATGAAGTCATTTATTATGAAGGTCATATATATCAATTTGTTCCATCCTCCTAGAAGTTCATCACTGCCCTTATTTCCATGCCATAGAGCTCAACTATGGTTAATGAATACTGATTAATTATAGAATTAGGCTAATCTATAAATAGTAGCAAAGTGATATCAATATGTAGATGTGTGGAATAATTTAATTCGTGCCAACTATGCTTGCCATTTCTATCACGAAAGCTACTTGCTATAAAAGTCTTGACAATTGATTCCAATATGGTCTAGAAAGTTATGATATAACAGAATACTAAAGAAGGTGCACAAATTAGTTGTACCAATGTATTTTAGACAAGTGTTTCAATAACAATTATAGTGTAAATAATGTAGTGCTTTTGACAATTGCAAAGCATTTTGAGTGTTTAGACTGATAGTGGAATTGATTATGCATTATGTAAAGATAGGCTAGTCAAATTAAATTAAATGAAATCACATACGAAAATGTTGATGGGGCACCGAATCATTGGTTATTTTCAAACTATAAGCAATTGGTTTGTGACAACATCGATGTGTTAGGTTGTAGTAGAAGAAGCAAAAGGGATGGAAATAGACATTAGTGACAAAAAATATGACATAAATATTATTTTTAAAATAATCGATAGTGAAGGTGATGTCAAATGAGGTATTGACATCTAAGAAAGGATAAAATAGGTATTTATTCTAGAAATATTGGTATGAAAGAATTTTTATAATCATTTATCATATTATTCATAATTCTATAATAAAATCAAAGATTTTGATGTATACGTTCCTTAGCTAATTCCTAATTGGCTGACATTGACCAAAGTCTCGTCTAAAGTTTTAGCTCATAAATTCTATTGGGCTATAAGAGGAGCAGTTCAAAACCTTATAAACTCAATTAATAAATTTTAATATAACAACATGACATATACCATCAAATAAGTGTTTTACCCCTCTTCCTTTGTTATCTTCATCAACACAGGTTGGTCTTCTGTTGATTGAGGTGTTATTCAAATTATGAATGAGAACAAAATGTCATAAGCAAATTGCAGAGTGGAATATCTATGGTGGTCTATCAAGAATCTTTTGGTGACAAAATGGACGTCTATCGAACAGGAAATTGTAACCCCATATGTTCACATTATTGATATTAATAGGCCCCCTCAGCCCAAAGGCCGGGATTGGAACCAAATTTATTCTTCACCTACTGATTATTATTTATTCTACTATTGCACCCGTGCTACCAATTAAATTACACTATTATCAAACACATTTTAATTTTCGTTTTTATTTTACTAGACAGATGTTTAATAATAAATTTAATTTAATTCTTAAAAGTTAATTGCTAATATAGTCACATATAATGTGAACTGGCGCAGTTTGACTATGCTAGTGGCACTATAATCATAATAACTGTAAATTTTACAAGTAGAAGTGACAAGAATTAATATTATATAAACAAGAAAAATATATAAAAATTAGAAGTAGCAAGTACTTAATTTTTGAATAACAAATAAATTGTAAAAATGTTACATTTTAATAAGAAAAATATAAATTTCAAATTTGAGGAGGCGATCACAACGCCCCTGGCCTCCAAGACTATAACAACCAAGTTCCAATATTATTACATGTGTTGGTCTCGAAAATGACAATGCCGCATATCTGCTCTGTAAAATAAGGCCGAATATGTAATATTTGTTAATGACCATACCGCAACATTCGCATCACTTTTGAGTGACTAATCTGCAACGTTATCACTATTTGGGACTAAATTACATCACAATCACACTATCTAGGACTATTATCCTTGCCTGCAAAAGCCATAAAAAAAAAAGTTTGTTCCCAAAACCAAAAATATTAGGCATGCAAAAGCCATAAAAAAAAAAAGTTTGTTCCCAAAACTAAAAATATTAGGCCATTTTGTTCCTAAGATTGCCTTGTCCTTCCACTCCTATTCTTTATAATTTTTAATGTCAATTTACCCTTTGTAATTTCTATCTGTCAATTTGCTCCCTGTAATCCACTAATCTTTTATAATTCCACAGTTAATACGAGGACAAAGTAAATGGCTAAATCTATATGCAAACTAAAGAGATAGTAATAAAACCACAAATATCCCACCCCTACTCTATCATTATTATTATTATTATTATTATTATTTAACGTCACATTATTTATTAAAGACGCTATAAAAGGACGTAGGTTTTATTCCAAGAAAAGTTTCCGTCATTCCTTTTGCGATTAAATTCATGTTTTGCGTATTTTGAATACTCACTCAGATTTCAAGAAGCTTACGTGAGAGTCGGGTGTAATAATCAAACGAATCGAAGATCATGTTTACGTGATCGACTTAAAAATACAAGCCGCTTCATGGAGCCTAAACTCCCATTAGTTAGTTTAGAATTTTATATGATATTGTATGTAATTTTTAATTTATATTGTTTGATAAAAAAGAAAAAGAAAAAAAAAGGTCACATTGTTTTACTTTATTAATGTAATTAAGATTTGAGAAAAATAGTGATGTCCCATCGAAACCAACAAGTAGCCGTATATATTTTTATATATATGCCATGAGGTTGACTAATTCTACTGGTTGCTATGTGATAAACTTGGAAAGTTTTGTCATGTGGATGAATTGGACATGAGTGTTTAACTACTAGTCTCATCCAATATAGTATACGAATGTAGTCCAAGCAAGTCAAGAAAAAATTATGGCCACAGTTTGCAAGTGATAGAGAAATTTGGGATAATGATTCTCACAAAACATAAATTAGGATAGTGATAAACACTTTCTTAATGTTAGCCGATCAATAGTCATCCTAATGTAGATAAGGTGATATTGGTCGTAGTCCCACTTGACCCAATCAATCCTCTAAAAAATTATACCTGATGAGTAATATGACTTTATAAATAACAATATCTTATTGCATATCACGGTATCCTAATAAAGATAAATTTATATTGACCGTAGTTAGATAGTGTGAAATTGTCATACTAATGGTCTTCGAATTCGCCTCGACATTACTTGATTTAATTAATTTAAACGTGTCTTCCTAATCGACAGAATCAGAAATTTCATTTCCTTGTAACTAATTCAATACATTAATCTCTTATGAAAAATCATAATAAAAAAATGAGGATATTGATACTTTATACTCTTTCAGTCAACCCAAAAAAAAAAGCCATATGTATAAATATGACCATATTCATTTGGCTCATAAACATGCCAAACGAATGAAGCAAAATCATGTTTACTTTTAGTAGAAAGCGATGGATCTTTGAGGCATTATTACTTTGGATACTGCTAGTATGATATATATATATATTTTTAGTGATTGACTAGAATCCAGTAATAGTTATTAAAAATCCTTATGTGTGCTGTACACGGTTGGTCTTAGATTTCACGTTCCCTGCATTAAAAGTTATACTCATGGCAAAACCCATATTTGTACATCGAACAAACTAATTGAAAATCAATACGGTTTCATTTATTTCATGATTCTTCGATATCTCCTTCCTCCAAACCAATCTCATTACAATTCTCCTTCGTTTCTCTGGATTCTTCCAAATCTTCCTAATAAGATTGGTTTGGGAAGGGGATACTAAGAAGAATGTAAATATTTTTCTCGATGTACAAATATGGATGCGCAAGGTATAACTCCTAATGCAAGAGCGTGGAATCCTAAGATTGAACGTGTGCAGCACATGTAAAGATTTTAATAACTACTACTGAATATGAAAAAAAAGGGTGAATAGCATCATTAATCCGGACCATCTGCACAATTAAAAAAAAAAAATTAATGCACGCTCTCAGATCACAGGTCCACCATAAAAGCTGTTGCCTTCAATTTCAAATTTACCATGCACCACATTTTCACCGAAACACTAAGTCCAGTCGTCCAGAAGTCAAAAAAATATTGCAAGTAAATTTGCTTTTTTGAATCAATAAGCAAGATTCTTATCACAAGATATTTCCCACAAAAAATAATAATATGGGAACTTCTATATATCACAAGGGTCATGATTAATATTAATGCCAAGATAATATTGCTCACAAAACAATCATATGTCAACGTTTAGATTTGGCCAATGATTTTTATATTGATAATCACATTTCACTTTTAATGTAAATTTTGATGAAAGATAAAAAAAAATTTGAAGTATCACAATTAAGAAATGGAGTGTAAAAATCATGACCAACCATGCATAGTGTGGAAAAGGCGTCCGGCACCGCGATTTTAGAAGTTTCATTGCACGAACCGTCATTTGTCATTCAAAATTATGTGACCAACTTATTAGATAATTTTGATATTAATATAACAGAATTAATTATGGATTTGGTCCAATTAAATATAACCGTGTCATAATTTAATCTCAATTATTCAAGTTAATGATATTAATATTACAATTTGATCTAAAATAGATGTAATTATTAGTTATGATAATCACAATGCAATTTCATTTCAGAATCGAGAAAATGACAATTCACAATTATAATTAAATTGGAAAAAATCTTTAGATAGGTCAACATCTGAGCTTTATGGCCATTTAGAAGGGGAGAGACGGAACCCTTCATTGACGACTCCATAGAGCCATTCACAACCTTTCCTTTCCAATCCTCCACACCACACTTGTCACTATGCACTTCATCATCCTCACCAATTTAACCTAATCTTCTTCTTCTTTTTAGTGTGTGTGACATTATGATGTGTTTGTTTGAAGCAAATAAGTGAAAATAAAATAAAATTGGAGTCTAGCAAAACTCAAAATAGTTTTTAAAAATTTATATACATAGCATGTATACTAGCAGTAAGACGCGGGATGCATTTATACGTAATCTATTTTTCAATAATTGATACGTTTTTTATATTTAAATTGAAATTATTCTAAAATTGTCTAAAAACTAACACTCCTTCGATTTTTTTAATTAATATTTTATTTTTTGAAGGGATACTTTGATCATGAATAACTCTTTAAATATAAGATAAAAAATTACGATAAAATACGATACCAAATATTTTTTAAAATATCATTATTATAAATTTTATAGCACGACTGGGTTACGTTTTGTGGATAATATTTTTTTTTATTTTCTAGTACATTTTATTTCAAGTATACTTTTATTAGTAATATTACTTAAATTATTAATAATATATTATTATTAATACATATTCAACAAAAATAATAGTTTTTATAAACATAAATAATATATGTCTCAGTATGTAAATAATAATTATTAACATCCAAAATTACATTATTCGAATAATAATCAATCAAATACAATTATACTTGATAAATAGATAATTAGTTTCAAAAGATGAAAAATCTTCAATTTAAACATCTCATCTCTTTTCCTCCAACTAAGAAAAGAAAAGATTTTTTTTACATGACACATTAATGATATTAACATGTTGGGATGGAACACGTTATCTACAACGAGCAGATATGGGAAATAATATGGTATTCGATTTGTATAATTTTAATTTCGCATACGGAGCAAAAGTCGAAATAATTTATTGAGAATCCTAATACTCGTAGATGATTTTATCATTATTTGTTAACCTAAACTAAAATTATTAGTAGTTAACATCTATTATTATTCAAATGAATAATTAATAATAATAATAATAATAATAATAATAATAATAATAATAATAACAATAATTCTACCAAAGTATATAAAAATATGTTAAGCATATTAATTTATTAGTCTAAATTGTGCTAAATATCCCGAATGTGATATTATTTGTAATCATAGTCACGAAAGTGGCATTTGTATCAGATTTAAGAAAGATATATATCAATTATACTAAATCAGACGTCAATGTAGTAGATATACATATTACTTTAATAATTTGATGTCCTTCACTAAATATAGTTGGACGAATTGATCATCAATATAATATCATTGAATTATTTGTTTTATGTTGGTTACAAATTCTGTATATACTTTACGCTGCTAATATAAAATTCATATATGTAGGGAATTAAATAACAATAACACTAATAACAATAATTCTACACCAAACATATGATTACTTAACTAATACATATTATAATAATAATAACAATAGTTTTACATAATAATAATAATAATAATAATAATAATAATAATTCTACACAAAATAATATTTAACTAACACCTATTAAATAATAAAAATAAATAGGTCTACAATAATAATATATTATTTTTTAATAGTAGTTAAGAATTCCTATTAGAACCTTAAGAAGTTATCAATTAAGATGAAATTAATTAAAAAAGATAATATTGTTGACTAATTTTAGATTTTGCTGCAGAAGTGGTAATTTAATAATTAATATAATCAAGAAACAAACTTTATTCATTAATATTCTTTTTACATATGTTAGTGATATTTTCCAGATGTGGTTAATTAAAATTTTGTTAGTCGCCAAAGATAATAAGATAAAATTATCGAGTATTATCCGATCCAATTACCCCATTGTATTTAGATACTTTTCAATCCAAAATATATCGGGACACATGTTAATATTACAGTTATGTATATACTTTCTGCAATTCTGGCCTTTAATTCTTACCTATATAAAAAAGTAAGCATATTATATGTTCATTTATAGACAAAGTAGAAATGGTTTGATATTTTTCTGTCTCTTGATTGCATAAATAAGAAAGCTCGATATTAGAGGAGAGTTACACATTTTCTTTAGCATACTTGTAGATAGTGAAAATTTATTAAAAAATAATAATTAAAATAATTAAGACGACTTAATCAAATTAATTAAAATAGAGCCACTAAAAAATCCATGACACGTGGTTATGGTTCTCGATCGAGCCCATTCTAATGTGAAACCTCAGACAACAATGGTTTCTCTTGGGAAAATAGCCCCGAATTAAATGTTCATTAAATTTAGGGTTCGAAAGTTAAAGAACTCCCACTTTGTTGATAAAATCGCCCTAGGCTAAAATTAAGTTCTCCGAAAGTTTCGGGGTTCAAAACGGAGAGACTTCAAAAAGTTACGGATCAAAATAAAGGCTCTAAAAGGTCCGTCAACCGAAAAATGTGTTTGACCTGAAAAGAATCTAATTCGAAATTACTTGGCAACCAAGTACTTTCAAATTTTCGATTTCCGGCTCGTATCATGCCTTATAATTTAACTAAGAGGATCATGATCCACCGAAAATTAAATCACCAATCAAGAAATATTCGAGGTCCGGAGGCCTATAACCCTATATTTTTCGGTAACAACGGCAGTGAGGAAACATTCTCATTCAAAATACTTGAAAATAATTCTACAAAAATATTGCAGTGACACATCCAAATTCTTTAAGTTACATCTTTAAAACCACTCAGTTGGAAACACCACGCGGGCCTAAAACATCTCTAAGTAGCCTAAAATAGCGTATGAAATTAATATTACCGTAAACGCAAAGAATTTTTCAAGAACCAAAAATCGATGAGAATCCGGTTGTTATTTCTCAAGAACGCTTCGAATATTTAGGAATAAGCTAAAAACATCCGATTGTTCATAAACTTGCACGAACATCCGAAAATCCTGTGTTTGATTTAATGCTTCCGTATATGAAATACATCAACATTCACCCCTAGTGCAATCGAGTCCGCGAGGAAACACGCCGCTAAAGCCCTCGTCTGATCGACAACACAACAAGGTCAGGATACTCAACCTTCATAATCGAATATCACTGGCAAGAATAACCTCAAGTGTCATTGCTGTACAAGCGTACATTGCTTCAAAGGTTAACCAAATCCATCCGAGTCAAATCTCACTAAGTCCCACTTCTGCGCCAATAGGTCGATAAGTGCCACGTAGTACAAACAGCAAGTCAGTATTATCGCTTCCAATAACTTGTTTTGCCATCACTACATACACAATGCCTCGGAGTTATATCGCAAATCAAGTCTCATCAAAGACAAGTAGCATAACTACTAAGTCCCACTGCAAAAGGTGAAGTCCCACTAGCGCCGCTTAAACCCAGTCCCACACCGCAAGACACTGGCAAAGAGGTCCATCAAGTCTAACATAGACCGGAGATCAAGTCCAAGACCCAAGACGTTCACATCCAACACGGGAATATCCCAAATATAATCCAACTCAACTGTCAACCGAGCTCAAGTCAAGCTAAAATCAAGCCGAGCTCATACCAAGCTCCTATCAAGATCGTTGCCTCGCTCGCCAAAGTGCCAAAGACATCCTCTACAAATCGGAAGACACCATTATAATTTATAGCTAATCATTATTCTTATTAATTGAATCTAGACGAGTTAGCTACTCATCATAAATCTAGAAATAAGTACTCAGATGTCCAAACCCTACCAAAATTGTATAAATTGTTTGGTATTCATAAGTGGTGGGTAATAATCAAATAAACCCTACCAAAATTGTATAAATTGTTTGGTATTCATAATTGGTGGGTAATAATCAAATAAAATTGAGAATGAACTTATAAACATTGTACGTATTAAAATAAATACTCAGTAATAGATAATTTTTGTTTGGTGGTAAGATTCATTTGAATGGTAATATTAGGTATTACTAGAGCCAACAAACATGCCATCCATGTGGAAAGAGTAGGTTGGTTTGTAGTTGACTTATGAGCCCTAAAGAAGTCAAAATTATTATTCAACATTATTCATAAAAGACGATCAAGAACCATTACTTCCATCATATTTACTTGTATAGATCCATACTGCAATAAAGTTATCATTGTTGCATGCAATATATATAGATCAAATAATAATTTTCCTATTCTAACTTATTTACTAAGCAAATAGTTTGAAAAGGGAGAATATATTCTAAATGTGACAAAAATTCTCCATAAAAAATCTATACCCTTCCTTCAACCTAAAAAGATTCAGTGATCCTGGATCTTATCACATGAAATCTAAAGAAAGATTGCATTAACTTGAATTGACTAATTCCTCCTGCTCTTAAGTGCCCATCTCTTTCAATGGAAAAGCTCAATTTTACCCTTAATAAAGGTGGAAAGTGACAAATACAATTTAATCTATCCACCTTTTGGTTGACAAGTGGACACAGCATCTCACTTTCGTTATCTTTTTTCCCCCAATCGACTATCTATGGACAAACAGCTTTTGCTCTTGCAAGTTTTGAGTTGCTTTCTGTTTCATTTACATGTTCTTCAAGTTACTTTGCAGTAAATTTATGTTACTTTCACTTTTCTTTATTGTGGGTTTGGTTCATCTTCTAAACAAGGTCTCTAATCATTATAAATTAACCCTAATCCTCAATTACATGTCTTGTTAGCTTGTTCGACGTAAATGAGTCACACGTAACATAAATTTTAATTGCTGGCACACGAGCCAAACTACTACACGGGGTTAGTAAGCTCAAGGCCGAGTCGCCGAAAAGTATCATAATACTGTACTCGACTGCTTCACCACCACCCCATAATTATGAGTTTAAAAAGACCTTTTTGAAAGAGAATTTTCTAATCCATCATAAAAGATGTGTGATCATGAATCCATAGAAAGATGGCACAAAAGATCTTTTCCCTTTAATTGAAATGTAACTCAGTATATATTTATTCTCAATGTTGAATAATTGAACAAAGAAAAAGAAGAATCATATGCTAAAAAATACCACACCATCATAGTTCCTTATTGGTCCACACTATTCACCCCAACAAACCAATAGGAGCATCCAACATATATTCTCTCTTTTTTCATCTAAAGCTCAAACTCTCTTGCACCATTAATACCCTTTTCCTTTTTTTGCATTTCTCATAAAATATCTCATTTTTTTGCATTTCCTCACTCGACATACTTTCCAAATTTGTGTCTTTATATCAATATTATCTTGTATTTTGTGAACAACTTCATCTAAAAAAGTTCCATAAATAACTCCCAACAATGTTACATCCCAAAATTTATTTCACTAAAATATTCCACCTCTCGATGAAATTCGACTCTAAAACTTAGCCCAATAAATTAACTCTCTCAATAAGGTCCAACTTCACTCGAAAAATTTATTCAATAAATTAACTCTCTCGACAAGGTTCCACTTAAAGAATTAGTTCATTAACTTAAAAGTTTGGATAAAGTTCAGTTCGAGAAGTTCGGTTCCAAAAGTTTGTCCCGTCACGGATGCCAACACCGGTAGGGACAGCCAGGCAATGCCTGACAGAGGAGGCAGCCCTGACCCTGGACGAGGCCGTGGCGGTGGCGCGTCGTAGGAGCCACGCTCAAACGACGTCGTTGCACATAATTTCCTCCCTACTTTCGATGCCTTCATCAATTCTCCGTGAAGCTTGTTCACACTCAATGATCATTTCAAGAAAATCCCCAACTCTTCAATTTCGTGCTCTAGACCTTAGTGTTAGTGTCTCTCTTGACCGCCTCCAAACCACGAAGAATGTGGCGGCGCCGCCAGTTTCCAACTCCCTTATGGCGGCGATCAAACGTGGTCAAGCTAGTCAACGCCGGAATCCGGAATTTTTTCATATTTATCAGCAAAATGGTAATAATAATTTGATGAGTTCTTCAGTTTCTGGTATTTATCAACAAAATGTTAGTAATAATTTGTTGGGTTCTTCAGTTAGTGGAGTTAAGATTGAGTTGAAGCAGTTTGTTTTAGCTATTCTTGATGACCCGATTGTTAGTCGGGTTTTTGGGGAGGCGGGTTTTCGGAGCCCTGATATCAAGATGGCGGTTTTGAGCCCCGGGAGGTTTTCGTCGTTTTCGAAAACTAAGTGCCCACCTTTGTTTTTGTGTAATTTGAGTGATGTGGAAAGGGGTAGAAGGGGGTTTAGTTTTCCGTTTTCAGAGTATTTAGGGAGTGGTAGGGAGAATGTGGATGATGTCGATGAGAATTCACGAAGAATTACCGAGGTTTTATTGAAAAAGACGGGGAAGAATCCGTTGTTGGTTGGAGTTTGTGCTAGTGAGGCTTTGAAATGCTTTATGGAGTGTTTGGGGAAGAAGAAAGGTGGGGTCTTGAGTGATGAGATTAGTGGGTTGAGTTTTGTTAGTATCGAAAAGGAGGTTTTCGAGTTTGTTAGTAAAGGCGGGAGTGATGAAGCGATGAAGATGAAGTTGAAAGAAGTCGATGATGGTGCTCAAGAGGGTGAGTTGTTGGTGAATTATGGCGATTTACGGGTTTTTGTCGAGAGTGGATTGGTTGATTGTGAGAGGTTTGTGGTGTTGGAGTTGAGTAGATTGGTTGAAGTTCATGGTGGGAGATTGAGGTTAATAGGGGTAACTTCAAGTGATGATACATATAGGAAATTTGTTGATAGATTTGCTTCTATTGAAAAAGATTGGGATTTGCAATTGCTTCCAATTACTTCATCAAGAACTTATTCAATGGGAGGAGGAGGGTATCCCAAATCAAGGTGAATTATTATTCTTGTAGTTTGTAGTTTGTACTTTTCCCTTTTTCTTGTATTAAATTTAATCTTTAGAAATGGATTTTTTAATTGTTTCAGATCCTTGCATGTTTCATATATTTTATATATGTTTGAATGAGACAAACTCTTTGATCTCTTTTACTAATTTATTATATTAAAATCATTACTTTTGGTACTCCATCACTACTCAGAAATTGGAGGATATTTGTCTATTAAGAGTCTGTTGCTGCTTTCAATTTGGTCTGCATGTGGCATTCACTATGATTTATTGTAGTTCATGTACTGAAAATGTGAAGTTCTTCAAACATCTCTGTTATGCTTAGGTTGAAAAAATATTATTATAAGTACTTTTAATGGTATGAACTATGTATGGAGAAATCTATACTGAAGTTTGTAATTTTGATAGTGAATAGTGGTGTATCTATACCAACTTCTCGACTGTTCTGTCTCTTGGATCTCTCATGGTTTTGTGGGTTAATACTTGCAGCTTATTAGGGTCGTTTGTTCCATTTGGTGGGTTCTTCTCTTTGCCGTCCGAACTTGAGACTATAAGGAGCAGCAAAGTCCAATTTACTGGTCGTTGCAGCGTTTGCAACGAAAATTATGAGCGGGAAGTGTCTGCTGCTCTTAAGGAAATATCCGCTTCTTCTGTTTCTGGTAGCAGCACAGCCAATATTCCTTCATGGTTGCATAAGGCTGAATGTAGTGGAAGCAAGTCACCAGGTGCCCAAGAGGTATGTTCTTCAGTTTTCTTTCGTATGGATAAATATGTTGGAGATTGCATTTCATGGTGACGTCGTATTCAAATAGCCGACCCCACTTAGTGGGATAAAGCTTGGTTTGGTTTGGTTGAATTTTTGCGTGAACATATGATCTGTCATTTCAGTGCAGGCCAAAGATGGCAAAATGGTATCCGCTGCAAGCTTCATGGAGTTGCAGAAGAAATGGAATGATATCTGCCAACACCTTCATTCCTCTGCATCTTCGGAAATGTCCGGAGCCCGGCCCCAAGTTTCAGGTAACAGAGGCTTTTCTGTTATTCATTCTTTTCCTGATTTTCCACCAATAGAACCACATATCGGTTGTAACTGGATTCAAATATCATATAAGAGGAGGTTTACTAATTCAATTTCTTATGTCCTCGGATTTGCTAAACGTTTCGATAGGAAATCAAAATGTAGCGAGGCCACATTCTCTGGAAGCTGGTTCCTCTGACTGTGCCGAATATGTGGTCCAAAGTAATAAAAAGCCGTCAGATATGAGGAACATTCACAACCCAACCTGCAGCGTGCTCAACGAGAGACAGCCTCTTGATCGCATGGTAGGGAAACCGAGAATTTCTGTAACCACGGAGCTACAGTTGGCTCCTCTATATCCATCGAAGGATAAAGGGTTGAAGGAACTCAATAGTAGAGAATTCAGAGATTTTAATAAGCATTTGTCTGGTTCAGTTTCTTCTGAAAGAGCTTCATTTGATCCCACTCATCTGCGTCAGTCTGTCTCCTCTTCGATTCCTCATCTGGGAGAGAAGTATGATTCAAATGACTTCAAGCAACTCTACAGAGCTCTTACTGATAAAGTCTATTGGCAAGAAGAAGCCATTTCTTTGATCAGTCAAGTTATATCACGTTGCAGAAGTGGTCATGGGAAGCCGTTCAGCTCGAGCAAAGGAAATATCTGGCTCAGCTTTCTTGGACCTGATAAAGTGGCAAAGAGGAAAACCTCAGTTGCTCTCTCTGAGATACTTTATGGCAGCATAGCAAACTTGATCACTGTGGATCTGAGCTCAAATCGTGGCT
This sequence comes from Lithospermum erythrorhizon, assembly GCA_019722365.1. NCBI lineage: Eukaryota > Viridiplantae > Streptophyta > Magnoliopsida > Boraginales > Boraginaceae > Lithospermum > Lithospermum erythrorhizon. Next base: position 962,074 of record JADFUC010001398.1, read on the forward strand.
CTACCACCCCCTCCTCTTTGTTCTCGGCTAACAATCTAATCAGATCAGATGAAAAGTTTAGGGGAATGATGGTTGTCGACTACATTGCAGAGGAGTTGAAGAGAAGACCTAATTCAGTTGTCCTCCTCGAGGATATAGACAATGCAGATGTCCCTCTTCAGAACAGCTTGTCACAAGCTCTGAAAACTGGAAAGTTTCCAAATTCGCATGGAAGAGAGATTAGCATCAGTAACAATATATTTGTGATGACTTCGAGTGTCTCAGAAGCTGTTAAAGATCCTCCTTCTGGTAAACCATCCTCTGCATTTCCAGAAGAAAGAGTTTTAGCTGCCAGAGACCTACAAATGCGAATTGTGGTGGAAGATGCTCATTCAAACAGCACTGATATTCATAGTTCAAACATCGAAATCATGGGCACGCGAGACGTGCAAACCCACGTTTCCAGATTGAAGAGGATACTACATGACAATTCAGACTTCAATAAGCCGAAAAGGGCGAGGAATGAACCAACATGGTCCCTGGACTTGAATCTGCCCGTGCAGGAGATGGAAGACGACAATGGCGACAGTGAAAGCCATAGTTATAGCAACGATGAAAGTTGGTTGGAAGAAATCTTTGGGCAATTGAATGAAAATGTGGTATTTAAGCCATTTAATTTCGACGCGCTCGCTGAGAAAATTCTAATGGACATACGTGCAAAGTTCCAGGAAATAATTGGAGCCGATCCTTCGTTAGAAATCGAAGCAGAAGTGATACTGCAGATAATAGCAGCTTCTTGGTTATCTGACAATAAATCATCAATGGTGAATTGGATGGAACAAGTGTTATGCAGGAGCTTTCTTGAAGCAAAACAGAAGTGGAACCTGACAAACAAGACTGTAATGAAACTAGTTACTTGTGAAGGTATCATTGTGAAGGACCATGCTCCTGGAATTCTTCTTCCAGCTAGAATTAATGTAAGTTAATTGCTAAGCTATGCTTGTAGATCAATATGTAATATAATGTAGAGTTTGCTTTTTTCCTTTTGTAATGTTAAGTTTCATCAAATATGATGACTAGTATCAGAGATCATGATATATATAGCAGCAGTTTTGGTATCAGAACATGTTAGTTTTCATCCCTTAATACTTTTATCTTTTTTTGTGTCTACCTTTTTTGTTTCATTTGATAAATTTTTACATACATTTTAAAATAATTGACATTCATTAGAGTGACGGTGGTGGATAAATAAGAGGTAGCAACAATTATTGTGGAACCAGTTTTATAATACAATTTTCTCCTTCAACCACAAAGAATGACATAATTTCAGTAAAATAAATTCTTCAATTAGTCCATGAACTTTGAAAATAACTTCATTGACTCTTGGTTTGTGGTATTCAAATAACTTCCCAAATGTGGATTGCAACTCAAAGGAATAATACATCCTCAAGCACTTGAACACATAACATTATACTATAAACCGTTTTATTGCTTTCTTCAGGGGGGAAAAGGAACCTTTATTTTTCATTGCCTCCCTATTCTACCACCAATTTGTTTTACAGTGAAACTGCCATGGAGATAGGGAACCCCTTACAGATAAATCAGTTCCATTTGTGAGTAATAATGACCACAGATCACAGACAGAATGCATCTTTTTTTGTTCTTCAGATAAAATTAGAAAGCGAAGTACCAATTTATGGGTAACCTGGAAACCTGAATGGCTTCAGTATTTGTGTATTTACCTATATCCGAGTTATATCTCTTCCAAACACAAGTGTCGTTAACCAGTTAATAGCAACGTAGAATCTGTTCCTCCAGCTCAGAACGCGTGTGAGATAAGCTGATCGCCAAATAAACCAGCTGACAAATCCTTTCAGAGACACACCTTTCGCCGACTGTATAAGATCAAAAAGTCGCCTTACTGTATCATATACACATAAGAAGGCTTATAGAAAGGGGGAGAGAACTGACCTTGCTTTCCCTAATATCTACAAGGGCTTTATATCTGCCAACTGTAGCCATGCTACCTAGATGCTTGTAGACGAATGATTTACCAAGGTCAATATCGTTCGCAGAGTTAGCACGCCCTCCTCCAGCATGGCCAAGCTTGTTCAAAAGTTCTGCTAGGTACTTCCCTTGCCTTTCTGCAACCTAGCAATGCACTAAAAAGTTTTACACAAGTGACTAGAGAAGTAGACCTAATGGAATAGCCTAAATTATCAACCGTTTCGAGCATATCTATAAAAAACCATTCGACTGCATTTGTTGTAAACTTAGAAACTTGGACTATTACCATCTGACGGGTCAAGTACTATATGTGCCATGAAATGGCAACAATAAGATGCAAAAGCCGTCTCTTACGTGCCCCTCTTTTCTGAGACTATTCTAAACTACACATAAATTGGAGTGTTATCTACTGATCTTAAAATGAATATTGAAGTAAAATAGAACGAACCAAAGACATGTTACTTCAGCCATAAAATAGAACGAACCAAAGACATGTTTACATATAACGCAAATTGACAGCGCTATTTAGAAAGATATCCAGAAACCCAACTTAATTGCCTACAAAAGCAAAATGCATGTAGATTGTGTAACTAGTTGACACTGACATCTCCCAGATTCAACATTTACTCGTATTAATGATTAAATCAACGCTTTTTATTAGACCAAACAAGGAAAAACTGGCTAGCCTATAGTCGTGTGAAAACAGCTAGTCACTAATAGTAAAAAATAAACATGTAAATGATGTAATATGTTTCACACAAACTAACATTTCATCCAATATTCCAAAATTATTTTATCAGAACTTACTTGGGCTAGAGCAGGAAGAACATCCTTGCCGGTAGTTTCAAGGAAACCACTACAATCTCCTACAGCAAAAACATCTGGTACTGAAGGGACTCGTAGATATTGATCAATGCCAATCCTGAGAAAGGAACCCCATTCTTCTTAGCATATACCTCCACAAGAATGATTTTAAAAATTAAACATTAGCAAACATAAGACATTTTGCATAGTAGACACAACCAAATTTAACAAATAAATTGCCTTCTATTGAAGTGTCTAGATGACGATAGAAGGATACAATAAAGGCAATAAGTATATTTCAGTACAAAGTTAAAGGATACTAATAACAATACAAGATATCGAGCAAAAGTCTACACACAAGCTTATTTCAGTTAGAAACCCAGAAAGACAAGACCCAGAAATTGATCACGTTTATGCAATTATCTACCAGATTAGGAAAAGAAAATCGACCTAGTCACAAGAATTCGGACCCATGCCTTCTCGTCATGAGTAAACCGATGGCCACTGGACTAATTCAAGTGGTTATGTTACAAAACTTACAAATTCTCTACCTATTTATTCTTTGGCCATTCATCAGAGTTATGTGAACAATTTAAACGTACCTCAGTAAAAAAAGAACAGATATAGAAACCTATTGTAATGCCTATACTATAATCTGAAAACTTACCGCCCACCAGGTGATTTTGGGACATCCAAATTATTCACAAAACCTGAAGGGCCAACCCCCGTAGACCATACTAACAGACCATATGGAACATCTGTGCCATCTGAAAGAACTATCTTCTCAGGTTGAACATCTTTCACGACCCCACGGACAAGATGAACTCCTGACTGAGGAAGAGAGATTAATAACAGAAGAGAAGCAGAAATAATAAAAGAAAATGTTCCAAATACCGCATGCTTCAAGGTCAAGTACAAAGAGAAGGAGTCAAATGTCATAGATGATAGATCTGATGAAGATTTAGAGATAAATAAATAGAAAAGAGATCAATACACAAGATTAGATTTTCTTAGCTGTACTGCTTTAGTGGTAAGAATGAACCAAAATTATCATGCAGTTCCATACAACTTTAGTGCATTTTAAATGCATTTGCTACATAAGAGTAACCCTGTAGCAAAACATGCTTTGAACTGAGTGTTTTTTCAATCACTCTGTCCAATACCGCTTCATAGTTTTTACATACAAGTCAGAGACCTGATACCTAACTTACATAACAAACTTCATCTAAGCTATAATACATTGTATAAACTAGTTCTGTACCGACACATCGTCTACTCAAATGTATAAGAAGTTAAATATTTTCCTCTTTCTTTGCTGCTCTTCAACAATTAGAGTTATCTCATTTACAATGATAACTTACTGAATTGACTAATAAAAGAAACCGAATCCAAGTTTCCGCATATAATTAGATTTCTAACCTTAACTAGTTGCTTGACAGCATAATGCCGAAGACCGTCATCAAAGGAAGACAAAATCTCCTTTGCCTGCAGGTAAAATGTGGTTAATTTCAGAAGCTCTCATCAATATAATTTCATGCACGAGCAAACCATAAGAAAAAACGAATGCCAAGAGACTATGCAATCAATCATCATCCATCTCCAGCACTGAGGATAGCAACAACACTAACAAGAACCACAGACATGGAAAACTACCCTGTGCAAACAAAACTGGAAAACTTACAACCATCCAACTAAATTTTAATCAATGAGGTGAAACAGAAAAATGCGAAATCTAAAATCGACTGTATCATACCTCAATCAATGTAACATGAATATAGTCTTTCACATGAGAATATCTTTGGCGAACATCATTCATAATAAAATCACTAAGTTCACCACTGAACTCAACACCTGTAGGTCCACCACCAACCACAACACAATGTAGGAGCCTCCGTTTCTCTTCCTCGGACACCCCTATCATGTTCCAGACAAAAATGGGGAATCAGGTAAAATATTTAGTTCTGGTTAAGTGCTTCTAAAAAAGGGATTATTACCGGGTACGTCAGAGAGCATCAAGTTAAGAAGTAGTTTTCTCCTGATTTCTTGAGCATGATGAACTTCACGAAGGAATGTTGCATGTTCCTTCACTCCCTTAATTCCAAATGTCAAAGCCTCTGCTCCAGCAGCTATGACCAACTTGTCATAAGAGATATTGAAATCCCATGGCTCCAGATTGCCAGCTCCATCTGGCAGACTTTTGCAGGTCACCTGTTGCAATATATTTTTAATGCATTAAGTTATGTGTTATAGGGACTTGGAAGAAATCATGATAAACATAGCTAGTGAAGCACACACATTAAAGTTGCTTGTGAAAAAATCATTCTCAGTACAAGAACTAATATACTTGTCCATGTTGACTGGGACAGGCGAATGTTAACGAGTGCACTCGTTAATCAACAGTTATCACTTTAATATGTAACCATGTGCTTTTGTCCTTTAAGTCTACAAAATTTGTCAGTGTGAGAGAATCAACAAAACCAGCAGAACGAAGATTATCAGTAGATTTTAACATACGTTGCTGATTCACTAAAGGAAACCAGCACAGCTCAAGCCTCCCAAGTGTTGCTTTCATATGCATGGTTGATGTCTTAATATCTTCGCCTCGTTGCAGCTCAATGTTGATGACTAAATGAAAATAAAATCTCTGTAACTTATAATATGATATTACTAAAGTCTCTTATTTTATTTTACGTCAGTTGAGTCCCTTGGTCCCCTACTGTCACAACTAAAAAAACACAAAGTTCGACTAGAAAACGCAGGAGACATGAAATATTGTTAAAAAGCATCTTGCAATAATTTTAACCTGGCAATTTTTAAAAGAAAAAGTTGTTGTAAATTCAGAATCTTTGGTATTAGAAATAAAGGATAATGATATGTACATTTTGATTCTTGGAGATGACATGGAATGGAACGTAATGATCAATGCTCTTTCCTGCTTCCACTTTACTTCCTAGTCAATCCATTAAACTCGACTATCAAATAAACTATCAATACTCTTTCCACTTCAATCACAATTAACTTTATTGTCAACTAAACTGTATGTCCCGTTTCTCCATTATACAAGTACCACAGAAGCGACCTGGCCAAACATGACCCTAAACCACTGCTAAAGAATACTCCATTTCGAAAAACTGTCTAGTTCAAAGTGGTAAAAATTAACAAACTTTTTAGCCTTAATTGATAGGCATAACTTTTATTTGAATCAAAACTATCAAGTTAATTACAAAGCAGCTTACAAATACCATCTTTGACACATAATTCAGTAAATATTATACAAGAGTATAAATTTAATAAACAATCCGACCCCTTTATCTTGCTTAGAGGTGAACCTATTCAAAGTCATCGTGGCATGTTACTATTATTTTAATGTCAAAATTCAAAATTGGACAATTCTGAAATGAATTGACAGATTCTGACAAAACCATGATGGTTTCAAAAAGAATCAACTGTTATAATCAGCCAAGAAGAAATACGATCCAGGCTCAGATGAAATCGCGGGCTGAATCCTCCCAATAGGCTCAGCCACTGATCGAAACTCAAGCGTCCCAACACAAGTGGAAGCCAACAAAGGAGTAAACACCATATGATTCCTTGGAGACACACAAACCACATCGTACACCTGAAACAACAAATATTGCCATATCATCAATTCAGATTGAAGCCACTTAATAATGGCAGAGTATATATCATGAAGAATCTAATACTTCCTTCTCCAATTCCAATTCTCTTTAATTAAATTTTTCATTTTTCCGTGTCAATCTTCGACCATCAATTAGTTTTTATCTTTATTCTAAACAAGAGACGGTGTTTACACTCCACTGCAAGCTTAATTTAAACTTCCTCTCACTGCCCCTTTAGTCGCTTAAAGTGAGCCTCTTTTTGGCGATTAAAAGATGGTCTACGTTAATATATATAATCTCAAAGGTTGAACGAAAACGTAAATTAAATTAAATTGGACATGAAAAAACGAAAAAGGTAAATTAAATTAAATTGGACACGAAAAAACGAAAAAGTAAATTAAATTAAATTAAATTGGAAATAGTATAAGATTAAATTGAAAATATATAGTTTGGCAGGCCTGTTTGGCACTCTGCATTTCAATCCCTTTCATGAGCCTACAACCAGCCCACCCTGACCCCAATACCACCACCCTCGGCTTCTCATCTCCCTTAGTCCTCCCTAGCCCCGCCGTGACAGTTAATGCCCCGCCACCATTCCCGCCGGATTCCGCCGCCTGAGTGCTGAAGTGGAGGAGTTGGGTCAACGAAGGTGGGGTGAATATTGGGGTTGACTTTTGTGATTTTGAATATTGGGTTAAGATTGTTGTACGTTGGATTAAGGTTCGAAACCAAGGCATTATGATTTGATTATTGTTGTTTTGGAGATTTTAAGGATGTAATAAAGAGGAAATTGATTTTAAATGACAGAGATAGTTTACAGAAAGTAAGTTGGTTTGAGGTCTTAGGTGGCGGGCGGGAGTGATCACCAGGTGGCACAACTTGCCAACTTCGTGGACCGTAATTTGAGACTAACAACTCCCATCCCCACACATACAGTTACAATTCTTCATAGCAAGTAAAATCCACATAGTTTTTTTTTTTGAAATTAAGAGTTTGAAGGAAAAATGTACTGAACAATGGACAGAAAAAATGCAAAATAATTAATATTGATTTTTTGAAAAGATTGTATTACTGTAAAAAACTCAGATAAGAAGCAATCCAGACATACTCCAGTTCTATCCTAACTATATATGTCAAATGCAACAAGAAAATTTGTCTACACAAAATTCTCCTATGTATACCCCAATTAATGACCTCCTCCCAACCAGACATGCACACACTTCACCCTCAAGTTGCCTTAACTGATCCAAAATGTAGCTTCCCACAATCTCCCTCGGTGATAACAGTATTCCTTCACTCTCCTCCTACTTGCCTCTCCTCCTTATTCTCTCCTCCAAACACAAGACAATCATGGAAGAAAGACTTTTGCCATTTGATTGTCTTCTAGCCATCGCCCGTTTCTAATAATAACATCTACTCCTAATTCTTATCTCATCCTCTTATTTGCACAAATCGTAACATACTCAAAACCCGTCTCTAAATCTTACCGTAAAAAACACATTCGGGAAAACAAAGGTTTCGAGACTCATCACGCTCACAGAACAAACACTTCCTTACATAACTGCAATTTTATCTTGCCACCCTATCCCTTTAGCTCCATCAATTCTTAATCGCAAGAACTACTGAAAGACGGAACTGGCCGAGGAATATTGAAATATAACATAACCAGTCGATTCAATTTTCCCGGAGGCGGCAACAATTTTATATATACCCTTTGCTTTATCACCTACATCCACCTCCACACAACCCTCTATCCACCTTATCATCCACCCCAAGGTCGCCACTTTGTCCCTCAACCTAACCAAATCCCCAACTATTCTCCTCCTTCTCAGAAGCTAACGCTAACCATTCTGCACATCTAACATCCTCCACCGCTAACTTCAACCCCAAGCAAAGCATCTTCTTAACACGACGCCACTATCCAGCCACGGGCCTCGCCATAATAAAGTATCCCTCCCATTCCCTACTTCAACCCCTCACATGTTCATATAACTATCCCTAACGCCTCCAAATGTCAAACGAACTATCGCCAGCCCATCAACTTATACCCCCATACGCATTTTCTCTCTAACCTCACAGATGAACCCCTAATTTCCCACCCTAAATAGTGATTTCTTTTTTCTTCCTTATTACTGGCTGATCCTTATAATTTCTTATTTTATATCGACTTCATTCCTATTTCACCTCCCTCATATCTTTTAATCCTTTTGAATCCTCCTCTCAAGTGTATTGATTTGGGATCCTTCTGCAAATTTCACTTTAGCCTTATACTTACCCCCGCCCTTACTCCCACACAAAATGTTACTCTTCTCCAAGTTAGGCTTTAATCCCGTAAAACTCTCCAAAATCGAATCACCAACTCGACATAATTACAAAGACCTTCCTATCTCGCAGATGACACGATAAACATATCATCCGGAAAGATCATGCTTTATCAACCTACCTTGCAATCCGGATGATAACCAATCTTCGACCCGCACGCCCTCCTGCATTGCATTAGTTAACCCTTCCATAATAAATAATAAATAAGTAGATACTTTTAAAGTTTAATTTTATCATTGGTTTTTCATTTTCAATTGTCAAGAGATTTTATCCTAAATTAATTTGGATTTGTAAAGTTTCAATTTTTTAAAATTTTGATTTAGGTTTTTTCTTTTTGAATATTTAAAATATGCGTGATTATATTTGAATTGATGATTTTTTGCTTGAAATTTATGAACCGGATTTTGTAAATTTTAGTTTTTGGTTAATTTGAATTTTTCAATCAAGCGTTAATTTGGAAAGCATTATATTTTGAATTGGAGATTTATCTTAGAGCAAATGTTAAGAATACCGAAAAATTGGCTGTAAATTATGCAATTAAGTCGGCTACTTCAAAAAATTCTAAACAAACATTGCGTGTGCGCACGTGATGATTTAGCCATAATTGGCGGTTTTGAGATGAATAAATTTAACAACCAAGAAATTATGTGATTATTAAACTAAAACGATAAAAGTTAACATAATTTTTTTATTATTGTCAGGTGTAAGCACGTGATGATTTAACAATAATTGAAAGATTAGAATAATAAAAAAATTACATCATCAAGCTACAAACAATTGATAAGTAATTTTGATTTGATTGGATTATTGAGTGGGCTTACATTTGTTGAAAGTCACCCATTTATAGAACCTCCTTTCCTGCCTCAGATAACACTCTTCTTTCCTTCCCGCTCGCTCGCTATCATCCTGCTTGTGATATATTCAAGACTTCTTTTTGATCTTCCTATTCGGTGGCGGAGCCCTAGATACCTTCCTCGATCACACACCTCCTCACCCATTCAAACACAAATGATTCGATCTATCTAGCTTCCCCGCACGCAGATGAAAAAAACTCGATGCAACACTTTCCCTCAGACGATCGATCGCTCCAAAGTATTCCTGGGTGATTCTTTCGCACTGCTTGAGCCCTCCTACGCCTAACGAAAATCATAGGCCATCTCAAAAAAATCGCGATCGACACTTTGACTTTCCACTAATATGAATACCCCTTAAAGTCCTCTCATCTCGCATCCCGAAGTAGGCAAGTCAATCCTTCTACACAAAGAAGAAGATAGGAGTGACAGGGGCTCTGTCAAGTTCCTCTGGTCAAGAAAAGCACTACATTAATCAAAAAGTCGTAAGACACCGGGGTTAAACAAGACACATCACCCAATCCATAAATAAACCTAAACGATCATTATAAAGACTATTCTACCATTAGAGCTACTCATGTCAATTTGATCAACATTATTTATTTTTAGGTTCTGTAGATCTAAGACTTCGTGTGCAATAAGTATATTATCTGAAATGATTCTACCAGGTAAGAACGCACTTTGAGTCTCGTATATAATTTTCATAAGAATAGGTCTCAACCGATTACTTAGCACCTTACTCACAATTTTAGCAACGATATTGCACAAACTAATGGGCCGGACCTCGGACATATTCATGGGAGATAGATTTTTCGGAATAAGGTAAACATGTGTATGATTAAGAGCTTTAAGAATTTACATGAAAAAACTCTGCTTCAATGAATATCAAGAATATCAAGAAATAATATGCCATATTAAAGAAATGTACCGGGCCATACCGTCCTGCCGCGTAATTTGTCAATTGGCATATCAGCACGCCTCGCTTAACTTCATCTGCTAGTAATGAAATTTTAGTAATCGATACCATTTCATCGGCAATCCTTCCGGGTCCACCTTCGACACAACCCGCTCCGGCTATAACCCATCATTCACGGCAGTAAAACCCCTTCATTATTCAAGACCCCTCATCCTATTCCGTCTCTTTCAAGGAAGTGAAAAAAAACTTTGTATTTTTGTCACCTCCTTATGTAACGACTCCACCCCAATTCTACGCCTTTATATAAGATTATTAACAACCTGTACATCAGAGTCACCAATCGATGGATACAATAACAAATATAACATGCTGACATTATCAAAACAAACTCTCTACTCCATCGTGGTGTTCCAACAGCACATCCAACAAAATAAATGCAAAACAATAGAATACAGAATCACCATAATAATACAACCCAAGGACATGCGAGAGTTCAAAATACAACATAGGAAAGTATAACAACCAGACCTATCAATATAATACAACACACCAGTCTAGATATATACAACGCGACAACAAAAGGAAAAAGACTGATGAGGTCTTCCTATGCCACCACTGCCACTTATGATCTCCACGCCAGCCAAAGAAACAGATCCTCACCACCTCAACGACGCTCCTAGAGACTCCATGAGAACGTCATACCATGAGAATGTAGTGGAGTCGCCTATTGCCGAGTGAATACAAATACTACGCATCATCCCATCACATATATTCATACTTATATAGTACATAACATATGCACATACATTAACTTTGCATAATTAGAATCATTTATATATCACATAGAATCCTCTTTATACAATGTTACATAATACAATGCACATGTATTTACAACTATAAATAACGTGATATTCATTTAAGGGAAACAAATTTCAACACACAAAGTCAATGATTTAGGAATCCACCTCCACAAATTTATAAAGAATAGAACCACTCTTCAAATAATAGACATACGAGGAATCCACCTCCAAATAATACACACATACGAGAAATCCACCTCTGGGGGGACCGTGATGAGGCCTCCACCTCCATCCTTCCGACCGAGGTTACACCTCCATCAACGATGACAACAAACCCTCCCAATCCACGGGCTACACACTGGGAACTCTCCCGGTCGGGTCACCACCGCCCGCAAATAACACACAAAGCAATCAACACAAATTTAATACACACAACACACAAACACACACAAAGACACGGCATACCCACAATCTCTTAACATGAATCATATTCAACTTATTCATATTGAGGTAAATCATAATCACCACTATCTCATAATATGAATCATAATCTCAATTATCTCATAATATAACTCATAATCTCAATTATTTCATCATATGAATCATAAATCTGATTTTATATATAAGATTAATCATAGTTCTAATTTATTCAGTAATAACAGAATCACAATATATTGATTATTAGAAGAACTCAAGACAACATACGCAAAATATATAACATAATATATACTAAGTGGTTCCCATCGTGAGATTCGTACTCACATCGAGCCTGCAAAGTGGTAATTTGATAACTCTCAAAGTGGGCCTCGTGCTAGATCCGGCATCAACTCCTATTCACAGAAATCATACATTATAACACATTCAGTATAATAACCTCTCTTAACATTTATATATACCCCGAGTGTTATACTCATGTCCTTACAATTCCCAAATTCTACTACTCTTAGCAATCATCCTATCCCAAGATTAATATACACTTTAACATTCCACCTGAATTATATTCAATTGTCACTTGGAATCCTAATATTTATTACCATAATTGCAATAATAACACTTTAATCACATTCCAATCAATCTAACAATCAATTGTCAACTAATTAAACCATTAAATACAACTCCAATTCAAACACTAAATACTATACTTAACTTTTCCCCAAACTTTCTCAATCCAACTTTATTCATCTAAGCATCCAAACCAATAATTTATTCCCAAAATAACTATATTAAAGTCCTCTAACCTCATATTACAATTTAAAGTTAATTTAAGAAAAGCCAACAAAAGTCAACCCTCCACTTTTACACCACTTTCTAACCCCAATAATTACTCAAAATCCTGTAAACTAAAACTATTTTAGACAGATTTAAAAGTCAACCAAACTCAATTTTTATAAAAGTCAACTCAAGCCTTAAATGACGAGATTTGAAGATTAAAACTCATACCTTTGATGAACGAGAGACAAACAAGATTTTAGCATTCAAATAAGTTTCACCAAGAAAATGGAAAAACCAAGGTTTGGAGGTCTATGACCAGAAAGAGAGAAGATAAGATCTTTGTATTTTGATGCAAATGATGATAAGTATGAGACTTGTTGAGTAGAGACATTTTAACATGTGGAGTTTATCATCGGTCAGAAATTGCTTTTCGGGTTTAACAACATAATTCTAACAACACGAATAAATTAAATTTCTATTCTCAAATATATTATCATTCAACCCATATTATCATTATTCTATTTCAAATTTAACTTTAACCGCAAACACTCAACCTAGAACTAAAATCATATTTAAAAAATGCTTATACGGAACGTAAGTATTTTGGGCTGAAGTGGTTCTAGGTTTCTGACACCAATATTTTTCCTTCTCCGCCCAAGCCTCATCTACCTCCTTTTCAAGTGACAACACCCGCTCTCTTTCAGAATACTCGCTTTCATAGGCTGCTTGTAACTTGTCTTGAATAACCTCAATTCGGACTCGCGAATTGAAATTATGCCTCTTACACCAATCAATCAACGCTATTCTGTGTTCTTTTCCCTAATAATTTTATAAATTACCCAGACCCGTTTACATTTTTTGCCCAAGCATCTCAATGACGTCCTCGCAACCTTCTTTTCCAATCCATCGACTATAAACAAAACGTCTGATCTCTAAACTTAGTTTTCAGTTCACTAAATAAGATAAATGAGTGCAAACTGCCCCTGGAAATTGAGTGCACCAATCAATACTACTCAAAATACGGTCCAATTTAAGTCTAACCAACTGATTCCCTGCTCTTCTGTCACTCTAGGTGAATGGAAAACCCCACGAAGCCTATGTCCAAAAGTTCACTCTCTAACAAAGTCTCGAAAGGTCTGCATACTCCTTCCGTCCTCTCGATACGCCCCTGTTTTTCCTCTACATCCAAAATGTCATTAAAGTCCCCCATAACGCACCAGCTACCCACAACTTCCTCCCTCATTCGCTTCAACCTAGCAAGTTGAGATTTACGAACATTGTCATCGCAGCTTGCATATACGAACACACCACTCCACTTACTCTTACCATTCTCGCCAATCTGTATCTGAACAAACCACTCCTCCCATTGCATGATTTCCACATCCTCCTCATTATGCCACATAACAGTAATACCCTGACAGACCAACAGGATTAATAATAAAACTAAAATTAAAACCTAAGCTACGAACAATATTTTTTTATTTTTTTCTCTTTATTTTTTGTCTCAAATAAAACAATAACATCAGGATGCTGAAGGCGACAAGTCTCCTTCAACGCATGAATTGTCAGAGAACTTTCAATCCCCTGACAATTCCAAACCATGATCCTCATCTACCTCCATCCATTCACCAATGGAGCAACTCTGAACTTCATTTTGAATTCCCTCTTCGACTCTAAATCTATCCTACTGTCACCATCTTGTCCTCAATCACAATTTGGAGCAGATGCCTACAACCTGGCCTCGCTCCCTCTCCAACGCAGGAAGAACGACTCCATCTCCTCAAGCCTCCTCTTCCCATTCGTCCCTAAATCTGTTCGAACCCTTGGTTCCCTTTCTTTACTTGTACTTCCTCTCCCCCCTCTATTCCTAACATGGAGTTTCTTACGTTGAACCTTGATAGGTACTTCCCTCAGCTCCCCCACATTAAAAATAGTTTGAGTACCATCTTTAGCATAGCCTAGAGGAAAACCTACGTTGTCATTTCTGAGCATCGCATCACCCCTACAGAAATTTCACAATCACCCTCACCTCCTGTTTCACTTACCCGTTTCTTCACCACTACCATTTCGCTACCTTCAAACCCCTTCCAACAAACTTCCCCTCCTTTGCTATCACCTCCATCGACCAACGACACCACCACAATCCCCCTATGAACATCCAATCCTTCAGAGATCCAAAAGATTCTCCAATACTCTTAAAGGCCCCTTTAATTTCTGATATGGTGAAGAAAAATGAAATGTAACTTATTCTAAGGATAAAATCAAATTGGGCGAACGTCTACTTGACCATTGAACATTTGGCAATATAATTATTAGCCCTATAATTACAATAGCACAGCCTTGTAATCACTCGTATTATTCAAGAACATATACGAATTAAAAGTGGGACAAACCACATAAATCAATAGAGTATTCAACAAAATGATGTTAGCTACTAATAGTACAAGTACTCAGGGGTTAAGCCATTATCCTTATTCCTTAGCCCCACAATATATAGTCAAATCCATACTCGGAGAGACTTTATATTGTGTTATTATTACTTATTTATTTGTAAAATGATATTATTATAACCTTATTGTAATTGAATTCTAATAATAATAACAATAATTCGTGTTACGCCATCCTATGATCGACTAGAGTCCTCAACGACCTCCACCATCATGACCACGATGACCATCGCCATTGCCATCTCCATCACCATGGTCATCGCCATCGCCATGATCATGATCATCATGACCATTCTTGGGATCATGTCCACTATTTGCAGAGGCTTCACCATAATCATCGAGGCTCATCTTTAGAGACCTTCCCCGAAATTGTGTTCAGACCCTATCTCCTTTATGAATAATAATTCACTACTATATATAAACATCATCACCATGCACATACATGTGATGCATGTTGATTATTGTGCACTTTTATAATTTATATAGGCTTTTATGTATTTCGAAAGCTTTTGATTAGTTCGTTGACGTATGGATTTCCCTTCATTCCATTGCTTATTTTGCTTTATAATAGAATCTTCAAATTTTTAACCTTTAATATATTTGTTCATACAGATAATATTTTATAAAAAATATATCAATGTGAAAGAAGTTTAAATGTGATTTTTCTATCGATATACTTTTCATCATGATATACAATAAAAATAAAAAATATTTACACAAAATTTAATAAGATAACAAAAATAAAAAGTGATAATTTTTATGAATTCGAGTGATTACTATGTTTTACTCCATAATATATATAATTGTTTTTAATAACACAGCAGATTTAATAAATAAATAAATATAACATAATATATACTTCTCTTGAACTGAAGATAATTATTATATTAAAGATTGTTTTTAATTAAGATGTTTATATTTTTTTAAAATTAATGAGATAATTAGTATACTTAGTTTCAAATAAATTAGATAGATAGAGAGATTACTGTTTGTGTGTTTTCATATTTTGTGGGAAGCAATTTATAAACAATGTTTTTGATAATCTTGTTAGAAATATTCCAATTACATATATTGATTATCGTAATAAGAACAGATTTGGGATTAAAACGGACACAGTTCTAGTAACCAACTAATTAAGAGTAATGTCATGTACTTTTCTTCCAAATCTACACCTACTTCATTGAAATATCAATTCAGAATTATTATTTTTATATTATATAAAATGGAAGTAAATACTCTAAATACCTGATTATATATTAAAATAGATTGAATTTGAACAATGGAACATATAACATATATATATATATATATATAGGTAGATATATATATATATATATATATATAGAGTATATATATATATAATGATAACAAGCTTGATTTTTATCAAGAGATACATTAAAAAAGCTGCAAATGCAAAACATGCGATCACACAATGCCATGTAGCTAGCTATATATAATTTCATTCATCATCAACATAAGAGATTGAATCATAGTTGTTTTCATCATAATTCATAATTCATAAAGTGATTAAAGCATATATTAGCATGAGAGATGGATGATGATGCATATATACCTGAGATTGAAATGGTGTTTCTGGCTGAACAGATCATAGCAAAGGCAAGAAAGAGGCAGACCCCTAATTTAAACTGATGACTAGCCATTTTTGCACACATCTATCTAGTAATCTGATACTAAGTTTTGGAAGGGTGGTGGACAACTATGGGAGAGCTATTTATAGATGATGCAAATTCTTTTTGTTTTTTAGTGAAATAATTAAATATTTAGAGGCAAAAAGGGAGTTGACTTTTGGTGAAGCGTCGGTGACACATTCATCAAGTGATATGTATAAACACAGTTTAAATTAGTTATGATGTATCTGTGGGAGCATGTGAACTGCCCATCTTGGTCAACTGGTTGCTTTCATTTAGGGAAATCTGTTTTTATGGTGACAGATTTATGTACCTAAAGTCTACGGAGTATTTGTTATGGTAAATTGATAAGGACTCACTTAACTAGTACGTCTACTTTGTACGGAATAACTTTCGACATAATTTAAAAATTAATGTCCCAATGAGCTAGATGATGTGGTGTGTTATATACGGAGTATGATGATCATATCATATGTTATATAATGTGTATTGTTACATTTATTCAAGATTCTGATAATGATGTCCACAATGAATTTATTTCCGATTTCAAATGATCTAATTACTCAATTATCTTACCAAATCTTGTATTATTAGCCAATATTATACTATTGTGAGACTTCTATTATATTAATTAGTATTACTCAAGGAATTAAATGACTTCGAGGGACTCACAGAAAATCTTTATTAGAATAAACTTTATGAGCCATGTTAAGATGAGAGTTACAGCCTAAAACTCAATCATAATATAAATTGTATGTCTAATGATACTAGTCCAATTATGTAAGGAATCGTCATCAAATATCACTTGAGATCTATTTAGGGATCCAGCTTCTGATCGCTTATGAATTCCTGGTTTTCTATGGACATGATACAATCTGCAATTGTAATCCAATCATTTAACTAGATGACTATGTTGATTTCTGGTAAAAACTATTGTTTATCAATTTCAGTTAGAGTTACCCCAAAGGCATACAACCCCTGAATCTAACTATATATGAGACATGAGCATTTTTTTATAAACTAGCTTTTATATTAGCTAGTTGTTAAAAAATCATAATTCTACTAAATGACTCCAAATTTTCGAGAAGAAGCAATGATTATAATGAGATAAGACATTTAATTCTGAATAGGAAGTGAATTGAGCCTCCATAGCGGCTCTATCCACTGCATGAAGAATTGAAGTTTTCAGTGGTTATGAAAACATGATCTGTGCTCCATATGTAGATGGAGCCATGAAGGACTTCTTTATGCTGTGACAGTTGCCCCAGAGCTTTTCATGCCGGTGGGTTTATTTTCATTTTTATGACTAGTATTATTAACTGTTCTAAGTAATAATTCATTTCCTCTTTGTATTTATTTTGAAATTGAGCCTGTATTTTGTTGATATAATATTTTGTGGGATTAAGTTTGAATGAGCCATTTTGAATTCCTTGAGAATTAATTTAATTTTGCACTTTGGGGCAATTAGATTTATGATTGAAACCTTTCTATAATCATTACTCATTCCCACTTTAATTAACTCTCTTCTGATGTTTGTATTCCCTTGAATCACTCATCCCAAGCCACCACCTGAGTTGTCATGGAGTTTTGATCAAGAATCCATCTAACAAAGGTACTCAACTCTCCTTTAAACATAAAATAATTAATCTGAAGAAACATTCATATATTAAATTAATTCTAGAATTTGTAGAGGACCTCTTTGTCTACTAAGAAAATTAGCTGCCTGATGTCAGAATTCATTAAATAATTGATTCTGAAGTATCGTGAGGGCTCCACACATTCTCAACGAATTTAACCAATTGAGTGAAATTGAGTTTTTTGGCAGTTTTGAGTAGGAACCATCTAATTCTGGCCAAATCTTGCCCAGATTTAATGCCATGGCAAACTAATCTCGGTCTTTTTAGTACATTCGAGTGTTGTCTCCGATGGCGCCGTAAGCTCTCAGCCATGATTATATTATCCTAAGCCCCTCAAACCAGTGAAGGAGATGAGGGAGTTTAACAAGGCTTCTGGGATGTTCAATGGCTTTTGCCAATCTCTAAATGGCACATTAAAGAGACTAATTATTTAACTCTAAATGAATATTTAGAGTCACCTTTGGGGAATTAGGCGATGAATGTTGTTAATTTTGAGGATGTCAACCGCTTAGGAATTCAAGAGTCGCTTTTGATGACATCATTTCCTACTACATCCTGGTTCTCGATAAAATCTCCGTCGGGTGCTCCATCCGTCCGTGGGATTTAATAAAATGGGGCATTTGGAAAAGATGATTCCTCATGAGAAAAGGTGGGGTGCTAGCACAATTACTTAAAGAGATGGTTAGTGAGAAGAGCAGCTGATCAAAAAACGTGATCCGGCAAGTATTAGATGTAGGAGTGAAGAGGTCCACAAATTAGTTTTTACAAGTGATCTTCGACGCTTCTTCAAGGATTTAGATTGTTCGAGGTTCCGTGGAGCTCGAGGATGGTATTAATCTTGGCTTTGTATTTGACATGAGAGTGAAAAATTTAGTGTTTTTGTCTCCCTCGGTGATTGATGCGACGCTTAGATCTTTTATAATAAATGATATCTTCTTGATGGGGTAGATCAAGTTTAAGATGAATTTAGCAATATTTGGAAGAATCGATGGACAACTTTGCATAGATAAGTTTTTCTTGAATTTGCTTAATTAAGGAAAGATAATTTCCATATATATTCTAATTGATGATAATTACTTTTACATGTTTGAGATTGTGAAATCTAGATAAAGGAGTAAGACGAAAGGACATTGGAGGCATACAAGAATCGCTATAAGATGGGGTAAGTCGAAGCGCGAGAGTGAGGAAAGATTCAAGTTAAAGGGTCTAGAAACAGTTTGATGACTTGGTGAAATAAGTATAGGTCCATGGTTCGATCTTTGGACGGGCAAATCTACAAGACGGTATGAAAAACAACATACCAAAGGAAATTATTTAATTGTTCTGTGATCTAATTTTTTCAGATATTAATAGCCTAATACTAATTCCTAGTCCATAAGAGATAACTTGTGTAGATTCTAAACCAAATTCGAGAGTGAAATTGAGTAAAAGAAAGGAACCTGGGATGGTACGGGTCAGTCAGTATTTTTCCCGAGTCAAGAGAACTTGATTAAAATCTCCGCATACGAGATACGCGGAGCGGGCAAGCTCGCTCGAGATGACGGGATATAGAATTCCATGTTTGAATTTTGTCGCAAGTCGGGGTGACCATAAATGCAAAAAGATATCAGGGGAGTCAGAAACTCAGAGTAATCTCAAACGAAGGAGTGCTTGTAGAGGAATGAGATTAGTTTTCATGTTGGAGGAAACCATCTAGACTCACTAATAATTCTAGTATCAAAACCAGGTGAATAGGAAAAATGTTTAGAGACTGAGTTATTGGGAGAATAGAATTTAATAGTCACTCAAGAAATAAAATATCTGGTTTGAATTGCGCCCACAAGGACGCTAAGAAGTTGAACTCAAAGGGAGGACCTGACCTAGGTCCTCTAGAATTCAAGGATAGATTTTCTGTTGATGATATTTTGGATTTGTTGAGGATTTAAATCCCACCCAAGTTTTAAGAAAATAGTGATAAGATTATGAATTGGACATACAGCATTAAGCATATATTCCCTACAAATCTTTCACTCTTATGCAAGCCAAAAAGTCAAAAGGTTAAAGTAGAGCATTGAGTTTGGTCCTTACTAGTTACAATAAAGAAAATATTGCTTAGTTAGAGGACGTAGCATCAAATAGTCCCCAGTGTATAAATTCAAGAAGCACTTGTCCCTACTTTTAACATTCCGCTATCATTTAGCATTTCACGCGACAAAAGCTTGTTGGTGTCAAAAATATAATTTTTGAGATTCGTCCCATTAAGTCTCTAATATGTTCTAAGCAATGAAAATAGATCACAAAAAATACATTTCAATAAAAATATGATTAAAATTAGGAACTTAATGTTAACTTTAAAATTATATTTTAACTGCAAAACTTAAGCTTTGAATCAAAGAATGTTAAACATTAATGGAGATGTTAAAATGAGACCAAATTATAACCGGGTGATACTTTCAGGACCATTTGTTAGGTTGCTTACTAATTCCACTCAACGCCAACTTCGCTACACTTATCGACCAAACCATTAATTATCTCGGCTATATTCAGTATCAGTATCATTCTACAGATGGTAATTTGTGATGAATTTAGGGGACCTTTAAAATAAGAGTAGAACATTTGTATTAATTTGATGAAATTTCTTAAAGATACGTCGATTTGATACCTAAAGATGTGTTCAAGTATTGTTTATAAATTCATTGTTCACTTTGGTGATCTCTGCTGAGTTAGCTTCAGAGGATAATTTCAGATATTATTGATTATTAATTGGGAGATACATCCCCATTAAACTTAAAATTTTAAAGAAAAATTCATAGAAAGTACGGAGTATCTTTCAATTATGTGGATATCAAATAAATCTAATTTATTATAAACGGCTTAATAAGTCTAACAATTTTAAATATAATGATTATGTAGAATCATCAGACAACAAATAATTTAATTAAAATTGATTTATTTTAATCGAAATCGATTAAAAAAAATTGATCACACAAGATACATGTGACAATTAGGGTTCAATACGAATTCCAATAAAAGCTCTAACACGTGTGAAACATATGCGTTCCCGAATTAGCCCCCAAATTAAATTAAAGCTCTAAAATTATTATTTTGATTTATGAATTAATCCGAAATTCTAACTCCTAAAATCAGGGTTTCCCCTTTAAAATAGCCCCCAATTAAATATCAATCGGTTAGGCTCTGAGAATCCCCAAATTTATGACAATAAAATCATTATTTATTTAAACGGGAGTTCTGAAGCTTCAGGTTTAAAATGTTAATTTAGAAAGAACGTTTAAAACTAACACTCCAAAAAGAGTCAAAGACATTGTGAAATATGCTTCGACCTTACCAAACTGAACCTTCTTGATTTTCATGAAGAAATAGTTTGAGTAGATAGTGAATAATCAACAAATTGCATTTTGCTCAAATTCAATGGTTAAGATCAAAATCTAGGTGATCATGGATCAAACATCAGAAGAGAGCCCGAAAACCTATAAATATCCCTCTCCCTTACAGATTTAAAATCCATCAGCGAAATACAACAAAAAAATACAATAAAAACTCTGAGAATGTGCATAAGAACAAATGTATGGCTTTCTTCATAGAAACCTTTAAAGATTATTGCTTATTCAGAGAAAAACATCAAATCTTCAACCTATAAGCCTAAACAAAAGTGCCTAATCAAGAATCCAAGTGAAGAACACAAAATCTTCAACTTTATACTAAAATAGCGCCTAGAATTAGGGACAATGTTGAATTACCGCACAAACATAAGAATTTCGTGATCACACTAAACAACATGATAATCGATCATTCGTGTCTCATAAATTAAAATGAACTACATGATTAAACCACAAAGGCCCTCAGAGTAAATCATAGACAGGATATAAGCTGTATAGCCCTTTGTCTATCTGTCTCTGAAACACGGAGTAAGCTACTAAGGCATCCTTCGACATGCTATTAATCCACTGATAAAGACCTCAAGATCGTGAATAAGCTACTAAGTTAACTGACATTCACTTAGCCGCACGAGACTGCCTTTGCACACAAATTGAACTGCCTAAGCCCCACGACTAAGCTCCAAAGACCAAGATCAAGCTCAGATAAATGAGTTATACGGGTATACGCCGCGAAGGCTTCTCCGGCCCGGACCATATTCAAGTCAAGCACTCAAGTCCAAAGACTCGAGTCTTATATCTAGCCTGTATTCAGACATCCAACTCCTATTTAGTCTCACATTCAAATCGAGGCACAAATCCAAGTCCACCTCAGATCACACAACGTCCGTGCACAATCAAGCACAATTCAGCCCCCAAATAGGCACCCAACTGTTCATGACTATGATTCAACTAAGTCCAAAGATCTCAAGCACCGGCAAGAGCACAGAGTGAGTCGAACTCTATAGTTTGATAAACATTTCTTTATATCTAGAAAGTTTTCCCAAAGAATATTTATAAATAATAAAAAATTTCTACCGGTTACATTAAGTTCATACAATTGTTAGTGAGTTACATTATTGTCTTGTTCATTTTAATATTTGATACCTTCGGTATAATTCCTCATTATTGGAATTGGTTAGACACATAGA
The DNA here is from genome assembly GCA_019722365.1 of Lithospermum erythrorhizon. Taxonomy (NCBI): domain Eukaryota; kingdom Viridiplantae; phylum Streptophyta; class Magnoliopsida; order Boraginales; family Boraginaceae; genus Lithospermum; species Lithospermum erythrorhizon. Next base: position 984,882 of record JADFUC010001398.1, read on the forward strand.
CATACAAGTAGTAGCTCAAATTGCAGTTTCTAGCACATTTAAATATTTAATTAATGATAGCAAAGCCAAGTGAATTGAAACTAAAAAGGCCGATATACTGCTCACTGTGATTAGGGCCTTAGATAGCTCTAGTCTGAGAGTAATTAGACATATCTAATCTAACTCAATGTTGTTAATCAATGAATTGAATCTAACTGGCGTTGTTAATTTAGGAGTGTTTCCTACCAGGCAAGTGAGGTCAGTTTACGACTCAATGAGTATTATTAATAATGAATGGATGCGAGTACTTATAATAACAAGAATAATTAACATTTTTAAAATAAAAAAATCTTAAAATTTGTAACACTACTAAAGAAATCTAATTCTAAATCATGCGGAGTATTGTTTCCTAGAAAGATGGGAAATGGTTCAAGATAGATCCAGAATTTCATAAGTTTTACAATTGAATCTACTCCATTCATGACTCACCTTTACATACATCTCTAATATGTAATGGAACAAGGATATAATTTCATTTCATAATCTAATCAATGAGAGTGCTTTATCAAGATGCTTAGCCTTGATGCCTATATACTCCTTAACTTTCAAAGATCGGTATTTTCTTAATGGAAGCTTAGCAAATGGAGCAATTTCCGATTCGGGAGGAGGCCCATAGAAATAGGCCATCGATATCCTATGTTTAGTTTCATTCACTATTGCTCGATGATAAACACTTGGAAATCGACCATTCGAGAATATATGCAAAAGATCACCAATATTGACCACGAGGGCATCATTGACCGGGCAAACCGGGACCCACCCGATTCCATCACGGAATATCTGGAGTCCATTTGTGTCACTTTGGTTTAGGATTGTGAGGAATAGGGAATCGGTATGTGGGGCGAGTCCTATGGCTCGGCTCGGGTCGGGACAACTCGGGTAGGAATTGAGTTGTAATGACTCTGCGGATTCATACGTTGGGAATAGTTGATTCGCATGTCTTCTGTGAAGCTCCAAGTGATTCCATCTTAGAAGTAATAGTTGGTAGACTAGTGACTTATCTTTTGGTATTCTTCCATTACATCACTGCATGTAGGAAAAATTATGGTAAGAGAACATTCAATTGGTCTAGTGATAAATTAAACTTCTCATTGAGCAAAGAATCTCCCTCGCTCCATCCTAAAATGACTGCCTAAATTGATTTTCAATTATTACAATTAATACACTTGTTATCATTAATTGATATAAAACAATACTACTATTAATTGAGTTGAAGAATTTAGATATACAGAAGAATATATAATGCTTGAATGGATTGAGTACTTACAAAAACGAAAATTATTACTATGACATATAAACATATTGCAATCAACCATCAAAATTGAACAATAATCTTTCTGCACATAAAGGAATATTTGTTACGCATATTATTTTTCTTTTATATGGGAATGAAGTACTTTATTCTAATTACCTAGAATTATCATACATCTTTTTAATAACAGTACTTTTATTCCTCATCTTCTTCTATTTGTTTATCAATATCTATTCTAATAGTTGTCTTAATTACTCCGTATATTGTACGTTGAACGTTAATTAATGGTGTAATAATAATGCATTTACATCAAGTCAAATACTTTGATTATTTTTATAAAATCCAATATTGACATTTAAATATGGAATTATGGATACGCTTTAAATATGTACTTACAAATTAATGAGCAAAGGATATGCATACAAAAGGATAAAGCAAATCTTGGAATGGAAGATTAAGAATGAAAGAACAGAGAAAAGAGACAGATATATATCTCAAACTGACTGACTTTCTGAGAAGACACAGAATCACTTTCTTTAGATTATACTTACATTATCTCATGAGTTTAGTCCAGCCTGAAGAAGAGATGCTAAATAGTAGTGCTTATTAATAGTATTTGACCAATTAAAGATATATTCGAACAAAAAAAATTGCAAAAGAAGAATTTAACTTTGCATAATTTTTATTCCATATATCTATGTCAACGTGCATGGAGAATTGCATGGACTTACCAAAAGTTATCATAATCAATTGGCCAAAGCTCTCTAGCATGATCAACTGGAGAACCCATCATGTTGAATCCTTCATGCCATGAACTTAGGAAAAAATGGAGAAACTTAGTGAATACCATAGCCGGTCGCGCCGCCGGGAGATCTCAAAGCGAGCTTTGGTGGCAGAAGAGCAAAAGCTTCCTGAAGTTTGATACTCTCAACTTCATTTAGCAACTTTGAAGAAACACCATGGTTTATTATTTGGAAGACTCCATAGTTTTCTACATGCATGACCAATTTTTTCCACTAAATTTGTCTCTTTGAGGCCGATAATGCCAGTACTGCTGACGGTGATTTTTCATCGGTTTGGGAACATGGTAATGTGAATTATTGTAGAGGATTATGTATGTGAATCAGGCAATTTTTTTGGACAGATTCAAAATCAAGGGGACCATATAGTTGGAGATTGAGAGGTGTATCTTGTAGGTTTATATATAGTTTAGATAATTTAATATCAGAATTGATAGAATATGAATGTTAAGGACTTAAGGGTGTAGGAAAGAGTTGGTGCTATTTATATATATTAGGGGGGAATGTATGGTATATGCTATTGATCAAATTCAAATTATATTACTCCTATATACTTGTTGAAATAACGAAAAGTTGTAAACACGGAATTGGGTATTTGGAACTAGTCATGTCTTTAAGTAAATTTGATTATTTTTTCAATCTTATTAGCTTATTTTTAACATGATAGAACAGGACAAAGAGAGAAAAGAAAATTGGTGACAAAGATAGAGAGTTGGGAATAATTTTTAAAACTTTTCATTTACTATTAATACAAAATATCACTCTGAATTTCTGGCAACTGAAGAGTCAAGACATTTGACTTTATGGGCCGATTAGCTCTATAGAAACCCCTTTGTATCTCTCTTTATTTTTTTCTTTAGCTTCTCTTCAACTGATGTATACATGTGGAAATAATTGTCAAAATAAATAGTCTCATATAATATGTGTAAGTTGGGGTTGGCCTCTAACGCAAGGGTCTCGCGACTGGACGAAAAGGCAAAAGTTTAGTCCATCTTTCAAAGGAGGCGCTAAATTTTGACGGAAAGAAAGACTAAAGTGCACATTTTTTACCAATATCAGGAACTATAATGCACCTTTTGACCAAGATCGTAAATACTAAGTGTTAAAAAATTATGTTTCGACTTAAACTTCAGGTTGCACTCGAGTCTTCTCAGGTTCTAACGACTGGGATCAAAAGATAGATCGAGGGACTAAATTGCACATTTTCAACCAATATGAAGGACCATTTGCGCACACCTCACATTTAGAGGGATTAAAGTGTAACTTGTACATGTAACGCAAAACATGAATTTTATTATTTATTATGTATGCAGACAAAATAAACTCACCATAGAGGAAAATTCTGGTTGTACAAGTTTTACCAAATCAAGAGGATCGATCGCCTAAACTATGAGTCCCTAAGCATTTGCCGACGATTTTAGATGTCTAGCTTGTTTGACTTGGATTTGGTCTTGACAGAGTTTTGGTGATGGTTCTATGGATTTGAGGCTCTTAAGCTTAGAGTTTGATTGACTTGGATTTGATTTGAATTTGATGAAGATCTACGAAATGATACGTGTCCTAGTCTCGGCGGACCGAGACCGGTCCTCGACTTCTGATATGGTCCGAGTCGGTTTTAGTGTACATATTCCCCGTGTTGGTCATGGGCGGTACTCGATTCGCGCCGGGACTCGATCTCCCGGTTCAGACTTGACTTCAAATTCTTAGATCGATGGACTTACCGCAAAGTGTCTCTGGCAAAGGTGTGTCTTTACCTTTGTATGGACTCAGTAGCTGTGATAACGCTTTGTAGGACTTTAGTAGTCACAAGCATCGCTCAGAGGGACTTAGTAGTCAAGGCTTACTTGTCTTTAGCGACTTGGTAGCTCGGCGCTACTTCAGATTCGTATAGAACCCTAGCTCTTAAGTCAGTATGGAGCGATAGGAAGCAAGTTATTTGTAGCTAAATGTACGCCTTGCATGTACCACAACCAAGATTAGCAAAATTGTTGTTGCAGAGGACTTTAGTGACATTTGACTCACTTCAAGCTTTTAGTACTTTACTCACATCGGGCCTTAGCAAATTGTTGTCAGAGTGATGATCAAGATGGTTACCAGGCATCCTAAACCTGTCGGACATTATCTCACTCCATCGACAGGCCTTAGCAAATTGTTTCCTCGGCCTCGACTCCACTTCAGGACTGAATATTCAAGGTATTTCCTATATTCAAACTTAGATGAATTTTAAAACCCTTGAGGGTGTTCGTTCTAAGATTTTATGAATAATCGCAGGCTATAGCTTATTCCCCGAATATTAAGCTCGCTCTTGAAAGATCCGTGTCGATACTCCACGATTTTGGTTTAACTGAAACATTATTGCTATAATAATTTATCAAGTTACTTATTTCTTGAAGTATTACCCTGTGAGAGTTTTCCAGCCACCGCTGGTGTTTTTTGCTGAAGTGTTTAAAAGATTTAATTCTGTAGGAAATCTCTATATTTTTCTCTATACTTTCTTAGGTCTTTTTTGGACGTGGAACGTTGTTTTAGATGGAATTTTCAAAATAGAAGGTTTTATAGGCTTCTAGACTTTGAACAGTTTGCTTCGATTGACTGTTTGATTGTGTGGGATCACTTATCTTAGCAATTGAATTTTGAGGCAAGATCTCGGACCATCGATACTCTAAGAAGTTACTGGGTGTCCAAGTATTAAAAGGCACCTCTTTTATATATAAAAAAAGGTTCCAATTCTTTTTCTAGGTCAAATATATTTTCATTATAGTTTCTAATGTATAAATAATATTCTAACAATACTATTTGGATACGAATCCCATGATCAGCCAATTGTATAAAAACAATAATTAAAGATACATAAAATATGTGTACCGCTCTTCCGAATAAAACAGCTGGTAGTGAGTGTTTTAATATTGTTATTAAGACCCCACAAGCATCTAAAGTAGAACGCCTCTAAGATTGTCCAAACCAACGAGCGAACAAAAGCCCTCCGAGGTTTTATGCAGAACTCTTTAAAGATGAACTATGATCGAGGTTGGGCGTAAAAATTCAATGAAATTCTTCCCACCTACTAGTCGCACTTCTAACGTAGAAAAGTGGGAGAAGCTTTTTTATTTTCACAAAAGCTTAATTAATAAAAAGTGAATGAATAACTTTCTTCATGAAAAAGTGGCCTATTTATGGCTCAAAAATTTAGTTTTTAGCTTGAAGTTTTTAGGCAAAATTTTCCACTTTTCCTATGTTTTAAACTAAGGATGAAGGTTCTAGTATTTTTTCTACTTATCCCTAAAAAAGAATATTTTAAAGATATTCTTTTGAGGAAGACCCTAATCCTTTATCTTCTACTCAAGTTGGTCGAATTAAATCAAGTGCCTTCTGTAATTTTCTCACTTCTTATTCCTAAAATAGCTACTATAAAAAAGCTAAGTAGAATATTCAAATAATGATTCTACAAAAAAAAATTTCGGAAGCTCCTTCTCCCCAATAATAGTCGAACATGGGCATAATTCCACAATTGGAATTTTGTCCCAATGTTCTTACATAGTTCCATTTTAAACCCCGAAAGTTATAATTAAATTATGACTCGCTTTCATCAGAAGCCAAGGCCTCTGGTACCGACCGATAAAGTGCCATGTACAAAATAATGTTAACCGAGCATTATGTATTAGTACATTGATTATGCAGCGGACCCTAGTAAGTAATCATAACCCCCAATGTCAATCCTCGGTGATCCCAATACGAACATTACTGAATCTGCATACCTAACTAAATGATGACCAATATTTCTAAATTATCTCTATTATTTCACATCATTTATTACTTGTATCAACGCATTCCTTTGTAATCGGGTTTTCCAACAAATGAGCTAAGGTAAGATTATTGTCACCAAACTTCAGAATCTGTAGTTTTCCGGCTTCACGTAATTAACGCGATATCCGCACTCGTCGATTCGCCATCACATCGCCATTAATCCATCAAGATCAAGTAAAAACTACCTACATAACTTAAGAAGAACTGTTACGACGCACAGACTTCCATTCTAACATTTATAGCATACCCAACATAGTGTCGTTTATAGTCTTCCTTTACGTAAGACGCTGATAAGATTAAAGACACTACTCAGAAACGAAATCCCGCCACGCAGTGTCTAAGAATCGGCCATTTAACCATAAGTTCTGTGGAGAATTCTTCTTAGGACATGATATTATCTTCTGTTTCTCACGGCGTGTCATGTCCAAATTCTACACTCGAAACCGCTCCTATTATGCATACCCGCCAGGTGATTGATTAGAGTGTAGTCCTTTCTCACCTAAAGAACGTGATCGATAACCAATCACACACTAGTCGCTTGGTGTCTCGATCTAAACGAAATACCTAACTAGTGGGACAAGACAACTATCGTTATCTAGGCTCGATGATGATCTCTTGTTCAGACTATGTATCCAAAGACCTCTTAGAGAACTCTTGGGATTGTTGGTGGAATCAATTTATTGTTTAGTAATCAAAAGATATATATATATGAAGAGGATAAACAGAATATATTCTATGAATTTGTAGCGTAAAAATTCATATTGCCCTCGACAATTAAAATAATTATAAATAAACCGGCTTCATCAACCTAACACCACTCACATACATTTCTCAATCCAAAGATCACACGCGCTTTTATCATGTTTGATTTGGGTTAAGGGTTTTTCAAATGATTATTCTGTTTTATGATACAACTACATCTCCTCTTTGCCTATATCCCGAATGAGGAAAGTATCTAAGTACATGCTTGGATCGCGATGTGCTCTCGTTCATTAGCTCGAGCAATCGCACTGGGCCATTGGCCGCATAATAGTTGCATTGACTCTTAATGCTAGGTACCACCTCCAAGTTCACTCACGAACTTCTTGATCCAAAGAAGTTTCCTTTGGCATTTGTTCACGCCGCAATAGTACTCAGCCTTCTCGTTGTTTTAGTCACCATTTTGCTTCTCAAGCATCGTACTCAAGACACCGCCCAATCAAGCTCAGCGTATCACATAACTGCATTCAAGATCTAGAATCATCTTTGTCGGTTTGGAAACTGGCATCGGTGTAGCCTTCGACTAACAACTCATCTTCCCCTCCGTACACAAGACATACATCCTTAGTTCTTCTTAAGTACTAATATGTATCACCCTCGGAGCACATTAGAATCGAGGTCAAGTTAGCACCAGGTTGTAGTACTTTTAGTCACAGACACAGAGGGAGACGCACATGACGGATCATATGGCCGAGGCATACGGAACCTTACTCATGTGCGTTATCTCGCCGTAATGGGATCATCCGAACGATCGGGAGATAATCCATGTCTCACGGAAGATTACCCCCTTCGAGTCTTCCATGAAATCTATGCAACTTATCGACGGGGAAAGTGAAATTTCACTCAAATGAATAGCTTCTAACCATTCTACGTATTTTGATTCCAAGAATATATTGGGCTTCTCCTAAGTCCTTCATTGAGAAACATTTGCACAACCATTCTTTGACTGATTCGAGCATAGATATGTCGTTTCCAATGATTAGTATGTCGTCCACATACAAGACCACAAATGTAATATGGTTCCAACTAACCTTCTTGTATACACAAGAATCTTCTTCATTTTGACAAATCCAAAACTTTGATTGCTTCTATAAAGTTGCAGATCTGAACTTCTGATAGTTTTCAATCCATAAATGGACCAGAAGCTGAGTGATTTTAATTCCTTCTTTAGGTCCTTTGAGGAACCCGGAGGTTGCGTCATGTACACGCCCTTCTTCTGATCAATCAGAATGCCGCTTTTACATCCATCCTAATCGTAATATGCAAAGAATGGCTAAGAGAACTTGAATAGATTTAAATCTTTGTAATGGCAGTGTTGTCATAGCCATTCTTGAATCGCTTAAAAACCCCTTTTGGCTTGTTGGGGTCTAGCCTTATGTATTAATGACGCTTCCGCCCCAGGCGAAACACCCACTTACACTGATGGAAGCCTGGTACCTCGGTAAAACAATTAGTGTCCATACTTCAGTTATTTATTTTGGATTTCTTAAGTTAAAAAGTCATTCGTCAACGCCCCTTCATCTAATATGGCTCATATTGGTGAAGTGCTCGGCTTACTTTGGAATCAAGAAAGCCCCCCGCACTATCCTGGTCGGATCTTGACGAAGTTCTATCGATCGCCTCGTAGGTTGTTGAGTCTCGTGTCTGGCCCATGGTTTCATGGATCGAGCGTAACCTCTTCTATGTGTTATGGATCTACCTCCCGAGTGGGAATTCGGACGCTGGCTGGCAACCTCCTTGTTCTCAACTAGTTCAAGATCATTTTTCCCGATCCGCTTGTCCATGAATTCTCAAGGAAATACATGAAAAGAAGATTTGTTTTTCTGAGAAATAACACCCCCACAGCTTCCTTAGGTATCCAATTGATTTATTCCGATCTAGTCCTGGGCTTTGTCTTGTTAACCTTCTTAACATAGACTTCACAATTCTAACTTATATATGTCATTCCTGGGAGGGTTTCCTTGAACTTTAACTCCCATTTGAGTTAGAGCCACGAGCTGAAAACTTGTTTTGTGTATGCATCGCACTACTGGCCGGTAAAGGTTAAGTATTCTCATCACTCCATCGAACCAGTGTCTAAAAAGGGTTCGATTTCTCCTTTCAAATACACCGCTAGGTTTCAAGGTGTGTTCCCGCGTATGAATGAGGATGTATGAGAAAGTCATGGCTCAGATATTCTCCACCTCTATCGGATCGGAGAACCTTGATTGTTTTGTTGAGTTGGTTCTCAACTCCCTTCTGAAACTCTTTGAATACTTCAAAGCCTTCATGTTTATGATTCAGCAGATATATGTAACCATATCTGCTGTAGTCATCGGTGAAGGTTATAAAGTATGAGTAACCGCCTCTTGCAAGCGTGTTCATCGGTTCAGGCATTTATTACTGGTGCTGCATAGATTTCTTGGATTAGGTCCCATTCACATTTCTTAATTTGAAGGGCGACTATATTGCCTAATGCTGATGACTCGCACGCTACGACGATTCAATTCATCCAACCGCAGTAATACCGCTTGAAGTTTTTCATGGTTCAATGATTGCAGACCAAGCCCCGCAATGCCACGTACGCCGATTCAACTCATTTGGTTTCTCCTTTTAATATTCACGTTTATAGGTCTCTTTGTTTCATGTATAACACATACGTACTCATTATCAACAGAAGAAGCATTCATAAATTATCTCATTTCTAGAAATAAAACAGTATTCACCATTTATAGAAATAGAAAAGCCATCCATAACTAGACGAGAAATGAAAATAATATTTCTGCTTAAAGTAAAGGTACAAAGTAAATGTTGTTCAAAACAAGATTTAAACCCATACTCACGATAATTTAGTAGACCAATGTCGTATTAAAGATCAACTTTTGATCCATTGCCACTTTCAAGTCCACTTCGCCTTTCTAGCCAGCTCTATTCTCAGAAAAGCCGCACATTTGACAAATATGAGTACCTAAACCGTCTCGAACAATCTACGCGCATCGTAATAAGAAGTTTCTAGAGTTATAATGTAAATACCTGCAGTCGCAATGGTACTAGTTCCATTCTTCCTTTCTACCAAGTACTTATTACGGGCCTGGCCTCTAGTGTGCCCCATGACCCTACAATGATGAAATTTATTTATTCTTTTTTTGGCATCCTTCTTGGATGCTCTCAGGTTGCCGCCAAGTTGGCTTATAAGCCTCCATGGTCGCTTTTTCTTTAGTTTTAAACATCATACCAGCTTAGCAGAATTTTGCCTATTAGCAGCCTGCCCGCATTGCGATCATACCACGAAACCGATAACGATTTATGGAACTCTGCATGTTAAAGTTCACCACAAAGTCAGTTGAACGAGTCGGCAACCACTTAAGAACGACATCTACCCGGCCAAATTCCCTCGAGACGTGAGCCGAGCCGAGTCAAGACTATCGACTAGCCCTATCATCTTTATGACAAGGGGACTCACAGTTGTCCATCGCCTAATGAGAATTCGAATGGGCAATAGTATCGCATCTCCTCATTGCGTACTTTTTGAATAGCTTTTTCAACAGGATACGCCTTGTAAGTGTTGACATTTTCAAAATTGAATCAAGATTCGCCTCCTATGTTTGCCAAAGATTAGGCATGTGACATCAAGAGTATAGTCCTTATGTCAAAAGCAAAGCCAAACTTCATGCTGTAAAGAAGCCAACTTTCATCACTCTTCAGCTTCAGTGGGAAGTTCTCTCTCAGTTAGCACGTATTCGGTTCTTTCACTGGTGAACTATTCTCAAGTTCCTAGCCCAGCCTAGAATTTTATGCCGCTCGGGCCATTTTTCAATGCGGATCGAGAGTTTTCAAGTTATTAGTGTTGGATGTCATTTTGACTACGTAAGGTACGTGAAATGCATAATAATTCGCTTTATATATGAAGTTCTAATATAAAATAATAGAACATTAATACTAGTGCTTACAATCCCACTGAAAAATGCAGAGTATACCAAGACTCCATATGATCGAATTTCGATCACATGGGTAGGTGATCAAATACTAATTATGATAAACATAATCCTTAGCGTCACTAAAAGTTCAATGAATGACTGATAGTGACCCTTTTGTCAACGGTCCGATGTCTAGACAATCGCGGTATCCGCTAAGTAACCAAAAACCACTAGACAATTTCAGAATTCGATGAATCAAAGCCTCTAGTCTGTACTGAATCGCTCAGATTTCTCCTTATCGTAGAGAGTATACTTTAGATTAAATGAGGGTATACTAATACGCCCGCCTCGCCCAAGGACTCAATCGACTTTAGAGTTTGGTATGACAATATTACTTAACTTAATGGTGCAATTAGTTATACTTAGTCATACTTACGATTATGCTAAGACATATATTTTATCAAGCTAAATTTATATCACATCAATCATAAGACTAAATATAACACTTGAGATACATGGTATGACTTACGTGAAAAAATACGAAAACTTATTCTAGTTCTTAACTACATTAACTATTTTTCTGCTAACTCGACTCTATAAATGGGTCTTCATTAATTAGTTATAATTAAATAATAATTCATCACATGTCATTCATCTTTTACAACTATAGACTGATTTCTAAAAATTACAAGTAGAAGTCATAGATTATGTCTTTTCTAATTTGCATCTTAATTTGGTTATATCTAATATGGAGGTTATACATGAATAAATTAATTATCTAAATTATATTTATACATATATGCGATGGATGCAGTTAACGGAATGTATATTCATCAATCTAATTAAATACTATTGTTTAATTATCTTGAATAATATAAGAATTGCTTATTTAAAATTTAACTTCTAATTTTTATGCCAATGTATATGAGCATTTTGATTATCAAATGAATCTATATTTATATCTTAATTAAATAATGTTTCCAAAATTATGTCTATTCCCGATTATATTTATTTTAACAAATTTTTCAATTTCATATGAAATATTTAATTGTAATAAATTAAATTGAATAAATTAATCCCGAGATGAAATAAATTTCAAATCAATTTAATCGATTCCTAACATCTTAACTAGCCAAATATCAATCTAACGATGTATTGTGCCCAGCCATGATTCCGAACGCTGGTTCAAAACTCCTAGGTCCGAAACCATCTGACTTGACGGTGGATGGATCAATAGGTGATTACTAATGCCTCCACCTCCGAGAGGACATGGTGATTTCGACTTTTATATTTTTCGACTCCATTAAATAATTTTCAGATACAACAATTAATCAGAAAACTATTTTAATATTACAATATTATTAATTTCGAAACTGACTAACTATTAATCATATTTAATTGAAATTCATGCATAAACAAGTTTAAAGATTAACATAAAGCAAAATATAGCATGTATTCGAACGTATGAAATTCATGCAGCACATTAATTACATAAATACAATCTAGTAATCCGGCTCTCTGAGGCCACTGTTGGTGTTTCACATGTATAAATAATATTTTAACAATACTATTTGGATACGAATCTCATGATCACTACCAAGTTGTATAAATAATACTTAAATAGACAAAAAATATGTGTACCGTTCTTCTGGAATAAAACAAAGAAGTAGCAATGAACATTGCATTTAAGACCCCAATGGAAAGAATCTATAAAGGAATGTCTTTTAAGATTTTGAGTTCTACTAATTTAATCTGAAAGGTACAAGTCCTCCGGAGGTTTTACTATAACCCCTTTTAAAATATTGAACTATGATCGAGGTTGGGCAGAAAAATTCAATGGAATTTCTCCTTATTCTACTAGCTTCCACTGCAATGCAGAAAAAGAGGAGAGAGCTTTTGCTTTTAACGTGCTGGATCATCAAAAGTGAACGGGCAATTTTCCAGTGTTCTGATCTTATTTTATGGGGTTCAAATTTTATTTTAGGTATGAAAACTTTTCCACTTCTACATGTTTTAGTCGACCAAAAGGGATGAGAAAGTTCTGTAATTTTCACTTCTTATCTCTAAGAAGATTTAAGTGGTCAAAAAGAATATTCCAATATTATTCTTTTCGGCGAAGATTCTAATCCCTATCTCCTACTCAAGTTGGCTCTACTCAAATCAAGTCAGAAGCGTTCTGTGAATTTTCACTTCTAATTCCTCCCTAAAATAAAGCGCACATAAAAGTTAAGTAGAATATTCAAATAATGATTCTATAAAATAAAATTTCTCGTAAGCCCTTCTTCCCAATAATAAAGTCGAACATGGGCATAATTCCACACCAATTTTTGCCTGAATGTTTTTATGATGAGTTCGCTAATTTTAAACTCCGAAGCTATAATTAAATTACGACTCGCTTTCGTCAGAGCGACCTTCTGTGCCGATTGACAAAAGTCATGTACTAAATAATGTTAACCGAAAGCATTATGTATTACTACATTGATTATAGCTGCCCCCAAGCAGTTCATCATAAACTCCAATGTCATCTCGAGTATCCTAATAAGAACATTACTACATAATCAAACGTATATACGAACTTATACTTAAACGAAAGTTAATCTGGCCAGATGAATCTAATGAATTGCATTTGAGTTTCTAAAGAATCTATTTTCTAATTGACCTAATTTCAAGCCTTGATTTTCAATCTACAGGACCATGCAGCCCCATTTCAACCCCGAAACTTTTGAAGCTTCAATTTAGCCTCCTTAGTATTTATTTTTCACCTACAATAGATTTTAGTTTGAACTTAAATTTATGTACATTTAATTCGGGGCTATTTTCCCTGAAACCCTTGTCCGACCGAGGGTTTTACATTAAATTTAGGGCTCGATTGAGAACCCTAGCCACCTGTCATTTTGAATGGTTTCGATGAATTTAATTTGATTAGAAATTATTTAATCATTTTAATTATATTTGCTTTGCAGTTCAGTTATATTAATTAACTATTGTTTCCAGCCTATTAATATTATATTTCTTTCTGTGCAAATGTATACTTGGTATAATATAAGAATATTCATGTAGTTAGTCTGAATTATTATTGTGATTCTACAACCATTTTTGAGATTATAATTTTCTTGATATTTTAAACTTATTTTGTAAATGAATTTTATTAATTTTGAATGGAAATCTATAATTTTATTTAGCTTTTTCCTTTTTCCTTTTTCCTTTTTCCTTTTTCCTCGTAGAAAGTGGATCTGCTTTTGTTTTCTTTTGACATTCCAGATATTATTTGTCTGTACCCTTTTTAACATTCCAAGACACTTGCACAAGGATAGTCAAGAGCACATTCCCACTTATATAATTCATTATCATGGGGATCTCAACTATAAAAAGAATGCCATCAATATATAGTTTTGTGATGTGAAAGATTGATTAGAAATTAAACATTTATTAATATAATATGGTAAGTTTAGAATTTACACTTAAAGAGACATTTAAGAAGTGGCTGCATTCGAATTAATATATAAAGACGGCCTCGTATCACACCGATTTTAAAGTTTTAATCTTATGATTGCTTATTGGTGAAAGAGTCAACCTTACGCATACGGGGTTCACGCAACCCCGCCGGGATGCGAATCACAAATACGCCTGCCAAGAAGGATTACACGCTTATGGAGAAATTGCTAAAACGACACGCACATTTTATACCCTTCTATAATCAATCGATTTTAAAAGGGAATCCTCACTTGTAAATATTTTTACTGGTTATGTAGGTTACTTGATTTTGTGCACCGAGGCTCCTGAGCCAATGGAATGACCTATTTCGCTACGAACCATGAGCGTATGACCAAATTTAATAAACCGGGAGCACATTTTGATGGCTTTAATTTTTCCATATCTTTCGTCGGCGCTGTCTGTCAGCCCCTTAACTTTCAGAATCGCCCACGTCATTCTGACCACCAGGCTCAAGGTATATCCCCTCCTGAATTTAGGTAACTCTGACTGATTTTGTCTCCCCCTTGTGGACTTCGAATCCTGAGGAATAGGTCTTGGATTGTTCTACCTGAACTAACCTATAATGAGTCATATCGTCTCCTCTAACCTGCTTTTGAAGTAGGCTGTTTTGTGGAAAATTTGATTACTTCAGGCCAGAAAATATTGAGGATTGACTCTAATTTATTTTTGCATTTGAAAATTGACCCACAAGCCTAATATACGTACACCCGGGATTTTTACCCTTCATCAAAAAGTGGATCGACGTCAATTTTAATTAGACAAAGAATGAATGAAATTCTTAAACGAATCTTCGCTCGAGTAGTTCAGTGATAAACCACTGTATTTTAAAAAGCTTCCTAAGTAAACGATCGCTTCAATAAAAATTGAAGGGACAAGAAGAATTTAATCCTATTATTTATTGAGTATTTACTTTTGTAATACAATATCTTTCTTTTAACTTCCCAAATTAAATCGTCACACTTCTTGGAGGCCTTCTATTATAATATAAGGACAATTGGTTGGTAGAATAGTTCTCAATATTATAAAAATGTGAATGATTAAAACCAGACCATGGATATGCAAATTTGATCTTTTTCTCTCGAAGGTTTGATGAATTGATATTTATCACCATTAATTAACTCAACTGTTTTTAAAATTGTATTTTATATCAGAAGATCAAAATTGATATGATCCATACCTTGATGGTGTTTCTTATTGAGTGACATTATTTTTAATGATGGAATATTTTAAAATTTACTGATTTTAATTTTGTACGAATTTTGTGGACGGTTGGTGAATTTGTTCTTTTTGGTAAGTGTGTTTATATTTAAATCTGTAACTTAAACTGTAATGGAGGTAGTATTAATTTGTTGTATGCTTCGTATTATGTTATTGTTGCATCTTTGTTATTATAATGTTAGCTGTATGTAGGTGTGTCTTTTCTTAGGGATGACATGCAACATGCGTTACGTCTTTAAGTAATTTTCTCAATTTGAATCATGGAATTGACTTTTGGTATGGAGGAGGAAAGAGACAGGGTTTGATTATATATTTTCAAAGATTTGAAAATCTGGTGAATCTTTTATCAAATCTCATTTGTATTCTTTCTTATTATTCTCTCCAGTTCATTAGTTATCATCTTCGATATAATTATATTTGTTATTAAAATATACGGAATATATAATATTATTATTATTTATATTTTGAAAACATCAATTAATCAATTATTAGCTAAATCTTTTGCATGTTGTATTTGTTGATCTTGTCCATTGAATCATTAACATGAGCCAAAATTCCCTTCTCTAATCTGAATTCATTCACATATCTCTATGAAAGTTTGCCAAGAGTTTATTGTACAATTTTATTGAGATAGTCATATTATTATAAGCTTTTTGATTATCCTCTTTATTATAAATTTTAAATTGAAATAAGTATTTTTTAATTTAATATGAGATCTAGAATAGAGCTCCTGGTCAATGTCACATGCATGTAAACCTTTACACATATCCGCGTGTAATGAGAAAATTCATAACAAAATGATATTATGGGAAAGTTGAAAAGCCTAATTCCCTTATTGTTAATTGATGCTTTCACGATCGAATATTTAGTAAAATGTAATAATAATTGATTTTGAGAAAACATTTTACTTAAAAAATTAAAATAATCAAAGAGACCCTATTGCTCCATATTACCAACACTCTCACAGACTTACAATTTAACTGCATCAACACCCCCTTTTTTCGTGATGGTGCTCAAGATGGTTTCTCTCCAAATGCTCCATTATTAAATCCCCGAATCTCCAATGGTTTCCCCAACAAGAATTACATTTAAAATTGGGATGTGGTTAGTAATGATGTCATTAAAGCAACTCTTAAATTCCTAAATAATGGTCACATTCTCAAAGAGATTAACAACACATTCATCACCCTTATTTCCAAAATTGACTCACTATGTTCGATTGGGGATTATCGACCGATTAGTATTTGTAATGCGATTTACAAGATTGCATCGTTCATTGTGAACCGCTCCCAAACCGCATCCACCCCCTCATCTTCCTCAAAATGATTTAAAGAGGGTTCTAGATAGTTGATCATTCATGGCTCAAAAACTTACCCAACTTCCAAATGCAAAAAAAGAATGATGACAAATTGATTTAAAAATTTGATACGAGCAAAGCCTGACAGAATATGGATTTTCTCCTCGTAAACCTCCAAGAACTCAATTTGCCCCTCCCCCCATCGATATCAAAATAACAAAGATTCAGCTGCTTGTTAATAAACCAGTCTGAACCTCTTCCAACTATGGTCTTAGACAAGTGGAGCCTTCTTTTCACTCCATCCTATTTGCCCTTTGCACCAAAGCTCTCTCTCCTCTTCTCTTCTTCTTAAAAACCAAGAATCTTAAAGGAGTTTCTATTACAGAAATAGGCCCCAAGTATCTCATCTTCATTTATGATAGGCTATTTCTCTTTATTCATCTCAGATTAATTTAAAAAGTGCTTACTTGGGAACACCTTCCTACTCTCTAACCTCATAATTTTCTCAGAATACCGCCAAATCATCAACTTTCACAAATCCATTATCATTTCAACCATATACACCCTTTCCGATTAGAAACCTGCAACTCTTGCAACCCTAGGCATATTTGAATTCTAATTGTAGCCTATCTTTAGATTCCACCTGACATTACCAATAACATGTAAAACAAATTTTTGCCAACATCATTGACAAAATCAAAAAAGAAAATCACTTTTGGAAGTCTAAATTTTTCAACTTGATGGACGCCCTAATTTTGATTAAATCGCGCTACAAGCCATCCTCGGTTTTATCCCATGTGTTTATAAATTCCTCACAAGCCTCCCTCATGAAGATATTATTAGATTCTAGCCACTTTCCTGGAGAAATCATTTGTAATTTTCTATCTATTCATTGGATTAATCGGGACTTTCTTCACTTAGAGACTAAATACGTGGGCCTCTTGGCTTCAAAACATTTCAACGTTTAACCCCAGACTTTAAAGCCGGGAATTTATTAAGGCTTTCCATAACCCCAATACCTCCATGTCTTCAACCCTCAAATCAAAAAATACTTTCCACTTTCCACTTATAAATTCCGGTCAAATCAAACTCTTTTGACCCGAAAAGCCTCACTCCGCATCATGTGTATTTCACATTCACGATATGAAATATTGAAATGGTTCTCCATTAATATTTGGAATGACAATTGGATCCTGTGTGAGTGTTTCCTCTTAAACTCAGTGTTTTTAACCTATCACGCCCAAGCTATCCAACCCCTTGTCTCCAAATTAATTAAGAATTTTTCATTGAAATACACCATTCCTCAATTCTTTTTTCTTTTTTCTCTTTTCTCTCCCCACATTGTCTCTGAAATTCTAAAAATTTATCCAAAGAGATGAGAAAAAATGGTCCAAAGACTCATTCCAATCCAAAGACCTCTATAAGAGGATCACTCAACTCTCCATTAATAACATGACTCTTCCCTCCTCCTTCTCAACCATCCCTCCCCAAACCCCGAATAAATTTTAAACTACCTTCCCTCAAAAATTACGCTTTGGAAACTCTTTACTCAATGATTGCCCTTAATTACCGACCTTTTAGCAAGAAAAACTAAAATTAACACATTAACACTACTTGTTGTCTCTCAAGTATTGAATAACGAAAGTAGTCAAGATTCTTTTTTTGAATGTTCCTTCATTCATGACATTTGGTCTCATTTTTGATCATTTTCACTTTCTTTTTCAAATTTTTTCCTTTCTGACTTGCAGTATCTGACACACAACAACATATAACAGCTCCTTTCTTTTCAGAAGACTCTCGTAAGCATTTCTGGGCTTTATCGTGAATGGAAGTTTATCTTTTAATCACGATTTATCCATCACTCCTTCTAAGAGAGACGGCTACTTAAAAGTGATATCATGGAACTATACCAAAAAAGATTAGTCTTTCAGCTCATTGTAGGACTTCTATCTTGCATGAGGGATTTCAAAGGGCTCACTCGTTCCTTTTCAACCACCTCTCTACATTATCCTCAAAACAACGTACGTGATAGGTCTCATTTAAAAGCTCGATACTAAAATTTATCTTGGTATTTAATAATAACCCAAATGGCTTCTGGAATTTACTGAGATTTTCTCCTTGGTTTTCAGTTAGAAGGTTTGATTTGAGCTCCTTTTCGCTTTCTTTTTAGGCAATTCTGATAATCCCTACATATAAACCACATTTTACTACTTCGAACCAAAGAAAAGAAAAATTCCTTGTATTTGTCTTTAGAAGTTATACATTGCTTAACTGAATGAGATAGTCTAACGGAAGATCTAAGGTTGGAAATGAAAATAGTGAACGAAAATAATGCATCACCTGTAGAGTTTGGGATTTTGTCGCTGGAGCCAGGCAAATGGAAGAGTCTTCATGAGATTTTACTTGGCGATTCTTGAGTGTAAGAGCTTCAGCTTATTAATTTTGTCGCATTATCAGTGATAGGCATATGATGTTCGCCACTGGAAACTCTTGAACCTAATTTTGGTGCAAATGTAGTAGACCAAGATCCTCCATTTGAACTAGCCAGGGACATTATAGCATCTGCCTGATACATATGTCAATTGGGGTTAACAATGCTCTCATCGTACTAAAACCTTGACGAAGATTAAGGATAAGAAAAACATCTACGACATATTTCCAACTCTAATTGATGTAATACTGGCTTCAGAAAATTTTAAAACTATATGTGAACAGACCAAGACTCTTGAATTACCATATGGAGCGTTACTGCAAAACATCCGTCAGAACAAATGCATTATCTGACAGGCAATACTACTACTGAAACCATGAAAATAAGATAATATTTTAAGTTGGCACCTCGCAGACATGAGACAACCAACCTAACACAAATGCAGCGATATTTCATATTTATCAACTGCACCCAAACTGAGTTTTGAGATGGTTAAGAGAATACAGAGATCTTATTAATACAAATATAATATATCTTGAAATTGCCATTATGATTAGATACAATAGCAAGCAACTTTCTCAAGGAGTATGGAACAAACTGTCACTGAAAACGGGTTATACATCTTGTTGTCTCCCGATTTTTATACCAAATACTATACCACCTCGGCCACAACATTATTCTGTCCTCAAGATGGCTGAATCAGAAAACGAACTGTAAATGATTATCTATCCTTCCTTACAACAGTCCTAACCAACTGTAACAAACTATCAAGAAAACCGATAAATTGACATGCATATTCTATTGGCAAATGACTTTCAATGATAATTTGAAACTGGAAATGAGTACTTGAATAATCAAATATAGTTCAAGACTTCCACATTCACATGTAGGCCGCTTCTCGCTCTAAAATTCCTATTTTACCCACTAAAGACTGATTCGTATATGCAGGCTTTGATCACTTACTCATATGTAAGAAGACAAATATATGAGAAAGTAACAAAGCATCAGATATTAAAATAAAAACAGTGAACTTCCACACAGCCCCAAAACTGAATAACCATATGGATCAGTCTTACTCAATGACATATATCAAGAAGTTCATACAGAACATGATTGACGCATACCTTCTTTGGGTGTACATTGTCAAACACATGGGCTTGACCTCCATAAAATATAGTCATTTGACGATTGGCAGAATCCAATCCATGTCCACTGTAATATCACACATAGAGATTATGTAACAACTAAAATTATAATACAAACATTCAACCAAGCAGAAATTGCTAGCGCACTTGTCATTTACCTTGGAGCATCCACGAATTCGAACTCAGAAATGTGAGCTACAGGCTTCTGCGTTCCACCAGCTATCACTCTAGAAAAGCTTCTTTTATCTGCTCCAGCAGTGGCATTAATAGAGCTCCAAATTCCAGACCCTTTAATTCCTGTCCTCGATCCTTCATCTGCAGCTGCTTGAGATACTACTGAAGGACCAGCACTAGTATCCCGAGATTTAGATTGCGAATTTAGGTACCCAAAAGGCATGGCTTGACTAGCACGTGGAGGATACTGAAATACAGGGCCTATATTTAATGGTACAGCACGATTCTAGTTGGACGAAGTGTTAGGAATTCTATACCGTTATTGCACAATTAAAGCGTCCCCTAATTACCAATAATACTTAATCCCGCTTTTAAGATGATAATCCAAACTTCAGCTTTAGAGAATTACACTTAATCTGTAGAATATGACAACAGAAAGAAAGTATTAAACGGGGTGATAATTTAGTACTCCTAGCAAAAGATATCTGTACTTTGCTAAGGATTCATAATTAATAACTCAAAGAATTGTTTAAAGATAAATCAGAACCCTATTTCATCAGTTTTTAATTAGATATTTTATTATGTGATTGAAACTTACTATAAAAGCCACGATCTCTCAAGACTATTTTGTTATGATTATAATATTTTGAGTACATCCACTTACATAGAAAATAGCTATATATTTATATGCAAAAACAAATACCCAGTTAAAGACTTAAAGAAGTTTAAATCTCTCTGTAGACTGCCACCATGGGTTATCGAGACCCCTCGAGGATGCTCCATCACTGAGGCTCACTCCTCCCCCCCCACCGAGACCAAGCGGGTCTCAATGGTCTCTAAAAAAAAAGGCCGAAATTGGTTTACTTTTCAACAACAATTCCCACTTCAAGACATTTTCAGACCTGTCTTCTCTATTTGTCTTCGAACCTCAAGCAGCTAAAGACTCGAGTTCATCATCTTCGAATTCCCACCGAAGCCGAACCCAACTCAAAGTTGTCTTCTTCACCAATCTAAGAACATCATCAATGTCACCAACTTAAATTTATCGAAAAGACATAGCCAAGACTCACGCCTGCCGACTTTTCCCACATTCAAATCAAAGAATATTGCTCTTTCTTCACCGCCGACTTTCTTGATCTTTCCTGTGTGACTTGAAATACCCAAGCAAGCTGATTGGATATACTCCAAGCTTCGATTCATCATCAATGAATCTCTTCTATTTCTTGGCTTGGAATCTCCTATCATCCATTCAATGAGATTAAGGCTGATCGAAGAATTTTCTTTTAATTATATAATATTAAGAGGGCTAGAAATTTACTGCCTTTTTCTGTAGCAACCTCGGATGATCTCGCAATACCTCTTTGGTTGTAACGCTATACGCAGAGACCTATTTAATTTCTTAAAATATTTGCCACCCAAATGTAATCGATAACCCTCAACATCCACCTCTGATTTATCAGTTGGTGATGTTATATGTCAGCCAGGCATATATCCCACCTTCTCGTAATCTTCCATACGAACCATTTGATAACCCCAAATCAACATCACCCATACCACAAACATTAAGGGTTCTTCTATTTATGAAGATGAATTTCTTCCAAATCTCTCCAACAATATAATTTTGATTATTATTTTATAATTACCAGTGATATATTATATATACGCCCAAAATCTAGAATGACCTAAAGAGTCAATCGAACTCACTACCATCGTAAGAGCACTTTCTACGCTTACCACATCGATACCCTCTTACAATACTCTTAATGCAGATTTTCTGCCAATTTCAAAGATTCAACCGCATATCCAAATCTACTCCTTACCTATTTCATTCATGGTTGGAAAGTGAGTTCTTACTTTCCCATCCCCTTACAAGAAAAGAGTTCCTCGGGACCACTCATACCCGATTCCTTCCCCAATGAATTTCCCTCATCCCATCTAGTAACATCATTGTGAGTTCAACAGTCCTTCCCACAGACACTAATCGACCCCCTTATGTATTCATAACTATTTGGCAACAGACAATACGAATAAGTCATTCATCGAGCAACAACCGATGGGGCCATAATTGATTTATGGTTGTCTAGATTATTCAGCAGGTTAACAAAAGTACCTTCAACCTACCTTCTAATTAAATGAAATTTTTTCTACTGGAGATACTTATTAGTAGAAGTGGTTTCACAAACCGGATTAAAAGATTTCTTTTATTGCTTCCCTTTGTTTCATGGTTCCTCATTAGACATTGATTATCAAACGCTTCAATCGTATCACCCTAGAACTTTCCCTGCCTAGCTTGTTCCACTTTTTCTTCAATATCTATTTCGGCTTCTGAAATATTGTTCTAAGAAAATGGAGTAGTCTTCACCTGCATCTTCTACATCGAAAAAATTAGTTCCAATCAAATATCTTCTATCCTTAGACATTTACACCCTTCTTTCAAATTACATAATCCCTCTCAATTCATTTCTGGGGATTATCACAACCCTGCTCTAATACCAATTTGTTAGAATTCTACATCGTTATTTGCACAATTAAAAGTTGGCCCCCCTAATTACCTCCAATAATAATAACTCGCCTCGTGACGATAATCCAAACTTCTGCCAGATAATCTACTAATTCTAATATGACAAATGTAAGAAAGTAAATAAACTACGTAAGTATTTTACCTTGGTTCCCTCAACGCTAAAAGTACATCCAATCACGCAGATCCATTATTATCTGTGAAGAATTGTTTACATGACTACCTGTAAGAACTATTATTCTTTACTTATTCTCTAATTAGATTGTTATAACAAAATTTAATCACAAATCTCTCAAACTATTTTCTTATGATTCTAATATTTCGAGTATCCACTTTCAGAAGAAGTTACCTAGATTTAGGTAAAAAAATTAGAAAAGATTTATTTAGAAAATTGTCTAAATAAGCTCAAAACCCATTTTTAAAATCGCCTCAAATGAGCATTATCGTAGACCCGGGCGTTCGACGCCTCCATAGCTAGTTTTCCGCCATCGGTACTCAAGTGGGTCTCACGGTCTCTTCAAAAAAAGCCGAAAATTGGCTTCACTTCACACGAAGTGGCACTGCCCTACCACCAGTTGAATGTTGTGAAATTTGAGATGCCGAGATCGTCTCACTCTGGCTGCGAAACCAAAATATGTATCTTCACTACGCCTTCTAGGTTTTTCTTCGGTATCAGAAGATTGGCAAATACAAAAAAAGCGCTAGTGTAACAACAGTTTCTCTGTAACAAATATAATGAGGCAAAATGTTGAGAAAAATTCATACCTTCGTCAAATGTGAATCCTCCAAAGACTCAGATCGGGCTGAAAGCAACATCTCTCTAGATGATCCAAGAAAAGAATCCAAGTTACTTCGTTTTGTTCTAGACATTCGGCTACTTAAACCAGATCCTGTACAAACACCTCTTGGGCCATAGAATGGTACCCCCTCCAAGTGACTTCCACCTTGTTGTTCTACCATAGTTGATTGAGAAAAATATTAAACTACTAATCAATTTTCCTAGTCATGATACTGACTCCGAAAACCATCTTAAAAATGTTCTGCCTAAAATACAAAGTATTTCTTCCATCAGATAAGCAAAACAAGTGAGATTCATATAAATAAATCCATGGCATGAGCCATTATCAATCGATTCTTAACCCCGTTTCCTAATTTAATAATTATTGAAAACGACCAACTCACGACTTCGTGGCCTTTACTAGAATCTATTTGTTAACACATAAAGTAAACAATCTACCCACTCCACTAGAATGCTAATCTTCATCCTATATTAGTTTAATGATTCAAACAATCTAAGTTAGTTGATTAAGTTAATATTATCAACAAAGTCCATAACTTTTCCACAAGAAACTAATTAAATATGTACACACTATGACAAAGTGATCATTCACTCTTGAGTTTGTGGTGCAATCTGTAATACATTTGAGAGTTTTTCTTCAGTTAAATGAGTTTCAAATTGAGCCAAATATAGATTCTACTCCGTGTTAATTTCAAACTCAAGTCCTATATCTTTTCTCACAATCATAATCTCAATCACCACTTGAACAACTTAAAAAATTGGAACTTCACTATTTTTTTTCTCTAAAATGGAATAACCCCTTTAACCACACTGTAATTATATCAAAAGAAAGTAATATTGTATTAACATTAACACGCTACTAATACATTCGAAAAGACTCAAATTTTAACAGGCAGTATAGTCTGATAATACGTAACCTTATCCTGCAATAATAGGATGACCTAATAGTTAAGTTCCAACATTATTTAGTGATAAAAGAAACATGTGTGAAATACACCCAAGTTTCATGTATTCCACTCATATCCAATAACCAGAATATAAAATATTTGACTGTACATGGAAACTATGACATCAAAAGAATTTAACTTATGTAAGACAGCAAAAGTAATAAGATACTGTAATAAAGTTTGAACCTTAATATTAAAAGGGAAAAATATATAATTTTGTTTCTTTGTACTCACAGGAACCCTGGTGACTGGTGAGATGTGGCAAGAGAGGCACTTAAACCACCTCCACCACCACCATTAGTGCCACCAATTGAGGCTGAAACAGATGGAGAAGCCTCAGAAGTTGCAGAACACCCTTTTCCAAGAAAATCATGAAAAACAGCTCCTTTATTGTTTGATGTTTTTTGTAGCTTTGGTGGCATCATTGGCTTCATTATTACTACTAGTATGAGCCATTATATATAAGGATCTTGAACCAAAATCATTAAGTATATTTAAATGAAAGACTTTTCGGAGCGAAATATAATATTTTGTATAAAATGACTTATAATTGTATAATAATCTCTAAATTTTGAAATTTGACTAAAAATCGTTGATATCTGGATCTTTTTAAGTTCCGTCATTATGACCATGTATTGCATCTGTTTAAGAATGTAAGAAGAAAGAGCAACACCATTGAAAGATTCCTCTATGAGAGTGAGACTAGTGGACAAACACTCGTATTCTTAATTTTTCGAAAAAAATAATTTTATTAAGTATTTTAAAAATAATTATAATTATTTTTTTAAAAATTATGTTGTTTGTTCCTCTAAATTTTTTAATTTCTTTTATAAGTATAATTTTAAGTAATCAGTCTCTTTATATAAATGAGAGCGAATCTTGAAAAAAAGTAGGTATATATTTAATTTTTTTAGTAAAAATTAATGTTTGTAATTGAAATATATATTAAAGAAGAGTTTAATAGATGATATATTAAAATAGAATTTTGTTTTCGTTGACTAGAAGCTGGTTTATTTATTGATTATTTATATGATGATGATGATGATGATGATGATGATGATGATGATGATGTAATAGAATATTGTGTGCATGTGTGATTTACTTGTAGGATTTTGTGTAATCTGAGATTCGTAATTCATGTCTAATTGCTTTTATTTTACTTTTAGTTCAAGATTTGATTTTATCTATTTTTTTCTAAATTGAAGTTCTAATTCAATATTTACATATTCTATAAGGGGCAACGACATTTTGTGTATAGACTTATTTAAAAACTAAAAATCAATCAATACATAAAACGTTGTCATGCTGGAAAGAGCACAAAAATAAAATGTAACTATTTTATATTAACTAATCTCAACTGCGTAATTACTAAAAAATGCCGCCTCAATTGATTGGGTGAAAATAAATATACCCCGCTTTTATCCCCACTGGCCGACGATTCTAATTTAACCTGACCGATCTAATAATGCCAGACATATATAGTTTAAATGCTTACAAAAATTGTGTAAGTTCCTAAAACTAGGCTCGTTATATATACGATTAGGAAAATAAAATTTTACTAATAAAAAGTAGAATTTTATCATTTATTTATTTAAAAATTAAGTTGCTCGTCCTCCTATCTTATTATATTTTTCTTCGTATAATATATGTTCTTTTGTCTCTTCCTATATAAATTTCTAGTTTCACCACTAGCAACACCTCCAGTTGAATTGGATGACATTGGTCAACATTTGTAGCTTCGAAAGTATAAACGTCGTGCTTGGTTATTATAATTAAGGTATACTCATAAATAATAATTAGATGTGGTGAAGTGCAGAAAAATAAACTAAATGAAGAAATCATTCCAGATGTTACTACATATATGAAATTTTCATTTATACATTCAGTTGATATATGGGCAACACCAAGAACATCACAAATACTATGACAGTACATTCAACACCTAACCAGAAATCATCAACTTGATAAATATCTGATATCAGAAAACATACCATGAAAAGATGAAAATAAAGTAGCAGTGCAAAACTCTTAGGGAAACAGTTAACAAAAGTTAAAGAATTGATTATGTTCAAGTCATTAATTGTTTTTAATCAAACAATGTTATTCACCATGGGTTAGAGGAGTGATTGACCATACATATTTGATGATTATCTAATTATTTCTATACGATGATATTTCAAAAGCAATCAGTTTCTCGAACATTCATGTTCAAATGAGCTCATTTGATCACTCGTTTTTGTTTTATGTCTAATTCCAGTGATTGATCCTAACTTGAATTGGACCACATATTGACGGCCAAAAGAACTGCATAACTCAACTAACACAAGTTGTTTAGGTCAATTTTTTTGGAAATATATTAATTTTTGAAACTCAATACATTTTTTCCAAGAAACATTTAATTGTAAGAGCATAGAGCTACATAGTCCATATAAGCAAAGAACATCAAGAGTGCTCCAATGTTGATCATGTATTATTGCATGTCCACAATATTACATGATGGAGATCATTATTGTTATAATTTTGAGAATACAATGGAGATCATTATTGTTATAATTTTGAGAATACATGATGGAGCGCTTCAACAAAGTTCCCCCCTCCCTCTCTTGAAGCACAAACACACATTACTACTACAATCTCAAACCATCTTTACAAGAAAAAACTCATTAGCAATCGCCAACGGAAAACAAACATCGCCCGCGTTGTCCTGCTAAATAGGAAATCAATAACAAAGATGGCACCATTACCTAGATCAATCAAATAGAAGATGCAGGTTGCAAGTTTTTGCTACTCTTCACCTCCGTACTGAATTGTATAACTGAGTTTGCCATCTATAGCCGCTAAACTTTTGATTGCGTCAGCAGTGGCCAAAGCCCCGGCAGCTGTAGTAATCACAGGAATCTTGTGCTGGGCGAGCCATCCTGCCTCTAACTTTCCCGGCTAATCAATTTTGGTCACTTGAACTGATCACCATTATCTGAATATGTCCATTAGCTAACTGCATTTAGTGATTTTGTGGGTCTCCTTCATGATCAGAACTATGGAATAGGTATGCCTGCTGACATTGCGGGTTTTATTCCTGATGTTTTGCAAATCTATTGTGGAAAACTAATTCCCTCAGAAAAGGCTTATGTTGTGATGTTGAAATAAGTCATCTGCTGAGGAAGAGAGTGCCAGTAGTAGGTAGCCTGAGTCCCGCGGCTATCTGTGCCTTGGCGAAAGCAATTGAAAAATCACATAATCATTACCAATTAGTACTACGCATCTCTGGACCTAGAAGCACATCACAACCTTGGAATTTCTCAAACGGGAGAACAGCTTCCTTCACTGAGACATGTAACGGAATCACCTCCTCTGTGAAATTCAGGTCATAAAGAGACTTCCCAGACATAACCAGTGAAGCATACTTGGCCAACGGGTGACCAATTGCCTTGGACACGAAAAGGAACAGCCTTCTGAGAGCCCAGGCTAGCTTTCAGTAATAAACATCACCAGCAGCGCTGGAGGAAGATTACTTTAGATCCACACATTTAGCCTTTGTGCTAATTTTTTCGTCCATGTTCTTATTGTTTCCAAGCATGACTGTGAGATTGTTTTAGTGGGAAGCATGCAGGCTGAATCACCTGAATGAACCCCAGCTTGTTCAATGTGCTCCATTATTCCACCAATCACCACATTACCATGCGCGTCAGCGAGAGCATCAATATCAATCTCTATGGCATCAGATAAATATTTGTCGATCAAGACAGGGCGCTCTGGATCAACCTTAACAGCATTTTCGAGATATGATATGAGTTTTTCATCACTGTACACAATTTCCATTGCTCGACCACCAAGTACATACGATGGCCGGACAACAACAGGGTATCCGATATCTCCTGCAATGGCAAGTGCATCTTTATCGCTCTTAGCAATCCCTCCTTTTGGCTGCTCAATCTGAAGCTCATTTAGGATTGCATTGAATCTCTCCCTATCTTCGGCAGCATCAATAGAATCTGGTGAGGTACCCCAAATACGAACATGCCCAAGCCCGCTTTGAGATTTAGGCTTGTAGTGATCTAGATACTGCTGGATAGGAAGAGCCAATTTTAAAGGGGTTTGACCTCCAAACTGAACAATGATGCCATCGGGCCCTTCCAAATCAATAATATTAAGAACATCCTCAACTGTCAGCGGTTCAAAGTACAGACGGTCACTTGTGTCATAATCAGTGGACACAGTCTCAGGGTTAGAATTCATCATGATTGTTTCATAGCCTGCATCCTGAAACGGAAAGGAGAAATTATCACAAGGTAAATGCAGAGACAAAATCTATCATGTCAGGCTCTGTGTTGCTATTTGTACACCCTTGACAAGATTTTTCCATTTTCATAAGGGTTTTAACACATTGATCAGTGACAAGAAAATATAAGATGGATTAGTTTTTCCTCACTCCATGTGAAAAACTCTCAATCAGACTCGTAATAATTTGAAATGAGATCTATAGAAGAACTCGATGACACAAAAATAACACACCCTTAAAAAATAAACAAAATTAACAAATTTCTAGGCAAACCTGTAGGGCAAAGGAAGTGTGACAGCAGCAATAATCAAATTCAATTCCTTGTCCAATTCGATTAGGCCCTCCTCCGAGAATAAGCACTTTTTTCTTAGTGGTGGGAGCAGATTCACACTCAATATCATATGACGAGTACATGTAGGGAGTATCAGCCTCAAATTCTGCTGCACAAGTATCAACTCGCTTATATGCTGGCTTAACACCCAATTCCAATCGCTTCATTCGAACTTCTTTCTCAGAGGATTTTGTTGCAAACGCAATTTGTTTGTCACTAAATCCTCTCTTTTTAACTTCAAAGAAGTCTTCCTTTGTCATCTGAGAGAGGTTCTGGGCCGAAATGTATTGCTCCACATCAACAAGCTCCTTTAGTTGGGTAAGGAACCACTGGTCAATGTATGTCAGCTCATGGATCTTCTCCACAGTCAAACCCCTCTTCATTGCAGCATATATAGCATGGATACGATCTGGATTAGGGACTCGGAGGCTGTACTGCAATTCTTCCAAATCCCAGTCAAGTTCCTTAACTTTTGAGCAACCCCATCCAGCATGACCATACTCCATAGATCGCACAGCTTTTTGAAAAGATTCTTGGAATGTCCTACCTACAGCCATTGCTTCCCCAACCGACTTCATCTGAGTAGTCAATATTGGCTCTGATCCAGGAAATTTCTCAAATGCAAACGAGTAGATCATAAGTAATTATCTTAGTACTAGGTTCAGTATCATAGTAACTAAAATGGCATTTTGAAATTTATAATCTTTTCTCAAGTTGTCGAGAAATATATGGTATTCAGCTTTGGAATAGAAAACACAAAATGGACTGAGAATTTTAAAATGAACTTAGCAAAAGTAACAGAATCAACAAATAATGTTCTTAACTAATCGTGACGAGATAAATAGACGCAATCAGCATAAATAAACAAATAGTTAGCAGAAGAATAAAGTATCCAAACTCATATTAATAATCCCATTCTTTTTCTACTATGATTAAACTGATGGCAGCAGCTCCCTATCATGTTTACTGTCCTAAAAGATTATACTGAGTAACAATAATGATATCTGAGGTTGTTCTGTTAATAGCAACATAAATTGAAGTCATCCCTTAGATATCTGATACCAAACCTATCAGTAACTAGATAAAACTATTAAAAACACAATTGTAGATAGACAAACAGCGAAAAAATGACGCATTTATATTATTACCTAGTGAATGCATAACGAATTTAGAGTTCTAGCTAGCAGGTGTCTTCTTCGTGATGTCATTAGGTATCTGATCCAACGTATAGCCAACCGAGAGCTTGGCAGCCATTTTCGCTATGGGAAAACCAGTAGCTTCGCTGCCCGCTTAACTTAAAACTTAGATTCATCTCACAATCATGACCTCCCCATCCTTTGGATTAACCGCAAACTGCACGTTGGAGCCCCCACACTCCACTCCAATTTCCCTAATAATAGCAATCGAATAGTCCCTCTTCTAACTGATGTATTTCCCTGACAATGCCTGAGAAGCGACAGCAATCGAATCCCCTGTATAAATTCTATAGCATCGATATTCTCAATTGAACAAATAATAACCACATTATCAGCAAGTCCCCTATGAATCCTCAGCTTCCTATACTCCTTCCACCCAGAAGCGACAACACCAAAACCAGTCACACTAGCAGCAAGCCCCGACTTACAAATCGCCTCAAACTCCTCCTTATTATAGGCAATCCCACCACCCGTTCCCCCCAAAGTAAAAGCCGGCCTAATAATCAACGGAAACTCCCCAACTATTCGGCACTGCAGCAAAATTGACTCATCCAACGGTCGGTCCGGCCACCTGAGAGGTCTTGGGAGTCCAATATTCCGCATTGCCTGCTTAAACAAGTCCCTATCTTCAGCTTTCTTGATAGCTTCAAGCTTAGCACCTATCAATATAACCCCATACTTATCCAAAACCCCGGTTTCCGCCAAAGCTACAGCCAAATTAAGGGCAGTCTGTCCTCCCATCAGGGTGGCTGAAGTTATCAGCCTTAGCCAAAACCTGCTCAACTAACTCCGGCGTCATCGGCTCAATGTAAGTCCTATCAGCCATATCAGGATCAGTCATTATAGTAGCAGGATTCGAATTAATCAAAATTACCTCATACCCTTC
This sequence comes from Lithospermum erythrorhizon, assembly GCA_019722365.1. Taxonomy (NCBI): domain Eukaryota; kingdom Viridiplantae; phylum Streptophyta; class Magnoliopsida; order Boraginales; family Boraginaceae; genus Lithospermum; species Lithospermum erythrorhizon. The sequence goes on from JADFUC010001398.1 coordinate 1,016,148, forward strand.
TTCCCTAAGTGCCTTACAAGCTTGTGTACCTGAATAATCAAACTCACAAGCTTGTCCTATAACTATTGGTCCAGCACCCAAAATCAATATTTTCTTTATATCAGTTCTCTTACCAACTTTCTCACCACCAAAAAACCCCTCAGTTTTGGCCTCATTTTCAACTTTAACACATTGAATTGAATTTTTCGATACATGACGGAATTGAGAAACAAAATTGTGGGCATTTATGTTTGTTCTTGATTGGTAATAAAGATTGAAGCTTTTTGATTTAGACAAATTGAAGCTACTTGAAAATGAGCTAAATGGACATGTTTTTGGGACAATTTTTGATGAAATGGTCTCAAGATTGTTCATACAATAAGCCATTTTTTAGTTTATTGATGAACAACAATAAAACAGGGGAAAATGAAGAGATAATTGAAGGTGGTAAGTGGTTGAGTGAGTACTATAATAAAGTGGAGGCTGCTGAGATGGTAGGGTTTTGGGTTTTTGGTAGCAATACGTAACTGAACCAAAGTACTGA